>CM077929.1:10030000-10630000 GCA_039797435.1 Crotalus adamanteus | reverse complement strand
TCTGTATCTATCAATCTACCTACCTACCTATCTGTAGCTATCTCCCTACCTACCTATCTGTATCTATCAATCTACCTACCTACCTATCTGTATCTATCAATCTACTTACCTACCTATCTGTATCTATCATTCTACATACCTACCTATCTCTATCTATCTATCTACCTACCTACCTATCTGTATTTATCTATCTAGCTACCTACCTATCTGTATCTATCTATCTACCTACCTACCTATCTGTATCTATCTACCTACCTACCTATCTGTATCTATCAATCTACTTACCTACCTATCTGTATCTATCATTCTACATACCTACCTATCTCTATCTATCTATCTACCTACCTACCTATCTGTATTTATCTATCTACCTACCTACCTATCTCTATCTATCTATCTATCTACCTACCTACCTATCTGTATCTACCTATCTACCTACCTACCTATCTGTATCTATCAATCTACCTACCTACCTATCTGTAGCTATCTCCCTACCTACCTATCTGTATCTATCAATCTACCTACCTACCTATCTGTATCTATCAATCTACTTACCTACCTATCTGTATCTATCATTCTACATACCTACCTATCTCTATCTATCTATCTACCTACCTACCTATCTGTATTTATCTATCTAGCTACCTACCTATCTGTATCTATCTATCTACCTACCTACCTATCTGTATCTATCAATCTACCTACCTACCTATCTCTATCTATCTATCTACCTACCTACCTATCTGTATCTATCTACCTACCTACCTACCTATCTGTATTTATCTATCTATCTACCTACCTATCTGTATCTATCTACCTACCTACCTATCTCTATCTATCTATCTACCTACCTACCTATCTGTATCTATCTATCTACCTACCTACCTATCTGTATCTATCTACCTACCTACCTATCTGTATCTATCAATCTTCTTACCTACCTATCTGTATCTATCTATCTACCTACCTACCTATCTGTATTTATCTATCTACCTACCTACCTATCTGTATCTATCTACCTACCTACCTACCTATCTGTATTTATCTATCTTCCTACCTACCTATCTCTATCTATCTATCTACCTACCTACCTATCTGTATCTATCTAGGTACCTACCTACTTATCTGTATCTATCAATCTACCTACCTACCTATCTGTAGCTATCTACCTACCTACCTATCTGTATCTATCTATCTACCTGCCTACCTATCTGTATCTATCAATCTACCTACCTACCTATCTGTATCTATCAATCTACCTACCTACCTATCTGTATCTATCTATCTATCTACCTACCTATCTGTATCTATCAGTCTACATACCTATCTGTATCTATCTATCTTCATACCTACCTATCTGTATCTATCTATCTACCTACCTACCTATCTGTATCTATCTATCTACCTACCTACCTATCTGTATCTATCAATCTACCTACCTACCTATCTCTATCTATCAATCTACTTACCTACCTATCTGTATCTATCATTCTACATACCTACCTATCTCTATCTATCTACCTACCTATCTGTATTTATCTATCTACCTACTTATCTATCTGTATCTATCTATCTACCTACCTACCTATCTGTATGTATCAATCTACCTACCTACCTATCTCTATCTATCTATCTACCTACCTACCTATCTCTATCTATCTACCTACCTACCTACCTATCTGTATTTATCTATCTATCTACCTACCTATCTGTATCTATCTACCTACCTACCTATCTGTATCTATCTATCAATCTACCTACCTACCTATCTGTATCTATCAATCTACTTACCTACCTATCTGTATCTATCTTTCTACATACCTACCTATCTCTATCTATCTATCTACCTACCTATCTGTATTTATCTACCTACCTACCTACCTATCTCTATCTATCTATCTACCTACCTACCTATCTGTATCTATCAATCTACCTACCCACCTATCTCTATCTATCTATCTACCTACCTACCTATCTCTATCTATCTACCTACCTACCTACTTATCTGTATTTATCTATCTATCTACCTACCTATCTGTATCTATCTACCTACCTACCTATCTCTATCTATCTATCTACCTACCTACCTATCTGTATTTATCTATCTATCTACCTACCTTTCTCTATCTATCTATCTACCTACCTACCTATCTGTATCTATCTATCTACCTACCTACCTATCTGTATCTATCAATCTACCTACCTACCTATGTCTATCTATCTACCTACCTATCTATCTCTATCTATCTATCTACCTACCTACCTATCTGTATCTATCAATCTACATACCTACCTATCTCTATCTATCTATCTATCTACCTACCTACCTATCTGTATTTATCTATCAATCTACCTACCTATCTGTACCTATCAATATACCTACCTACCTATCTCTATATATCTATCTACCTACCTACCTATCTCTATCTATCTACCTATCTACCTACCTATCTGTATCTATCTACCTACCTACCTATCTGTATCTATCTATCTTCATACCTACCTATCTGTATCTATCTATCTACCTACCTACCTATCTGTATCTATCTATCTACCTACCTACCTATCTGTATCTATCAATCTACCTACCTACCTATCTCTATCTATCAATCTACTTACCTACCTATCTGTATCTATCATTCTACATACCTACCTATCTCTATCTATCTATCTACCTACCTACCTATCTGTATTTATCTATCTACCTACCTACCTATCTGTATCTATCTATCTACCTACCTACCTATCTGTATCTATCTATCTACCTACCTACCTATCTGTATCTATCTACCTACCTACCTATCTGTATCTATCTATCTACCTACCTACCTATCTGTATCTATCTATCTACCTACCTACCTATCTGTATCTATCTATCTACCTACCTACCTATCTGTATCTATCAATCTACCTACCTACCTATCTGTATCTATCAATCTACTTACCTACCTATCTGTATCTATCATTCTACATACCTACCTATCTCTATCTATCTACCTACCTACCTATCTGTATTTATCTATCTACCTACCTACCTATCTCTATCTATCTATCTATCTACCTACCTACCTATCTGTATCTACCTATCTACGTACCTACCTATCTGTATCTATCAATCTACCTACCTACCTATCTGTAGCTATCTCCCTACCTACCTATCTGTATCTATCAATCTACCTACCTACCTATCTGTATCTATCAATCTACTTACCTACCTATCTGTATCTATCATTCTACATACCTACCTATCTCTATCTATCTATCTACCTACCTACCTATCTGTATTTATCTATCTAGCTACCTACCTATCTGTATCTATATATCTACCTACCTACCAATCTGTATCTAACAATCTACCTGCCTACCTATCTCTATCTATCTATCTACCTACCTATCTGTATCTATCTACCTACCTACCTACCTATCTGTATTTATCTATCTATCTACCTACCTATCTGTATCTATCTACCTACCTACCTATCTCTATCTATCTATCTACCTACCTACCTATCTGTATCTATCTATCTACCTACCTACCTATCTGTATCTATCTACCTACCTACATATCTGTATCTATCAATCTACTTACCTACCTATCTGTATCTATCATTCTACATACCTACATATCTCTATCTATCTATCTACCTACCTATCTGTATTTATCTATCTACCAACCTACCTATCTGTATCTATCTATCTACCTACCTACCTATCTGTATCTATCAATCTACCTACATACCTATCTCTATCTATCTATCTACCTACCTACCTATCTGTATTTATCTATCTTCCTACCTACCTATCTCTATCTATCTATCTACCTACCTACCTATCTGTATCTATCTAGCTACCTACCTACTTATCTGTATCTATCAATCTACCTACCTACCTATCTGTAGCTATCTACCTACCTACCTATCTGTATCTATCTATCTACCTGCCTACCTATCTGTATCTATCAATCTACCTACCTACCTATCTGTATCTATCAATCTACCTACCTACCCATCTGTATCTATCTATCTATCTACCTACCTATCTGTATCTATCAGTCTACATACCTACCTATCTCTATCTATCTATCTACCTACCTACCTATCTGTATTTATCTATCTACCTACCTACCTATCTGTATCTATCTATCTATCTACCTACCTACCTATCTGTATCTATCAATATACCAACCTACCTATCTCTATCTATCTATCTACCTACCTACCTATCTCTATCTATCTACCTACCTACCTACCTATCTGTATTTATCTATCTACCTACCTACCTATCTCTAGCTATCTACCTACCTACCTATCTGTATCTATCTATCTACCTACCTACCTATCTGTATCTATCAATCTACCTACCTACCTATCTGTAGCTATCTACCTACCTACCTATCTGTATTTATCTATCTACCTACCTACCTATCTGTATCTATCTATCTACCTACCTACCTATCTGTATCTATCAATCTACCTACCTACCTACCTATCTCTATCTATCTATCTATCTACCTACGTATCTCTATCTATCTACCTACCTACCTACCTATCTGTATTTATCTATCTATCTACCTATCTATCTGTATCTATCTACCTACCTACCTATCTCTATCTATCTATCTACCTACCTATCTCTATCTATCTATCTACCTACCTACCTATCTGTATTTATCTATCTACCTACCTACCTTTCTCTATCTATCTATCTACCTACCTACCTATCTGTATCTATCAATCTACCTACCTACCTATGTCTATCTATCTACATACCTACCTATCTCTATCTATCTACCTACCTACCTATCTGTATCTATCAATCTACATACCTACCTATCTCTATCTATCTATCTACCTTCCTACCTATCTGTATTTATCTATCTACCTACCTACTTATCTGTATCTATCTATCTACCTACCTACCTATCTGTATCTATCAATCTACCTACCTATCTCTATCTATCTATCTACCTACCTACGTATCTCTATCTATCTACCTACGTACCTACCTATCTGTATTTATCTATCTACCTACCTACCTATCTCTATCTATCTATCTACCTACCTACCTATCTGTATCTATCAATCTACCTACCTACCTATCTGTAGCTATCTACCTACCTACCTATCTGTATCTATCAATCTACCTACCTACCTATCTGTATCTATCAATCTACTTACCTACCTATCTGTATCTATCATTCTACATACCTACCTATCTCTATCTATCTATCTACCTACCTACCTATCTGTATTTATCTATCTACCTACCTACCTATCTGTATCTATATATCTACCTACCTACCTACCTATCTGTATCTATCAATCTACCTACCTACCTATCTCTATCTATCTATCTACCTACCTACCTATCTCTATCTATCTACCTACCTACCTACCTATCTGTATCTATCAATCTACCTACCTACCTATCTCTATCTATCTATCTACCTACCTACCTATCTCTATCTATCTACCTACCTACCTACCTATCTGTATTTATCCATCTATCTACCTACCTATCTTTATCTATCTATCTACCTACCTACCTATCTGTATCTATCTATCTACCTACCTACCTATGTCTATCTATCTACCTACCTACCTATATCTATCTATCTATCTACCTACCTACCTATCTGTATCTATCAATCTACATACCTACCTATCTCTATCTATCTATCTATCTATCCATCTATCTATCTACCTACCTACCTTTCTGTATTTATCTATCTACCTACCTACCTATCTGTATCTATCTATCTACCTACCTACCTATCTGTATCTATCAATCTACCTACCTACCTATCTCTATCTATCTACCTACCTACCTACCTATCTGTATTTATCTATCTACCTACCTACCTATCTCTATCTATCTATCTACCTACCTACCTATCTGTATCTATCTACCTACCTACCTACCTATCTGTATCTATCAATCTACCTACCTACCTATCTGTAGCTATCTACCTACCTACCTATCTGTATCTATCAATCTACCTACCTACCTATCTGTATCTATCAATCTACCTACCTACCTATCTGTATCTATCAATCTACCTACCTACCTATCTGTATCTATCAATCTACTTACCTACCTATCTGTATCTATCATTCTACATACCTACCTATCTCTATCTATCTATCTACCTACCTACCTATCTGTATTTATCTATCTATCTACCTACCTATCTGTATCTATCAATATACCTACCTACCTATCTCTATATATCTATCTACCTACCTACCTATCTCTATCTATCTACCTATCTACCTACCTATCTGTATCTATCTACCTACCTACCTATCTGTATCTATCTATCTTCATACCTACCTATCTGTATCTATCTATCTACCTACCTACCTATCTGTATCTATCTATCTACCTACCTACCTATCTGTATCTATCAATCTACCTACCTACCTATCTCTATCTATCAATCTATTTACCTACCTATCTGTATCTATCATTCTACATACCTACCTATCTCTATCTATGTATCTACCTACCTACCTATCTGTATTTATCTATCTACCTACCTACCTATCTGTATCTATCTATCTACCTACCTACCTATCTGTATCTATCAATCTACCTACCTACCTATCTCTATCTATCTATCTATCTATCTATCTATCTATCTATCTATCTATCTATCTATCTATCTATCTACCTACCTACCTATCTCTATCTATCTATCTACCTACCTACCTACCCATCTGTATTTATCTATCTATCTACCTACCTATCTGTATCTATCAATCTACTTACCTACCTATCTGTATCTATCATTCTACATACCTACCTATCTCTATCTATCTATCTACCTACCTACCTATCTGTATTTATCTATCTACCTACCTACCTATCTGTATCTATCTATCTACCTACCTACCTATCTGTATCTATCTATCTACCTACCTACCTATCTGTATCTATCTACTTACCTACCTATCTGTATCTATTTATCTACCTACCTACCTATCTGTATCTATCTATCTACCTACCTACCTATCTGTATCTATCTATCTACCTACCTACCTATCTGTATCTATCAATCTACCTACCTACCTATCTGTATCTATCAATCTACTTACCTACCTATCTGTATCTATCATTCTACATACCTACCTATCTCTATCTATGTAAATACCTACCTACCTATCTGTATTTATCTATCTACCTACCTACCTACCTATCTCTATCTATCTATCTACCTACCTATCTGTATCTATCTACCTACCTACCTATCTCTATCTATCTATCTACCTACCTACCTATCTGTATCTATCTACCTACCTACCTATCTGTATCTATCTACCTACCTACCTATCTGTATCTATCAATCTACTTACCTACCTATCTGTATCTATCATTCTATATACCTACCTATCTCTATCTATCTATCTACCTACCTACCTATCTGTATTTATCTATCTACCTACCTACCTATCGGTATCTATCTATCTACCTACCTACCTATCTGTATCTATCAATCTACCTACCTACCTATCTCTATCTATCTATCTACCTACCTACCTATCTGTATTTATCTATCTACCTACCTACCTATCTGTATCTATCTATCTACCTACCTACCTATCTGTATCTATCAATCTACCTACCTACCTATCTCTAACTATCTATCTATCTATCTATCTATCTATCTATCTATCTATCTATCTATCTATCTATCTACCTACCTACCTATCTCTATCTATCTATCTACCTACCTACCTATCTGTATCTATCATTCTACATACCTACCTATCTCTATCTATGTAAATACCTACCTACCTATCTATATTTATCTATCTACCTACCTACCTATCTCTATCTATCTATCTACCTACCTATCGGTATCTATCTATCTACCTACCTACCTATCTGTATCTATCATTCTACATACCTACCTATCTCTATCTATCTATCTACCTACCTACCTATCTGTATTTATCTATCTACCTACCTACCTATCTGTATCTATCTATCTACCTACCTACCTATCTGTATCTATCTATCTACCTACCTACCTATCTCTATCTATCAATCTATTTACCTACCTATCTGTATCTATTTATCTACCTACCTACCTATCTGTATCTATCTATCTACCTACCTACCTATCTGTATCTATCTATCTACCTACCTACCTATCTGTATCTATCAATCTACCTACCTACCTATCTGTATCTATCAATCTACTTACCTACCTATCTGTATCTATCATTCTACATACCTACCTATCTCTATCTATGTAAATACCTACCTACCTATCTATATTTATCTATCTACCTACCTACCTATCTCTATCTATCTATCTACCTACCTATCTGTATCTATCTACCTACCTACCTATCTCTATCTATCTATCTACCTACCTACCTATCTGTATCTATCTACCTACCTACCTATCTGTATCTATCTACCTACCTACCTATCTGTATCTATCAATCTACTTACCTACCTATCTGTATCTATCATTCTATATACCTACCTATCTCTATCTATCTATCTATCTACCTACCTACCTATCTGTATTTATCTATCTACCTACCTACCTATTGGTATCTATCTATCTACCTACCTACCTATCTGTATCTATCAATCTACCTACCTACCTATCTCTATCTATCTATCTACCTACCTACCTTTCTGTATTTATCTATCTTCCTACCTACCTATCTCTATCTATCTATCTACCTACCTACCTATCTGTATCTATCAATCTACTTACCTACCTATCTGTATCTATCATTCTACATACCTACCTATCTCTATCTATCTATCTACCTACCTAACTATCTGTATTTATCTACCTACCTACCTACCTATCTCTATCTATCTATCTACCTACCTACCTATCTGTATCTATCAATCTACCTACCCACCTATCTCTATCTATCTATCTACCTACCTACCTATCTCTATCTATCTACCTACCTACCTACCTATCTGTATTTATCTATCTATCTACCTACCTATCTGTATCTATCTACCTACCTACCTATCTCTATCTATCTATCTACCTACCTACCTATCTGTATTTATCTATCTATCTACCTACCTTTCTCTATCTATCTATCTACCTACCTACCTATCTGTATCTATCTATCTACCTACCTACCTATCTGTATCTATCAATCTACCTACCTACCTATGTCTATCTATCTACCTACCTACCTATCTCTATCTATCTATCTACCTACCTACCTATCTGTATCTATCAATCTACATACCTACCTATCTTTATCTATCTATCTACCTACCTACCTATCTGTATTTATCTATCTATCTACCTACCTATCTGTATCTATCAATATACCTACCTACCTATCTCTATATATCTATCTACCTACCTACCTATCTCTATCTATCTACCTATCTACCTACCTATCTGTATCTATCTACCTACCTACCTATCTGTATCTATCTATCTTCATACCTACCTATCTGTATCTATCTATCTACCTACCTACCTATTTGTATCTATCTATCTACCTACCTACCTACCTATCTCTATCTATCAATCTACTTACCTACCTATCTGTATCTATCATTCTACATACCTACCTATCTCTATCTATCTATCTACCTACCTACCTATCTGTATTTATCTATCTACCTACCTACCTATCTGTATCTATCTATCTACCTACCTACCTATCTGTATCTATCAATCTACCTACCTACCTATCTCTATCTATCTATCTATCTATCTATCTATCTATCTATCTATCTATCTATCTATCTATCTATCTATCTATCTATCTACCTACCTATCTCTATCTATCTATCTACCTACCTACCTACCTATGTGTATTTATCTATCTATCTACCTACCTATCTGTATCTATCAATCTACTTACCTACCTATCTGTATCTATCATTCTACATACCTACCTATCTCTATCTATCTATCTACCTACCTACCTATCTGTATTTATCTATCTACCTACCTACCTATCTCTATCTATCTATCTACCTACCTACCTATCTGTATCTATCTATCTACCTACCTACCTATCTGTATCTATCTACCTACCTACCTATCTGTATCTATCTATCTACCTACCTACCTATCTGTATCTATCTATCTACCTACCTACCTATCTGTATCTATCTATCTACCTACCTACCTATCTGTATCTATCAATCTACCTACCTACCTATCTGTATCTATCAATCTACTTACCTACCTATCTGTATGTATCATTCTGCATACCTACCTATCTCTATCTATCTATCTACCTACCTACCTATCTGTATTTATCTATCTACCTACCTACCTATCTCTATCTATCTATCTACCTACCTACCTATCTGTATCTACCTATCTACCTACCTACCTATCTGTATCTATCAATCTACCTACCTACCTATCTGTAGCTATCTCCTTTCCTACCTATCTGTATCTATCAATCTACCTACCTACCTATCTGTAACTATCAATCTACTTACCTACCTATCTGTATCTATCATTCTACATACCTACCTATCTCTATCTATCTATCTACCTACCTACCTATCTGTATTTATCTATCTACCTACCTACCTATCTGTATCTATCTATCTACCTACCTACCTATCTGTATCTATCAATCTACCTACATACCTATCTCTATCTATCTATCTACCTACCTACCTATCTGTATTTATCTATCTTCCTACCTACCTATCTCTATCTATCTATCTACCTACCTACCTATCTGTATCTATCTAGCTACCTACCTACTTATCTGTATCTATCAATCTACCTACCTACCTATCTGTAGCTATCTACCTACCTACCTATCTGTATCTATCTATCTACCTGCCTACCTATCTGTATCTATCAATCTACCTACCTACCTATCTGTATCTATCAATCTACCTACCTACCTATCTGTATCTATCTATCTATCTACCTACCTATCTGTATCTATCAGTCTACATACCTACCTATCTCTATCTATCTATTTACCTACCTACCTATCTGTATTTATCTATCTACCTACCTACCTATCTGTATCTATCTATCTACCTACCTACCTATCTGTATCTATCAATCTACCAACCTACCTATCTCTATCTATCTATCTACCTACCTACCTATCTCTATCTATCTACCTACCTACCTACCTATCTGTATTTATCTATCTACCTACCTACCTATCTCTAGCTATCTACCTACCTACCTACCTGTATTTATCTATCTACCTACCTACCTATCTGTATCTATCTATCTACCTACCTACCTATCTGTATCTATCAATCTACCTACCTACCTATCTGTAGCTATCTACCTACCTACCTATCTGTATTTATCTATCTACCTACCTACCTATCTGTATCTATCTATCTACCTACCTACCTATCTGTATCTATCAATCTACCTACCTACCTACCTATCTCTATCTATCTATCTACCTACCTACCTATCTCTATCTATCTACCTACCTACCTACCTATCTGTATTTATCTATCTATCTACCTATCTATCTGTATCTATCTACCTACCTACCTATCTCTATCTATCTATCTACCTACCTATCTCTATCTATCTATCTACCTACCTACCTATCTGTATCTATCTAGCTACCTACCTACTTATCTGTATCTATCAATCTACCTACCTACCTATCTGTAGCTATCTACCTACCTACCTATCTGTATCTATCATTCTACATACCTACCTATCTCTATCTATCTATCTACCTACCTACCTATCTGTATTTATCTATCTACCTACCTACCTATCTGTATCTATCTATCTACCTACCTACCTATCTGTATCTATCAATCTACCTACCTACCTATCTCTATCTATCTATCTACCTACCTACCTATCTCTATCTATCTACCTACCTACCTACCTATCTGTATTTATCTATCTATCTACCTACCTATCTGTATCTATCTACCTACCTACCTATCTCTATCTATCTACCTACCTACCTATCTCTATCTATCTATCTACCTACCTACCTATCTGTATTTATCTATCTACCTACCAACCTTTCTCTATCTATCTATCTAACTACCTACATATCTGTATCTATCTATCTACCTACCTACCTATCTGTATCTATCAATCTACCTACCTACCTATGTCTATCTATCTACCTACCTACCTATCTCTATCTATCTATCTACCTACCTACCTATCTGTATTTATCTATCTACCTACCTACCTATCTGTATCTATCTATCTACCTACCTACCTATCTGTATCTATCTATCTACCTACCTATCTCTATCTATCTATCTATCTACCTACCTACCTCTCTATCTATCTACCTACCTACCTATCTCTATCTATCTACCTACCTACCTACCTATCTGTATTTATCTATCTATCTACCTACCTATCTGTATCTATCTACCTACCTACCTATGTCTATCTATCTATCTACCTACCTACCTTTCTCTATCTATCTATCTACCTACCTACCTATCTGTATCTATCTATCTACCTACCTACCTATCTGTATCTATCAATCTACCTACCTACCTATGTCTATCTATCTACCTACCTACCTATCTCTATCTATCTATCTACCTACCTACCTATCTGTATCTATCAATCTAAATACCTACTTATCTCTATCTATCTATCTACCTACCTACCTATCTGTATTTATCTATCTACCTATCTACCTATCTGTATCTATCTATCTACCTACCTACCTATCTGTATCTATCAATCTACCTACCTACCTATCTGTATCTATCAATCTACCTACCAACCTATCTCTATGTATCTATCTACCTACCTACCTATCTCTATCTATCTACCTAACTACCTACCTATCTGTATTTATCTATCTATCTACCTACCTATCTGTATCTATCTACCTACCTACCTATCTCTATCTATCTATCTACCTACCTACCTATCTGTATTTATCAATCTACCTACCTACCTATCTGTATCTATCAATCTACTTACCTACCTATCTGTATCTATCTATCTACCTACTTACCTATCTGTATCTATCTACCTACCTACCTACCTATCTATATCTATCAATCTACTTACCTACCTATCTGTATCTATCATTCTACATACCTACCTATCTCTATCTATCTATCTACCTACCTACCTATCTGTATATATCTATCTACCTACCTTCCTATCTGTATCTATCTATCTACCTACCTACCTATCTGTATCTATCAATCTACCTACCTACCTATCTCTATCTATCTATCTACCTACCTACCTATCTCTATCTATCTATCTACCTAGCTACCTATCTGTATCTATCTATCTACCTACCTACCTATCTGTATCTATCAATCTACCTACCTACCTATCTGTATCTATCAATCTACTTACCTACCTATCTGTATCTATCATTCTACATACCTACCTATCTCTATCTATCTATCTACCTACCTACCTATCTGTATTTATCTATCTACCTACCTACCTATCTGTATCTATCTATCTACCTACCTACCTATCTGTATCTATCAATCTACCTACCTACCTATCTCTATCTATCTATCTACCTACCTACCTATCTCTATCTATCTACCTACCTACCTACCTATCTGTATTTATCTATCTATCTACCTACCTATCTGTATCTATCTATCTACCTACCTATCTCTATCTATCTACCTACCTACCTATCTCTATCTATCTATCTACCTACCTACCTATCTGTATTTATCTATCTACCTACCAACCTATCTCTATCTATCTATCTACCTACCTACCTATCTGTATCTATCTACCTACCTACCTATCTGTATCTATTTATCTACCTACCTACCTATCTGTATCTATCTATCTACCTACCTACCTATCTGTATCTATCTATCTACCTACCTACCTATCTGTATCTATCAATCTACCTACCTACCTATCTGTATCTATCAATCTACTTACCTACCTATCTGTATCTATCATTCTACATACCTACCTATCTCTATCTATCTATCTACCTACCTACCTATCTGTATTTATCTATCTACCTACCTACCTATCTCTATCTATCTATCTACCTACCTACCTATCTGTATCTACCTATCTACCTACCTACCTATCTGTATCTATCTATCTACCTACCTACCTATCTGTATCTATCTATCTACCTACCTACCTATCTGTATCTATCAATCTACCTACCTACCTATCTGTATCTATCAATCTACTTACCTACCTATCTGTATCTATCATTCTACATACCTACCTATCTCTATCTATCTATCTACCTACCTACCTATCTGTATTTATCTATCTACCTACCTACCTATCTGTATCTATCTATCTACCTACCTACCTATCTGTATCTATCAATCTACCTACCTACATATCTCTATCTATCTATCTATCTATCTATCTATCTATCTATCTATCTATCTATCTATCTATCTATCTATCTATCTATCTACCTACCTACCTATCTCTATCTATCTATCTACCTACCTACCTACCTATCTGTATTTATCTATCTATCTACCTACCTATCTGTATCTATCAATCTACTTACATACCTATCTGTATCTATCATTCTACATACCTACCTATCTCTATCTATCTATCTACCTACCTACCTATCTGTATTTATCTATCTACCTACCTACCTATCTGTATCTATCTATCTACCTACCTACCTATCTGTATCTATCTATCTACCTACCTACCTATCTGTATCTATTTATCTACCTACCTACCTATCTGTATCTATCTATCTACCTACCTACCTATCTGTATCTATCTATCTACCTACCTACCTATCTGTATCTATCAATCTACCTACCTACCTATCTGTATCTATCAATCTACTTACCTACCTATCTGTATCTATCATTCTACATACCTACCTATCTCTATCTATCTACCTACCTACCTATCTGTATTTATCTATCTTCCTACCTACCTATCTCTATCTATCTATCTACCTACCTACCTATCTGTATCTATCTAGCTACCTACCTACTTATCTGTATCTATCAATCTACCTACCTACCTATCTGTAGCTATCTACCTACCTACCTATCTGTATCTATCTATCTACCTGCCTACCTATCTGTATCTATCAATCTACCTACCTACCTATCTGTATCTATCAATCTACCTACCTACCTATCTGTATCTATCTATCTATCTACCTACCTATCTGTATCTATCAGTCTACATACCTACCTATCTCTATCTATCTATTTACCTACCTACCTATCTGTATTTATCTATCTACCTACCTACCTATCTGTATCTATCTATCTACCTACCTACCTATCTGTATCTATCAATCTACCAACCTACCTATCTCTATCTATCTATCTACCTACCTACCTATCTCTATCTATCTACCTACCTACCTACCTATCTGTATTTATCTATCTACCTACCTACCTATCTCTAGCTATCTACCTACCTACCTATCTGTATCTATCTATCTACCTACCTACCTATCTGTATCTATCAATCTACCTACCGACCTATCTGTAGCTATCTACCTACCTACCTATCTGTATTTATCTATCTACCTACCTACCTATCTGTATCTATCTATCTACCTACCTACCTATCTGTATCTATCAATCTACCTACCTACCTACCTATCTCTATCTATCTATCTACCTACCTACCTATCTCTATCTATCTACCTACCTACCTACCTATCTGTATTTATCTATCTATCTACCTATCTATCTGTATCTATCTACCTACCTACCTATCTCTATCTATCTATCTACCTACCTATCTCTATCTATCTATCTACCTACCTACCTATCTGTATCTATCTAGCTACCTACCTACTTATCTGTATCTATCAATCTACCTACCTACCTATCTGTAGCTATCTACCTACCTACCTATCTGTATCTATCATTCTACATACCTACCTATCTCTATCTATCTATCTACCTACCTACCTATATGTATCTATCAATCTACCTACCTACCTATCTGTATCTATCTATCTATCTACCTACCTATCTGTATGTATCAGTCTACATACCTATCTGTATCTATCTATCTTCATACCTACCTATCTGTATCTATCTATCTACCTACCTACCTATCTGTATCTATCTATCTACCTACCTACCTATCTGTATCTATCAATCTACCTACCTACCTATCTATATCTATCAATCTACTTACCTACCTATCTGTATCTATCATTCTACATACCTACCTATCTCTATCTATCTATCTACCTACCTACCTATCTGTATCTATCTACCTACCTACCTATCTGTATCTATTTATCTACCTACCTACCTATCTGTATCTATCTATCTACCTACCTACCTATCTGTATCTATCTATCTACCTACCTACCTATCTGTATCTATCAATCTACCTACCTACCTATCTGTATCTATCAATCTACTTACCTACCTATCTGTATCTATCATTCTACATACCTACCTATCTCTATCTATCTATCTACCTACCTACCTATCTGTATTTATCTATCTACCTACCTACCTATCTCTATCTATCTATCTACCTACCTACCTATCTGTATCTACCTATCTACCTACCTACCTATCTGTATCTATCAATCTACCTACCTACCTATCTGTATCTATCAATCTACTTACCTACCTATCTGTATCTATCATTCTACATACCTACCTATCTCTATCTATCTATCTACCTACCTACCTATCTGTATTTATCTATCTAGCTACCTACCTATCTGTATCTATCTATCTACCTACCTACCTATCTGTATCTATCAATCTACCTACCTACCTATCTATATCTATCAATCTACCTACCTACCTATCTCTATCTATCTATCTACCTACCTACCTATCTGTATCTATTTATCTACCTACCTACCTATCTGTATCTATCTACCTACCTACCTATCTGTATCTATTTATCTACCTACCTACCTATCTGTATCTATCTATCTACCTACCTACCTATGTCTATCTATCTACCTACCTACCTATATCTATCTATCTATCTACCTACCTACCTATCTGTATCTATCAATCTACATACCTACCTATCTCTATCTATCTATCTATCTATCCATCTATCTATCTACCTACCTACCTATCTGTATTTATCTATCTACCTACCTACCTATCTTTATCTATCTATCTACCTACCTACCTATCTGTATCTATCTACCTACCTACCTACCTATCTGTATCTATCAATCTAACTACCTACCTATCTGTAGCTATCTACCTACCTACCTATCTGTATCTATCAATCTACCTACCTACCTATCTGTATCTATCAATCTACCTACCTACCTATCTGTATCTATCAATCTACTTACCTACCTATCTGTATCTATCATTCTACATACCTACCTATCTCTATCTATCTATCTACCTACCTACCTATCTGTATTTATCTATCTATCTACCTACCTATCTGTATCTATCAATATACCTACCTACCTATCTCTATATATCTATCTACCTTCCTACCTATCTCTATCTATCTACCTATCTACCTACCTATCTGTATCTATCTACCTACCTACCTATCTGTATCTATCTATCTTCATACCTACCTATCTGTATCTATCTATCTACCTACCTACCTATCTGTATCTATCTATCTACCTACCTACCTATCTGTATCTATCAATCTACCTACCTACCTATCTCTATCTATCAATCTATTTACCTACCTATCTGTATCTATCATTCTACATACCTACCTATCTCTATCTATCTATCTACCTACCTACCTATCTGTATTTATCTATCTACCTACCTACCTATCTGTATCTATCTATCTACCTACCTACCTATCTGTATCTATCAATCTACCTACCTACCTATCTCTATCTATCTATCTATCTATCTATCTATCTATCTATCTATCTATCTCTATCTATCTATCTACCTACCTACCTATCTGTATCTATCTATCTACCTACCTACCTATCTGTATCTATCTACCTACCTACCTATCTGTATCTATTTATCTACCTACCTACCTATCTGTATCTATCTATCTACCTACCTACCTATCTGTATCTATCTATCTACCTACCTACCTATCTGTATCTATCAATCTACCTACCTACCTATCTGTATCTATCAATCTACTTACCTACCTATCTGTATCTATCATTCTACATACCTACCTATCTCTATCTATGTAAATACCTACCTACCTATCTGTATTTATCTATCTACCTACCTACCTATCTCTATCTATCTATCTACCTACCTATCTGTATCTATCTACCTACCTACCTATCTCTATCTATCTATCTACCTACCTACCTATCTGTATCTAACTATCTACCTACCTACCTATCTGTATCTATCTACCTACCTACCTATCTGTATCTATCAATCTACTTACCTACCTATCTGTATCTATCATTCTATATACCTACGTATCTCTATCTATCTATCTACCTACCTACCTATCTGTATTTATCTATCTACCTACCTACCTATCGGTATCTATCAATCTACCTACCTACCTATCTCTATCTATCTATCTACCTACCTACCTTTCTGTATTTATCTATCTTCCTACCTACCTATCTCTATCTATCTATCTACCTACCTACCTATCTGTATCTATCAATCTACTTACCTACCTATCTGTATCTATCATTCTACATACCTACCTATCTCTATCTATCTATCTACCTACCTAACTATCTGTATTTATCTACCTACCTACCTACCTATCTCTATCTATCTATCTACCTACCTACCTATCTGTATCTATCAATCTACCTACCCACCTATCTCTATCTATCTATCTACCTACCTACCTATCTCTATCTATCTACCTACCTACCTACCTATCTGTATTTATCTATCTATCTACCTACCTATCTGTATCTATCTACCTACCTACCTATCTCTATCTATCTATCTACCTACCTACCTATCTGTATTTATCTATCTATCTACCTACCTTTCTCTATCTATCTATCTACCTACCTACCTATCTGTATCTATCTATCTACCTACCTACCTATCTGTATCTATCAATCTACCTACCTACCTATGTCTATCTATCTACCTACCTACCTATCTCTATCTATCTATCTACCTACCTACCTATCTGTATCTATCAATCTACATACCTACCTATCTCTATCTATCTATCTACCTACCTACCTATCTGTATTTATCTATCTATCTACCTACCTATCTGTATCTATCAATATACCTACCTACCTATCTCTATATATCTATCTACCTACCTACCTATCTCTATCTATCTACCTATCTACCTACCTATCTGTATCTATCTACCTACCTACCTATCTGTATCTATCTATCTTCATACCTACCTATCTGTATCTATCTATCTACCTACCTACCTATCTGTATCTATCTATCTACCTACCTACCTATCTCTATCTATCAATCTACTTACCTACCTATCTGTATCTATCATTCTACATACCTACCTATCTCTATCTATCTATCTACCTACCTACCTATCTGTATTTATCTATCTACCTACCAACCTATCTGTATCTATCTATCTACCTACCTACCTATCTGTATCTATCAATCTACCTACCTACCTATCTCTATCTATCTATCTATCTATCTATCTATCTATCTATCTATCTATCTATCTATCTATCTATCTATCTATCTATCTACCTACCTATCTCTATCTATCTATCTATCTACCTACCTACCTACCTATCTGTATTTATCTATCTATCTACCTACCTATCTGTATCTATCAATCTACTTACCTACCTATCTGTATCTATCATTCTACATACCTACCTATCTCTATCTATCTATCTACCTACCTACCTATCTGTATTTATCTATCTACCTACCTACCTATCTCTATCTATCTATCTACCTACCTACCTATCTGTATCTATCTATCTACCTACCTACCTATCTGTATCTATCTACCTACCTACCTATCTGTATCTATCTATCTACCTACCTACCTATCTGTATCTATGTATCTACCTACCTACCTATCTGTATCTATCTATCTACCTACCTACCTATCTGTATCTATCAATCTACCTACCTACCTATCTGTATCTATCAATCTACTTACCTACCTATCTGTATGTATCATTCTGCATACCTACCTATCTCTATCTATCTATCTACCTACCTACCTATCTGTATTTATCTATCTACCTACCTACCTATCTCTATCTATCTATCTACCTACCTACCTATCTGTATCTACCTATCTACCTACCTACCTATCTGTATCTATCAATCTACCTACCTACCTATCTGTAGCTATCTCCTTACCTACCTATCTGTATCTATCAATCTACCTACCTACCTATCTGTATCTAACAATCTACTTACTTACCTATCTGTATCTATCATTCTACATACCTACCTATCTCTATCTATCTATCTACCTACCTACCTATCTGTATTTATCTATCTAGCTACCTACCTATCTGTATCTATCTATCTACCTACCTACCTATCTGTATCTATCAATCTACCTACCTACCTATCTCTATCTATCTATCTACCTACCTACCTATCTGTATCTATCTACCTACCTACCTACCTATCTGTATTTATCTATCTATCTACCTACCTATCTGTATCTATCTACCTACCTACCTATCTCTATCTATCTATCTATCTACCTACCTACCTATCTGTATCTATCTACCTACCTACCTATCTGTAACTATCAATCTACTTACCTACCTATCTGTATCTATCATTCTACATACCTACCTATCTCTATCTATCTATCTACCTACCTACCTATCTGTATTTATCTATCTACCTACCTACCTATCTGTATCTATCTATCTACCTACCTACCTATCTGTATCTATCAATCTACCTACATACCTATCTCTATCTATCTATCTACCTACCTACCTATCTGTATTTATCTATCTTCCTACCTACCTATCTCTATCTATCTATCTACCTACCTACCTATCTGTATCTATCTAGCTACCTACCTACTTATCTGTATCTATCAATCTACCTACCTACCTATCTGTAGCTATCTACCTACCTACCTATCTGTATCTATCTATCTACCTGCCTACCTATCTGTATCTATCAATCTACCTACCTACCTATCTGTATCTATCAATCTACCTACCTACCTATCTGTATCTATCAGTCTACATACCTACCTATCTCTATCTATCTATTTACCTACCTACCTATCTGTATTTATCTATCTATCTACCTACCTATCTGTATCTATCTATCTACCTACCTACCTATCTGTATCTATCAATCTACCAACCTACCTATCTCTATCTATCTATCTACCTACCTACCTATCTCTATCTATCTACCTACCTACCTACCTATCTGTATTTATCTATCTACCTACCTACCTATCTCTAGCTATCTACCTACCTACCTATCTGTATCTATCTATCTACCTACCTACCTATCTGTATTTATCTATCTACCTACCTACCTATCTGTATCTATCTATCTACCTACCTACCTATCTGTATCTATCAATCTACCTACCTACCTATCTCTATCTATCTATCTACCTACCTACCTATCTCTATCTATCTACCTACCTACCTACCTATCTGTATTTATCTATCTATCTACCTATCTATCTGTATCTATCTACCTACCTACCTATCTCTATCTATCTATCTACCTACCTATCTCTATCTATCTATCTACCTACCTACCTATCTGTATCTATCTAGCTACCTACCTACTTATCTGTATCTATCAATCTACCTACCTACCTATCTGTAGCTATCTACCTACCTACCTATCTGTATCTATCATTCTACATACCTACCTATCTCTATCTATCTATCTACCTACCTACCTATATGTATCTATCAATCTACCTACCTACCTATCTGTATCTATCTATCTATCTACCTACCTATCTGTATGTATCAGTCTACATACCTATCTGTATCTATCTATCTTCATACCTACCTATCTGTATCTATCTATCTACCTACCTACCTATCTGTATCTATCTATCTACCTACCTACCTATCTGTATCTATCAATCTACCTACCTACCTATCTATATCTATCAATCTACTTACCTACCTATCTGTATCTATCATTCTACATACCTACCTATCTCTATCTATCTATCTACCTACCTACCTATCTGTATCTATCTACCTACCTACCTATCTGTATCTATTTATCTACCTACCTACCTATCTGTATCTATCTATCTACCTACCTACCTATCTGTATCTATCTATCTACCTACCTACCTATCTGTATCTATCAATCTACCTACCTACCTATCTGTATCTATCAATCTACTTACCTACCTATCTGTATCTATCATTCTACATACCTACCTATCTCTATCTATCTATCTACCTACCTACCTATCTGTATTTATCTATCTACCTACCTACCTATCTCTATCTATCTATCTACCTACCTACCTACCTATCTGTATCTACCTATCTACCTACCTACCTATCTGTATCTATCAATCTACCTACCTACCTATTTGTAGCTATCTCCCTACCTACCTATCTGTATCTATCAATCTACCTACCTACCTATCTGTATCTATCAATCTACTTACCTACCTATCTGTATCTATCATTCTACATACCTACCTATCTCTATCTATCTATCTACCTACCTACCTATCTGTATTTATCTATCTAGCTACCTACCTATCTGTATCTATCTATCTACCTACCTACCTATCTGTATCTATCAATCTACCTACCTACCTATCTATATCTATCAATCTACCTACCTACCTATCTCTATCTATCTATCTACCTACCTACCTATCTGTATCTATCTATCTACCTACCTACCTATCTGTATCTATGTACCTACCTACCTATCTGTATCTATTTATCTACCTACCTACCTATCTGTATCTATCTATCTACCTACCTACCTATCTGTATCTATCTATCTACCTACCTACCTATCTGTATCTATCAATCTACCTACCTACCTATCTGTATCTATCAAACTACTTACCTACCTATCTGTATCTATCATTCTACATACCTACCTATCTCTATCTATCTAAATACCTACCTACCTATCTGTATTTATCTATCTACCTACCTACCTATCTCTATCTATCTATCTACCTACCTATCTGTATCTATCTACCTACCTACCTATCTCTATCTATCTATCTACCTACCTACCTATCTGTATCTAACTATCTACCTACCTACCTATCTGTATCTATCTACCTACCTACCTATCTGTATCTATCAATCTACTTACCTACCTATCTGTATCTATCATTCTATATACCTACCTATCTCTATCTATCTATCTACCTACCTACCTATCTGTATTTATCTATCTACCTACCTACCTATCGGTATCTATCTATCTACCTACCTACCTATCTGTATCTATCAATCTACCTACCTACCTATCTCTATCTATCTATCTACCTACCTACCTTTCTGTATTTATCTATCTTCCTACCTACCTATCTCTATCTATCTATCTACCTACCTACCTATCTGTATCTATCAATCTACTTACCTACCTATCTGTATCTATCATTCTACATACCTACCTATCTCTATCTATCTATCTACCTACCTAACTATCTGTATTTATCTACCTACCTACCTATCTCTATCTATCTATCTACCTACCTACCTATCTGTATCTATCAATCTACCTACCCACCTATCTCTATCTATCTATCTACCTACCTACCTATCTCTATCTATCTACCTACCTACCTACCTATCTGTATTTATCTATCTATCTACCTACCTATCTGTATCTATCTACCTACCTACCTATCTCTATCTATCTATCTACCTACCTACCTATCTGTATTTATCTATCTATCTACCTACCTTTCTCTATCTATCTATCTACCTACCTACCTATCTGTATCTATCTATCTACCTACCTACCTATCTGTATCTATCAATCTACCTACCTACCTATGTCTATCTATCTACCTACCTACCTATCTCTATCTATCTATCTATCTACCTACCTACCTATCTGTATCTATCAATCTACATACCTACCTATCTCTATCTATCTATCTACCTACCTACCTATCTGTATTTATCTATCTATCTACCTACCTATCTGTATCTATCAATATACCTACCTACCTATCTCTATATATCTATCTACCTACCTACCTATCTCTATCTATCTACCTATCTACCTACC
The DNA here is from genome assembly GCA_039797435.1 of Crotalus adamanteus. NCBI lineage: Eukaryota > Metazoa > Chordata > Lepidosauria > Squamata > Viperidae > Crotalus > Crotalus adamanteus. Next base: position 10,605,922 of record CM077929.1, on the reverse strand, counting down.
TATCTGTACCTATCTACCTACCTACCTATCTGTATCTATCTATCTTCATACCTACCTATCTGTATCTATCTATCTACCTACCTACCTATCTGTATCTATCTATCTACCTACCTACCTATCTGTATCTATCAATCTACCTACCTACCTATCTCTATCTATCAATCTACTTACCTACCTATCTGTATCTATCATTCTACATACCTACCTATCTCTATCTATCTATCTACCTACCTACCTATCTGTATTTATCTATCTAACTACCTACCTATCTGTATCTATCTATCTACCTACCTACCTATCTGTATCTATCAATCTACCTACCTACCTATCTCTATCTATCTATCTATCTATCTATCTATCTATCTATCTATCTATCTACCTACCTATCTCTATCTATCTATCTACCTACCTACCTACCTACCTATCTGTATTTATCTATCTACCTACCTACCTATCTCTATCTATCTATCTACCTACCTACCTATCTGTATCTATCTATCTACCTACCTACCTATCTGTATCTATCTACCTACCTACCTATCTGTATCTATCTATCTACCTACCTACCTATCTGTATCTATCTATCTACCTACCTACCTATCTGTATCTATCAATCTACCTACCTACCTATCTGTATCTATCAATCTACTTACCTACCTATCTGTATGTATCATTCTGCATACCTACCTATCTCTATCTATCTATCTACCTACCTACCTATCTGTATTTATCTATCTACCTACCTACCTATCTCTATCTATCTATCTACCTACCTACCTATCTGTATCTACCTATCTACCTACCTACCTATCTGTATCTATCAATCTACCTACCTACCTATCTGTAGCTATCTCCTTACCTACCTATCTGTATCTATCAATCTACCTACCTACTTATCTGTATCTAACAATCTACTTACCTACCTATCTGTATCTATCATTCTACATACCTACCTATCTCTATCTATCTATCTACCTACCTACCTATCTGTATTTATCTATCTAGCTACCTACCTATCTGTATCTATCTATCTACCTACCTACCTATCTGTATCTATCAATCTACCTACCTACCTATCTCTATCTATCTATCTACCTACCTACCTATCTGTATCTATCTACCTACCTACCTACCTATCTGTATTTATCTATCTATATACCTACCTATCTGTATCTATCTACCTACCTACCTATCTCTATCTATCTATCTACCTACCTACCTATCTGTATCTATCTACCTACCTACCTATCTGTATCTATCAATCTACTTACCTACCTATCTGTATCTATCATTCTACATACCTACCTATCTCTATCTATCTATCTACCTACCTACCTATCTGTATTTATCTATCTACCTACCTACCTATCTGTATCTATCTATCTACCTACCTACCTATCTGTATCTATCTATCTACCTACCTACCTATCTGTATTTATCTATCTACCTACCTACCTTTCTCTATCTATCTATCTACCTACCTACCTATCTGTATCTATCAATCTACCTACCTACCTATGTCTATCTATCTACCTACCTACCTATCTCTATCTATCTATCTACCTACCTACCTATCTGTATCTATCAATCTACATACCTACCTATCTCTATCTATCTATCTACCTTCCTACCTATCTGTATCTATCAATCTACCTACCTACCTATCTGTATCTATCAATCTACCTACCTACCTATCTGTATCTATCTATCTATCTACCTACCTATCTGTATCTATCAGTCTACATACCTACCTATCTCTATCTATCTATCTACCTACCTACCTATCTGTATTTATCTATCTACCTACCTACCTATCTGTATCTATCTATCTACCTACCTACCTATCTGTATTTATCAATCTACCAACCTACCTATCTCTATCTATCTATCTACATACCTACCTATCTCTATCTATCTATCTACCTACCTACCTATCTGTATTTATCTATCTAGCTACCTACCTATCTGTATCTATCTATCTACCTACCTACCTATCTGTATCTATCAATCTACCTACCTACCTATCTCTATCTATCTATCTACCTACCTACCTATCTGTATCTATCTACCTACCTACCTACCTATCTGTATTTATCTATCTATATACCTACCTATCTGTATCTATCTACCTACCTACCTATCTCTATCTATCTATCTACCTACCTACCTATCTGTATCTATCTACCTACCTACCTATCTGTATCTATCAATCTACTTACCTACCTATCTGTATCTATCATTCTACATACCTACCTATCTCTATCTATCTATCTACCTACCTACCTATCTGTATTTATCTATCTACCTACCTACCTATCTGTATCTATCTATCTACCTACCTACCTATCTGTATCTATCTATCTACCTACCTACCTATCTGTATTTATCTATCTACCTACCTACCTTTCTCTATCTATCTATCTACCTACCTACCTATCTGTATCTATCAATCTACCTACCTACCTATGTCTATCTATCTACCTACCTACCTATCTCTATCTATCTATCTACCTACCTACCTATCTGTATCTATCAATCTACATACCTACCTATCTCTATCTATCTATCTACCTTCCTACCTATCTGTATCTATCAATCTACCTACCTACCTATCTGTATCTATCAATCTACCTACCTACCTATCTGTATCTATCTATCTATCTACCTACCTATCTGTATCTATCAGTCTACATACCTACCTATCTCTATCTATCTATCTACCTACCTACCTATCTGTATTTATCTATCTACCTACCTACCTATCTGTATCTATCTATCTACCTACCTACCTATCTGTATTTATCAATCTACCAACCTACCTATCTCTATCTATCTATCTACCTACCTACCTATCTCTATCTATCTACCTACCTACCTACCTATCTGTATTTATCTATCTACCTACCTACCTATCTCTAGCTATCTACCTACCTACCTATCTGTATCTATCTATCTACCTACCTACCTATCTGTATCTATCAATCTACCTACCTAACTATCTGTAGCTATCTACCTACCTACCTATCTGTATTTATCTATCTACCTACCTACCTATCTGTATCTATCTATCTACCTACCTACCTATCTGTATCTATCAATCTACCTACCTACCTACCTATCTCTATCTATCTATCTACCTACCTACCTATCTCTATCTATCTACCTACCTACCTACCTATCTGTATTTATCTATCTATCTACCTATCTATCTGTATCTATCTACCTACCTACCTATCTCTATCTATCTATCTACCTACCTATCTCTATCTATCTATCTACCTACCTACCTATCTGTATCTATCTAGCTACCTACCTACTTATCTGTATCTATCAATCTACCTACCTACCTATCTGTAGCTATCTACCTACCTACCTATCTGTATCTATCATTCTACATACCTACCTATCTCTATCTATCTACCTACCTACCTATATGTATCTATCAATCTACCTACCTACCTATCTGTATCTATCTATCTATCTACCTACCTATATGTATGTATCAGTCTACATACCTATCTGTATCTATCTATCTTCATACCTACCTATCTGTATCTATCTATCTACCTACCTACCTATCTGTATCTATCTATCTACCTACCTACCTATCTGTATCTATCAATCTACCTACCTACCTATCTATATCTATCAATCTACTTACCTACCTATCTGTATCTATCATTCTACATACCTACCTATCTCTATCTATCTATCTACCTACCTACCTATCTGTATCTATCTATCTACCTACCTACCTATCTGTATCTATCAATCTACCTACCTACCTATCTATATCTATCAATCTACTTACCTACCTATCTGTATCTATCATTCTACATACCTACCTATCTCTATCTATCTATCTACCTACCTACCTATCTGTATCTATCTACCTACCTACCTATCTGTATCTATTTATCTACCTACCTACCTATCTGTATCTATCTATCTACCTACCTACCTATCTGTATCTATCTATCTACCTACCTACCTATCTGTATCTATCAATCTACCTACCTACCTATCTGTATCTATCAATCTACTTACCTACCTATCTGTATCTATCATTCTACATACCTACCTATCTCTATCTATCTATCTACCTACCTACCTATCTGTATTTATCTATCTACCTACCTACCTATCTCTATCTATCTATCTACCTACCTACCTATCTGTATCTACCTATCTACCTACCTACCTATCTGTATCTATCAATCTACCTACCTACCTATCTGTAGCTATCTCCCTACCTACCTATCTGTATCTATCAATCTACCTACCTACCTATCTGTATCTATCAATCTACTTACCTACCTATCTGTATCTATCATTCTACATACCTACCTATCTCTATCTATCTATCTACCTACCTACCTATCTGTATTTATCTATCTAGCTACCTACCTATCTCTATCTATCTATCTACCTACCTACCTATCTGTATCTATCAATCTACCTACCTACCTATCTGTATCTATCTACCTACCTACCTACCTATCTGTATTTATCTATCTATCTACCTACCTATCTGTATCTATCTACCTACCTACCTATCTCTATCTATCTATCTACCTACCTACCTATCTGTATCTATCTATCTACCTACCTACCTATCTGTATCTATCTACCTACCTACCTACCTATCTGTATTTATCTATCTATCTACCTACCTATCTGTATCTATCTACCTACCTACCTATCTCTATCTATCTATCTACCTACCTACCTATCTGTATTTATCTATCTACCTACCTACCTATCTGTATCTATCTACCTACCTACCTATCTGTATCTATCAATCTACCTACCTACCTATCTCTATCTATCTATCTACCTACCTACCTATCTGTATTTATCTATCTTCCTACCTACCTATCTCTATCTATCTATCTACCTACCTACCTATCTGTATCTATCTAGGTACCTACCTACTTATCTGTATCTATCAATCTACCTACCTACCTATCTGTAGCTATCTACCTACCTACCTATCTGTATCTATCTATCTACCTGCCTACCTATCTGTATCTATCAATCTACCTACCTACCTATCTGTATCTATCAATCTACCTACCTACCTATCTGTATCTATCTATCTATCTACCTACCTATCTGTATCTATCAGTCTACATACCTATCTGTATCTATCTATCTTCATACCTACCTATCTGTATCTATCTATCTACCTACCTACCTATCTGTATCTATCTATCTACCTACCTACCTATCTGTATCTATCAATCTACCTACCTACCTATCTCTATCTATCAATCTACTTACCTACCTATCTGTATCTATCATTCTACATACCTACCTATCTCTATCTATCTATCTACCTACCTATCTGTATTTATCTATCTACCTACCTACCTATCTGTATCTATCTATCTACCTACCTACCTATCTGTATGTATCAATCTACCTACCTACCTATCTCTATCTATCTATCTACCTACCTACCTATCTCTATCTATCTACCTACCTACCTACCTATCTGTATTTATCTATCTATCTACCTACCTATCTGTATCTATCTACCTACCTACCTATCTGTACCTATCTATCAATCTACCTACCTACCTATCTGTATCTATCAATCTACTTACCTACCTATCTGTATTTATCTACCTACCTACCTACCTATCTCTATCTATCTATCTACCTACCTACCTATCTGTATCTATCAATCTACCTACCCACCTACTTCTATCTATCTATCTACCTACCTACCTATCTCTATCTATCTATCTATCTACCTACCTACCTATCTGTATTTATCTATCTATCTACCTACCTTTCTCTATCTATCTATCTACCTACCTACCTATCTGTATCTATCTATCTACCTACCTACCTATCTGTATCTATCAATCTACCTACCTACCTATGTCTATCTATCTACCTACCTACCTATCTCTATCTATTTATCTACCTACCTACCTATCTGTATCTATCAATCTACATACCTACCTATCTCTATCTATCTATCTACCCACCTACCTATCTGTATTTATCTATCTATCTACCTACCTATCTGTACCTATCAATATACCTACCTACCTATCTCTATATATCTATCTACCTACCTACCTATCTCTATCTATCTACCTATCTACCTACCTATCTGTATCTATCTACCTACCTACCTATCTGTATCTATCTATCTTCATACCTACCTATCTGTATCTATCTATCTACCTACCTACCTATCTGTATCTATCTATCTACCTACCTACCTATCTGTATCTATCAATCTACCTACCTACCTATCTCTATCTATCAATCTACTTACCTACCTATCTGTATCTATCATTCTACATACCTACCTATCTCTAACTATCTATCTACCTACCTACCTATCTGTATTTATCTATCTACCTACCTACCTATCTGTATCTATCTATCTACCTACCTACCTATCTGTATCTATCAATCTACCTACCTACCTATCTCTATCTATCTATCTATCTATCTATCTATCTACCTATCTATCTATCTATCTATCTATCTATCTACCTACCTATCTCTATCTATCTATCTACCTACCTACCTACCTATCTGTATTTATCTATCTACCTACCTACCTATCTGTATCTATCTATCTACCTACCTACCTATCTGTATGTATCAATCTACCTACCTACCTATCTCTATCTATCTATCTACCTACCTACCTATCTCTATCTATCTACCTACCTACCTACCTATCTGTATTTATCTATCTATCTACCTACCTATCTGTATCTATCTACCTACCTACCTATCTGTACCTATCTATCAATCTACCTACCTACCTATCTGTATCTATCAATCTACTTACCTACCTATCTGTATCTATCTTTCTACATACCTACCTATCTCTATCTATCTATCTACCTACCTATCTGTATTTATCTACCTACCTACCTACCTACCTATCTCTATCTATCTATCTACCTACCTACCTATCTGTATCTATCAATCTACCTACCCACCTACTTCTATCTATCTATCTACCTACCTACCTATCTGTATCTATCATTCTACATACCTACCTATCTCTAACTATCTATCTATCTACCTACCTATCTGTATTTATCTATCTACCTACCTACCTATCTGTATCTATCTATCTACCTACCTACCTATCTGTATCTATCAATCTACCTACCTATCTATCTCTATCTATCTATCTATCTATCTATCTATCTATCTATCTATCTATCTATCTATCTATCTACCTACCTATCTCTATCTATCTATCTACCTACCTACCTACCTATCTGTATTTATCTATCTATCTACCTACCTATCTGTATCTATCAATCTACTTACCTACCTATCTGTATCTATCATTCTACATACCTACCTATCTCTATCTATCTATCTACCTACCTACCTATCTGTATTTATCTATCTACCTACCTACCTATCTCTATCTATCTATCTACCTACCTACCTATCTGTATCTATCTATCTATCTACCTACCTACCTATCTGTATCTATCTACCTACCTACCTATCTGTAGCTATCTATCTACCTACCTACCTATCTGTATCTATCTATCTACCTACCTACCTATCTGTATCTATCTATCTACCTACCTACCTATCTGTATCTATCAATCTACCTACCAACCTATCTGTATCTATCAATCTACTTACCTACCTATCTGTATCTATCATTCTACATACCTACCTATCTCTATCTATCTACCTACCTACCTATCTGTATTTATCTATCTACCTACCTACCTATCTCTATCTATCTATCTACCTACCTACCTATCTGTATCTACCTATCTACGTACCTACCTATCTGTATCTATCAATCTACCTACCTACCTATCTGTAGCTATCTCCCTACCTACCTATCTGTATCTATCAATCTACCTACCTACCTATCTGTATCTATCAATCTACTTACCTACCTATCTGTATCTATCATTCTACATACCTACCTATCTCTATCTATCTATCTACATTCCTACCTATCTGTATTTATCTATCTAGCTACCTACCTATCTGTATCTATCTATCTACCTACCTACCAATCTGTATCTATCAATCTACCTGCCTACCTATCTCTATCTATCTATCTACCTACCTACCTATCTGTATCTATCTACCTACCTACCTACCTATCTGTATTTATCTATCTATCTACCTACCTATCTGTATCTATCTACCTACCTACCTATCTCTATCTATCTATCTACCTACCTACCTATCTGTATCTATCTATCTACCTACCTACCTATCTGTATCTATCTACCTACCTACCTATCTGTATCTATCAATCTACTTACCTACCTATCTGTATCTATCATTCTACATACCTACCTATCTCTATCTATCTATCTACCTACCTACCTATCTGTATTTATCTATCTACCAACCTACCTATCTGTATCTATCTATCTACCTACCTACCTATCTGTATCTATCAATCTACCTACATACCTATCTCTATCTATCTATCTACCTACCTACCTATCTGTATTTATCTATCTTCCTACCTACCTATCTCTATCTATCTATCTACCTACCTACCTACCTGTATCTATCTAGCTACCTACCTACTTATCTGTATCTATCAATCTACCTACCTACCTATCTGTAGCTATCTACCTACCTACCTATCTGTATCTATCTGTCTACCTGCCTACGTATCTGTATCTATCAATCTACCTACCTACCTATCTGTATCTATCAATCTACCTACCTACCTATCTGTATCTATCTATCTATCTACCTACCTATCTGTATCTATCAGTCTACATACCTACCTATCTCTATCTATCTATCTACCTACCTACCTATCTGTATTTATCTATCTACCTACCTACCTATCTGTATCTATCTATCTATCTATCTACCTACCTACCTATCTGTATCTATCAATATACCAACCTACCTATCTCTATCTATCTATCTACCTACCTACCTATCTCTATCTATCTACCTACCTACCTACCTATCTGTATTTATCTATCTACCTACCTACCTATCTCTAGCTATCTACCTACCTACCTATCTGTATCTATCTATCTACCTACCTACCTATCTGTATCTATCAATCTACCTACCTACCTATCTTTAGCTATCTACCTACCTACCTATCTGTATTTATCTATCTACCTACCTACCTATCTGTATCTATCTATCTACCTACCTACCTATCTGTATCTATCAATCTACCTACCTACCTACCTATCTCTATCTATCTATCTACCTACCTACCTATCTCTATCTATCTACCTACCTACCTACCTATCTGTATTTATCTATCTATCTACCTATCTATCTGTATCTATCTACCTACCTACCTATCTCTATCTATCTACCTACCTACCTATCTCTATCTATCTATCTACCTACCTACCTATCTGTATCTATCAATCTACCTACCTACCTATGTCTATCTATCTACCTACCTACCTATCTCTATCTATCTATCTACCTACCTACCTATCTGTATCTATCAATCTACATACCTACCTATCTCTATCTATCTATCTACCTTCCTACCTATCTGTATTTATCTATCTACCTACCTACTAATCTGTATCTATCTATCTACCTACCTACCTATCTGTATCTATCAATCTACCTACCTACCTATCTCTATCTATCTATCTACCTACCTACCTATCTCTATCTATCTACCTACGTACCTACCTATCTGTATTTATCTATCTACCTACCTACCTATCTCTATCTATCTATTTACCTACCTACCTATCTGTATCTATCAATCTACCTACCTACCTATCTGTAGCTATCTACCTACCTACCTATCTGTATCTATCAATCTACCTACCTACCTATCTGTATCTATCAATCTACTTACCTACCTATCTGTATCTATCATTCTACATACCTACCTATCTCTATCTATCTATCTACCTACCTAACTATCTGTATTTATCTATCTACCTACCTACCTATCTGTATCTATCTATCTACCTACCTACCTACCTATCTGTATCTATCAATCTACCTACCTACCTATCTCTATCTATCTATCTACCTACCTACCTATCTCTATCTATCTGCCTACCTACCTACCTATCTGTATCTATCAATCTACCTACCTACCTATCTCTAACTATCTATCTACCTACCTACCTATCTCTATCTATCTACCTACCTACCTACCTATCTGTATTTATCCATCTATCTACCTACCTATCTGTATCTATCTACCTACCTACCTATCTGTATCTATCTATCTACCTACCTACCTATCTTTATCTATCTATCTACCTACCTACCTATCTGTATCTATCAATCTACCTACCTACCTATGTCTATCTATCTACCTACCTACCTATCTCTATCTATCTATCTACCTACCTACCTATCTGTATCTATCAATCTACATACCTACCTATCTCTATCTATCTATCTATCTATCTATCTACCTACCTACCTATCTGTATTTATCTATCTACCTACCTACCTATCTGTATCTATCTATCTACCTACCTACCTATCTGTATCTATCAATCTACCTACCTACCTATCTCTATCTATCTACCTACCTACCTACCTATCTGTATTTATCTATCTACCTACCTACCTATCTCTATCTATCTATCTACCTACCTACCTATCTGTATCTATCTACCTACCTACCTACCTATCTGTATCTATCAATCTACCTACCTACCTATCTGTAGCTATCTACCTACCTACCTATCTGTATCTATCTATCTACCTACCTACCTATCTGTATCTATCAATCTACCTACCTACCTATCTGTATCTATCAATCTACCTACCTACCTATCTGTATCTATCAATCTACTTACCTACCTATCTGTATCTATCATTCTACATACCTACCTATCTCCATCTATCTATCTACCTACCTACCTATCTGTATTTATCTATCTATCTACCTACCTATCTGTATCTATCAATATACCTACCTACCTATCTCTATATATCTATCTACCTACCTACCTATCATAATCTATCTACCTATCTACCTACCTATCTGTATCTATCTACCTACCTACCTATCTGTATCTATCTATCTTCATACCTACCTATCTGTATCTATCTATCTATCTACCTACCTATCTGTATCTATCTATCTACCTACCTACCTATCTGTATCTATCAATCTACCTACCTACCTATCTCTATCTATCAATCTACTTACCTACCTATCTGTATCTATCATTCTACATACCTACCTATCTCTATCTATCTATCTACCTACCTATCTATCTGTATTTATCTATCTACCTACCTACCTATCTGTATCTATCTATCTACCTACCTACCTATCTGTATCTATCAATCTACCTACCTACCTATCTCTATCTATCTATCTATCTATCTATCTATCTATCTATCTATCTATCTATCTATCTATCTATCTATCTATCTACCTACCTACCTATCTCTATCTATCTATCTACCTACCTACCTACCTATCTGTATTTATCTATCTATCTACCTACCTATCTGTATCTATCAATCTACTTACCTACCTATCTGTATCTATCATTCTACATACCTACCTATCTCTATCTATCTATCTACCTACCTACCTATCTGTATCTATCTATCTACCTACCTACCTATCTGTATCTATCTACCTACCTACCTACCTATCTGTATCTATTTATCTACCTACCTACCTATCTGTATCTATCTATCTACCTACCTACCTATCTGTATCTATCTATCTACCTACCTACCTACCTATCTGTATCTATCAATCTACCTACCTACCTATCTGTATCTATCAATCTACTTACCTACCTATCTGTATCTATCATTCTACATACCTACCTATCTCTATCTATCTAAATACCTACCTACCTATCTGTATTTATCTATCTACCTACCTACCTATCTCTATCTATCTATCTACCTACCTATCTGTATCTATCAATCTACTTACCTACCTATCTGTATCTATCATTCTACATACCTACCTATCTCTATCTATCTATCTACCTACCTACCTATCTGTATCTATCTATCTACCTACCTACCTATCTCTATCTATCTATCTACCTACCTACCTATCTGTATCTAACTATCTACCTACCTACCTATCTGTATCTATCTACCTACCTACCTATCTGTATCTATCAATCTACTTACCTACCTATCTGTATCTATCATTCTATATACCTACCTATCTCTATCTATCTATCTACCTACCTACCTATCTGTATTTATCTATCTACCTACCTACCTATCGGTATCTATCTATCTACCTACCTACCTATCTGTATCTATCAATCTACCTACCTACCTATCTCTATCTATCTATCTATCTACCTACCTACCTATCTGTATTTATCTATCTTCCTTCCTACCTATCTCTATCTATCTATCTACCTACCTACCTATCTGTATCTATCAATCTACTTACCTACCTATCTGTATCTATCATTCTACATACCTACCTATCTCTATCTATCTATCTACCTACCTAACTATCTGTATTTATCTACCTACCTACCTACCTATCTCTATCTATCTATCTACCTACCTACCTATCTGTATCTATCAATCTACCTACCCACCTATCTCTATCTATCTATCTACCTACCTACCTATCTCTATCTATCTACCTACCAACCTACCTATCTGTATTTATCTATCTATCTACCTACCTATCTGTATCTATCTACCTACCTACCTATCTCTATCTATCTATCTACCTACCTACCTATCTGTATTTATCTATCTATCTACCTACCTTTCTCTATCTATCTATCTACCTACCTACCTATCTGTATCTATCAATCTACCTACCTACCTATCTGTATCTATCAATCTACTTACCTACCTATCTGTATCTATCATTCTACATACCTACCTATCTCTATCTATCTATCTACCTACCTACCTATCTGTATTTATCTATCTATCTACCTACCTATCTGTATCTATCAATATACCTACCTACCTATCTCTATATATCTATCTACCTACCTACCTATCTCTATCTACCTATCTACCTACCTATCTGTATCTATCTACCTACCTACCTATCTGTATCTATCTATCTTCATACCTACCTATCTGTATCTATCTATCTACCTACCTACCTATCTGTATCTATCTATCTACCTACCTACCTATCTGTATCTATCAATCTACCTACCTACCTATCTCTATCTATCAATCTACTTACCTACCTATCTGTATCTATCATTCTACATACCTACCTATCTCTATCTATCTATCTATCTACCTACCTACCTATCTGTATCTATCAATCTACCTACCCAACTATCTCTATCTATCTATCTACCTACCTACCTATCTCTATCTATCTACCTACCTACCTACCTATCTGTATTTATCTATCTATCTACCTACCTATCTGTATCTATCTACCTACCTACCTATCTCTATCTATCTATCTACCTACCTACCTATCTGTATTTATCTATCTATCTACCTACCTTTCTCTATCTATCTATCTACCTACCTACCTATCTGTATCTATCTATCTACCTACCTACCTATCTATATCTATCAATCTACCTACCTACCTATGTCTATCTATCTACCTTCCTACCTATCTCTATCTATCTATCTACCTACCTACCTATCTGTATCTATCAATCTACATACCTACCTATCTCTATCTATCTATCTACCTACCTACCTATCTGTATTTATCTATCTATCTACCTACCTATCTGTATCTATCAATATACCTACCTACCTATCTCTATATATGTATCTACCTACCTACCTATCTCTATCTATCTACCTATCTACCTACCTATCTGTACCTATCTACCTACCTACCTATCTGTATCTATCTATCTTCATACCTACCTATCTGTATCTATCTATCTACCTACCTACCTATCTGTATCTATCTATCTACCTACCTACCTATCTGTATCTATCTATCTTCATACCTACCTATCTGTATCTATCTATATACCTACCTACCTATCTGTATCTATCTATCTACCTACCTACCTATCTGTATCTATCAGTCTACATACCTACCTATCTCTATCTATCTATCTACCTACCTACATATCTGTATTTATCTATCTACCTACCTACCTATCTGTATCTATCTATCTATCTACCTACCTACCTATCTGTATCTATCAATATACCAACCTACCTATCTCTATCTATCTATCTACCTACCTTCCTATCTCTATCTATCTACCTACCTACCTACCTATCTGTATTTATCTATCTACCTACCTACCTATCTCTAGCTATCTACCTACCTACCTATCTGTATCTATCTATCTACCTACCTACCTATCTGTATCTATCAATCTACCTACCTACCTATCTGTAGCTATCTACCTACCTACCTATCTGTATTTATCTATCTACCTACCTACCTATCTGTATCTATCTATCTACCTACCTACCTATCTGTATCTATCAATCTACCTACCTACCTACCTATCTCTATCTATCTACCTACCTACCTATCTCTATCTATCTACCTACCTACCTACCTATCTGTATTTATCTATCTATCTACCTATCTATCTGTATCTATCTACCTACCTACCTATCTCTATCTATCTATCTACCTACCCATCTCTATCTATCTATCTACCTACCTACCTATCTGTATTTATCTATCTACCTACCTACCTTTCTCTATCTATCTATCTACCTACCTACCTATCTGTATCTATCAATCTACCTACCTACCTATGTCTATCTATCTACCTACCTACCTATCTCTATCTATCTATCTACCTACCTACCTATCTGTATCTATCAATCTACATACCTACCTATCTTTATCTATCTATCTACCTTCCTACCTATCTGTATTTATCTATCTACCTACCTACTTATCTGTATCTATCTATCTACCTACCTACCTATCTGTATCTATCAATCTACCTACCTACCTATCTCTATCTATCTATCTACCTACCTACCTATCTCTATCTATCTACCTACGTACCTACCTATCTGTATTTATCTATCTACCTACCTACCTATCTCTATCTATCTATCTACCTACCTACCTATCTGTATCTATCAATCTACCTACCTACCTATCTGTAGCTATCTACCTACCTACCTATCTGTATCTATCAATCTACCTACCTACCTATCTGTATCTATCAATCTACTTACCTACCTATCTGTATCTATCATTCTACATACCTACCTATCTCTATCTATCTATCTACCTACCTACCTATCTGTATTTATCTATCTACCTACCTACCTATCTGTATCTATCTATCTACCTACCTACCTACCTATCTGTATCTATCAATCTACCTACCTACCTATCTCTATCTATCTATCTACCTACCTACCTATCTCTATCTATCTACCTACCTACCTACCTATCTGTATCTATCAATCTACCTACCTACCTATCTCTATCTATCTATCTACCTACCTACCTATCTCTATCTATCTACCTACCTACCAACCTATCTGTATTTATCCATCTATCTACCTACCTATCTGTATCTATCTACCTACCTACCTATCTGTATCTATCTATCTACCTACCTACCTATCTTTATCTATCTATCTACCTACCTACCTATCTGTATCTATCAATCTACCTACCTACCTATGTCTATCTATCTACCTACCTACCTAATCTATCTATCTACCTACCTACCTATCTGTATCTATCAATCTACATACCTACCTATCTCTGTCTATCTATCTATCTATCTATCTATCTATCTATCTATCTATCTATCTATCTATCTACCTACCTACCTATCTGTATTTATCTATCTACCTACCTACCTATCTGTATCTATCTATCTACCTACCTACCTATCTGTATCTATCTATCTACCTACCTACCTATCTGTATCTATCTATCTACCTACCTACCTATCTGTATCTATCTACCTACCTACCTACCTATCTGTATCTATCAATCTACCTACCTACCTATCTGTAGCTATCTACCTACCTACCTATCTGTATCTATCTATCTACCTACCTACCTATCTGTATCTATCAATCTACCTACCTACCTATCTGTATCTATCAATCTACCTACCTACCTATCTGTATCTATCAATCTACCTACCTACCTATATGTATCTATCAATCTACTTACCTACCTATCTGTATCTATCATTCTACATACCTACCTATCTCTATCTATCTATCTACTTACCTACCTATCTGTATTTATCTATCTATCTACCTACCTATCTGTATCTATCAATATACCTACCTACCTATCTCTATATATCTATCTACCTACCTACCTATCTCTATCTATCTACCTATCTACCTACCTATCTGTATCTATCTACCTACCTACCTATCTGTATCTATCTATCTTCATACCTACCTATCTGTATCTATCTATCTACCTACCTACCTATCTGTATCTATCTATCTACCTACCTACCTATCTGTATCTATCAATCTACCTACCTACCTATCTCTATCTATCAATCTACTTACCTACCTATCTGTATCTATCATTCTACATACCTACCTATCTCTATCTATCTATCTATCTACCTACCTACCTATCTGTATTTATCTATCTACCTACCTACCTATCTGTATCTATCTATCTACCTACCTACCTATCTGTATCTATCAATCTACCTACCTACCTATCTCTATCTATCTATCTATCTATCTATCTATCTATCTATCTATCTATCTATCTATCTACCTACCTACCTATCTCTATCTATCTATCTACCTACCTACCTACCTATCTGTATTTATCTATCTATCTACCTACCTATCTGTATCTATCAATCTACTTACCTACCTATCTGTATCTATCATTCTACATACCTACCTATCTCTATCTATCTATCTACCTACCTACCTATCTGTATTTATCTATCTACCTACCTACCTATCTCTATCTATCTATCTACCTACCTACCTATCTGTATCTATCTATCTACCTACCTACCTATCTGTATCTATCTACCTACCTACCTATCTGTATCTATTTATCTACCTACCTACCTATCTGTATCTATCTATCTACCTACCTACCTATCTGTATCTATCTATCTACCTACCTACCTATCTGTATCTATCAATCTACCTACCTACCTATCTGTATCTATCAATCTACTTACCTACCTATCTGTATCTATCATTCTACATACCTACCTATCTCTATCTATCTAAATACCTACCTACCTATCTGTATTTATCTATCTACCTACCTACCTATCTCTATCTATCTATCTACCTACCTATCTGTATCTATCTACCTACCTACCTATCTCTATCTATCTATCTATCTACCTACCTATCTGTATCTATCTACCTACCTACCTATCTCTATCTATCTATCTACCTACCTACCTATCTGTATCTAACTATCTACCTACCTACCTATCTGTATCTATCTACCTACCTACCTATCTGTATCTATCAATCTACTTACCTACCTATCTGTATCTATCATTCTATATACCTACCTATCTCTATCTATCTATCTACCTACCTACCTATCTGTATTTATCTATCTACCTACCTACCTATCGGTATCTATCTATCTACCTACCTACCTATCTGTATCTATCAATCTACCTACCTACCTATCTCTATCTATCTATCTACCTACCTACCTATCTGTATTTATCTATCTTCCTACCTACCTATCTCTATCTATCTATCTACCTACCTACCTATCTGTATCTATCAATCTACCTACCTACCTATCTCTATCTATCTATCTACCTACCTACCTATCTGTATCTATCTACCTACCTACCTACCTATCTGTATCTATCAATCTACCTACCTACCTATCTGTAGCTATCTACCTACCTACCTATCTGTATCTATCTATCTACCTACCTACCTATCTGTATCTATCAATCTACCTACCTACCTATCTGTATCTATCAATCTACCTACCTACCTATCTGTATCTATCAATCTACCTACCTACCTATATGTATCTATCAATCTACTTACCTACCTATCTGTATCTATCATTCTACATACCTACCTATCTCTATCTATCTATCTACCTACCTACCTATCTGTATTTATCTATCTATCTACCTACCTATCTGTATCTATCAATATACCTACCTACCTATCTCTATATATCTATCTACCTACCTACCTATCTCTATCTATCTACCTATCTACCTACCTATCTGTATCTATCTACCTACCTACCTATCTGTATCTATCTATCTTCATACCTACCTATCTGTATCTATCTATCTACCTACCTACCTATCTGTATCTATCTATCTACCTACCTACCTATCTGTATCTATCAATCTACCTACCTACCTATCTCTATCTATCAATCTACTTACCTACCTATCTGTATCTATCATTCTACATACCTACCTATCTCCATCTATCTATCTACCTACCTACCTATCTGTATTTATCTATCTACCTACCTACCTATCTGTATCTATCTATCTACCTACCTACCTATCTGTATCTATCAATCTACCTACCTACCTATCTCTATCTATCTATCTATCTATCTATCTATCTATCTATCTATCTATCTATCTATCTATCTATCTATCTATCTATCTATCTACCTACCTACCTATCTCTATCTATCTATCTACCTACCTACCTACCTATCTGTATTTATCTATCTATCTACCTACCTATCTGTATCTATCAATCTACTTACCTACCTATCTGTATCTATCATTCTACATACCTACCTATCTCTATCTATCTATCTACCTACCTACCTATCTGTATTTATCTATCTACCTACCTACCTATCTCTATCTATCTATCTACCTACCTACCTATCTGTATCTATCTATCTACCTACCTACCTATCTGTATCTATCTACCTACCTACCTATCTGTATCTATTTATCTACCTACCTACCTATCTGTATCTATCTATCTACCTACCTACCTATCTGTATCTATCTATCTACCTACCTACCTATCTGTATCTATCAATCTACTTACCTACCTATCTGTATCTATCATTCTACATACCTACCTATCTCTATCTATCTAAATACCTACCTACCTATCTGTATTTATCTATCTACCTACCTACCTATCTCTATCTATCTATCTACCTACCTATCTGTATCTATCTACCTACCTACCTATCTCTATCTATCTATCTACCTACCTACCTATCTGTATCTAACTATCTACCTACCTACCTATCTGTATCTATCTACCTACCTACCTATCTGTATCTATCAATCTACTTACCTACCTATCTGTATCTATCATTCTATATACCTACCTATCTCTATCTATCTATCTACCTACCTACCTATCTGTATTTATCTATCTACCTACCTACCTATCGGTATCTATCTATCTACCTACCTACCTATCTGTATCTATCAATCTACCTACCTACCTATCTCTATCTATCTATCTACCTACCTACCTATCTGTATTTATCTATCTTCCTACCTACCTATCTCTATCTATCTATCTACCTACCTACCTATCTGTATCTATCAATCTACTTACCTACCTATCTGTATCTATCTATCTACCTACCTACCTATCTCTATCTATCTACCTACCTACCTACCTATCTGTATTTATCTATCTATCTACCTACCTATCTGTATCTATCTACCTACCTACCTATCTCTATCTATCTATCTACCTACCTACCTATCTGTATTTATCTATCTATCTACCTACCTTTCTCTATCTATCTATCTACCTACCTACCTATCTGTATCTATCTATCTACCTACCTACCTATCTGTATCTATCAATCTACCTACCTACCTATGTCTATCTATCTACCTACCTACCTATCTCTATCTATCTATCTACCTACCTACCTATCTGTATCTATCAATCTACCTACCTACCTATCTCTATCTATCTATCTACCTACCTACCTATCTGTATTTATCTATCTATCTACCTACCTATCTGTATCTATCAATATACCTACCTACCTATCTCTATATATCTATCTACCTACCTACCTATCTCTATCTATCTACCTATCTACCTACCTATCTGTATCTATCTACCTACCTACCTATCTGTATCTATCTATCTTCATACTTACCTATCTGTATCTATCTATCTACCTACCTACCTATCTGTATCTATCTATCTACCTACCTATCTGTATCTATCAATCTACCTACCTACCTATCTCTATCTATCAATCTACTTACCTACCTATCTGTATCTATCATTCTACATACCTACCTATCTCTATCTATCTATCTACCTACCTACCTATCTGTATTTATCTATCTACCTACCTACCTATCTGTATCTATCTATCTACCTACCTACCTATCTGTATCTATCAATCTACCTACCTACCTATCTCTATCTATCTATCTATCTATCTATCTATCTATCTATCTATCTATCTATCTATCTATCTATCTATCTATCTATCTATCTATCTACCTACCTATCTCTATCTATCTATCTACCTACCTACCTACCTATCTGTATTTATCTATCTATCTACCTACCTATCTGTATCTATCAATCTACTTACCTACCTATCTGTATCTATCATTCTACATACCTACCTATCTCTATCTATCTATCTACCTACCTACCTATCTGTATTTATCTATCTACCTACCTACCTATCTCTATCTATCTATCTACCTACCTACCTATCTGTATCTATCTATCTACCTACCTACCTATCTGTATCTATCTACCTACCTACCTATCTGTATCTATCTATCTACCTACCTACCTATCTGTATCTATCTATCTACCTACCTACCTATCTGTATCTATCTATCTACCTACCTACCTATCTGTATCTATCAATCTACCTACCTACCTATCTGTATCTATCAATCTACTTACCTACCTATCTGTATGTATCATTCTGCATACCTACCTATCTCTATCTATCTATCTACCTACCTACCTATCTGTATTTATCTATCTACCTACCTACCTATCTCTATCTATCTATCTACCTACCTACCTATCTGTATCTACCTATCTACCTACCTACCTATCTGTATCTATCAATCTACCTACCTACCTATCTGTAGCTATCTCCTTACCTACCTATCTGTATCTATCAATCTACCTACCTACCTATCTGTATCTAACAATCTACTTACCTACCTATCTGTATCTATCATTCTACATACCTACCTATCTCTATCTATCTATCTACCTACCTACCTATCTGTATTTATCTATCTAGCTACCTACCTATCTGTATCTATCTATCTACCTACCTACCTATCTGTATCTATCAATCTACCTACCTACCTATCTCTATCTATCTATCTACCTACCTACCTATCTGTATCTATCTACCTACCTACCTACCTATCTGTATTTATCTATCTATCTACCTACCTATCTGTATCTATCTACCTACCTACCTATCTCTATCTATCTATCTACCTACCTACCTATCTGTATCTATCTACCTACCTACCTACCTATCTGTATTTATCTATCTATCTACCTACCTATCTGTATCTATCTACCTACCTACCTATCTCTATCTATCTATCTACCTACCTACCTATCTGTATCTATCTACCTACCTACCTATCTGTATCTATCAATCTACTTACCTACCTATCTGTATCTATCATTCTACATACCTACCTATCTCTATCTATCTATCTACCTACCTACCTATCTGTATTTATCTATCTTCCTACCTACCTATCTCTATCTATCTATCTATCTACCTACCTACCTATCTGTATCTATCTAGCTACCTACCTACTTATCTGTATCTATCAATCTACCTACCTACCTATCTGTAGCTATCTACCTACCTACCTATCTGTATCTATCTATCTACCTGCCTACCTATCTGTATCTATCAATCTACCTACCTACCTATCTGTATCTATCAATCTACCTACCTACCTATCTGTATCTATCTATCTATCTACCTACCTATCTGTATCTATCAGTCTACATACCTACCTATCTCTATCTATCTATCTACCTACCTACCTATCTGTATTTATCTATCTACCTACCTACCTATCTGTATCTATCTATCTACCTACCTACCTATCTGTATCTATCAATCTACCAACCTACCTATCTCTATCTATCTATCTACCTACCTACCTATCTCTATCTATCTACCTACCTACCTACCTATCTGTATTTATCTATCTACCTACCTACCTATCTGTATCTATCTATCTACCTACCTACCTATCTGTATCTATCAATCTACCTACCTACCTACCTATCTCTATCTATCTACCTACCTACCTACCTATCTCTATCTATCTATCTACCTACCTACCTATCTGTATCTATCTAGCTACCTACCTACTTATCTGTATCTATCAATCTACCTACCTACCTATCTGTAGCTATCTACCTACCTACCTATCTGTATCTATCATTCTACATACCTACCTATCTCTATCTATCTATCTACCTACCTACCTATCTGTATCTATCAATCTACCTACCTACCTATCTGTATCTATCTATCTATCTACATACCTATCTGTATGTATCAGTCTACATACCTATCTGTATCTATCTATCTTCATACCTACCTATCTGTATCTATCTATCTACCTACCTACCTATCTGTATCTATCTATCTACCTACCTACCTATCTGTATCTATCAACCTACCTACCTATCTATATCTATCAATCTACTTACCTACCTATCTGTATCTATCATTCTACATACCTACCTATCTCTATCTATCTATCTACCTACCTACCTATCTGTATTTATCTATCTACCTACCTACCTATCTGTATCTATCAATCTACCTACCTACCTATCTGTATCTATCATTCTACATACCTACCTATCTCTATCTATCTATCTATCTATCTATCTACCTACCTATCTGTATTTATCTATCTACCTACCTACCTATCTGTATCTATCTATCTACCTACCTACCTATCTGTATCTATCAATCTACCTACCTACCTATCTCTATCTATCTATCTACCTACCTACCTATCTGTATCTATCTACCTACCTACCTACCTATCTGTATTTATCTATCTATCTACCTACCTATCTGTATCTATCTACCTACCTACCTATCTCTATCTATCTATCTACCTACCTACCTATCTGTATCTATCTACCTACCTACCTATCTGTATCTATCAATCTACTTACCTACCTATCTGTATCTATCATTCTACATACCTACCTATCTCTATCTATCTATCTACCTACCTACCTATCTGTATTTATCTATCTTCCTACCTACCTATCTCTATCTATCTATCTATCTACCTACCTACCTATCTGTATCTATCTAGCTACCTACCTACTTATCTGTATCTATCAATCTACCTACCTACCTATCTGTAGCTATCTACCTACCTACCTATCTGTATCTATCTATCTACCTGCCTACCTATCTGTATCTATCAATCTACCTACCTACCTATCTGTATCTATCAATCTACCTACCTACCTATCTGTATCTATCTATCTATCTACCTACCTATCTGTATCTATCAGTCTACATACCTACCTATCTCTATCTATCTATCTACCTACCTACCTATCTGTATTTATCTATCTACCTACCTACCTATCTGTATCTATCTATCTACCTACCTACCTATCTGTATCTATCAATCTACCAACCTACCTATCTCTATCTATCTATCTACCTACCTACCTATCTCTATCTATCTACCTACCTACCTACCTATCTGTATTTATCTATCTACCTACCTACCTATCTGTATCTATCTATCTACCTACCTACCTATCTGTATCTATCAATCTACCTACCTACCTACCTATCTCTATCTATCTACCTACCTACCTACCTATCTCTATCTATCTATCTACCTACCTACCTATCTGTATCTATCTAGCTACCTACCTACTTATCTGTATCTATCAATCTACCTACCTACCTATCTGTAGCTATCTACCTACCTACCTATCTGTATCTATCATTCTACATACCTACCTATCTCTATCTATCTATCTACCTACCTACCTATCTGTATCTATCAATCTACCTACCTACCTATCTGTATCTATCTATCTATCTACATACCTATCTGTATGTATCAGTCTACATACCTATCTGTATCTATCTATCTTCATACCTACCTATCTGTATCTATCTATCTACCTACCTACCTATCTGTATCTATCTATCTACCTACCTACCTATCTGTATCTATCAACCTACCTACCTATCTATATCTATCAATCTACTTACCTACCTATCTGTATCTATCATTCTACATACCTACCTATCTCTATCTATCTATCTACCTACCTACCTATCTGTATTTATCTATCTACCTACCTACCTATCTGTATCTATCAATCTACCTACCTACCTATCTGTATCTATCATTCTACATACCTACCTATCTCTATCTATCTATCTATCTATCTATCTACCTACCTATCTGTATTTATCTATCTACCTACCTACCTATCTGTATCTATCTATCTACCTACCTACCTATCTGTATCTATCAATCTACCTACCTACCTATCTCTATCTATCTATCTACCTACCTACCTATCTCTATCTATCTACCTACCTACCTACCTATCTGTATTTATCTATCTATCTACCTACCTATCTGTATCTATCTACCTACCTACCTATCTGTATCTATCTATCTACCTACCTACCTATCTGTATCTATCTATCTACCTACCTACCTATCTGTATCTATCAATCTACCTACCTACCTATCTGTATCTATCAATCTACTTACATACCTATCTGTATCTTTCATTCTACATACCTACCTATCTCTATCTATCTATCTACCTACCTAACTATCTGTATTTATCTACCTACCTACCTACCTATCTCTATCTATCTATCTACCTACCTACCTATCTGTATCTATCAATCTACCTACCCACCTATCTCTATCTATCTATCTACCTACCTACCTATCTCTATCTATCTACCTACCTACCTACCTATCTGTATTTATCTATCTATCTACCTACCTATCTGTATCTATCTACCTACCTACCTATCTCTATCTATCTATCTACCTACCTACCTATCTGTATTTATCTATCTATCTACCTACGTTTCTCTATCTATCTATCTACCTACCTACCTATCTGTATCTATCTATCTACCTACCTACCTATCTGTATCTATCAATCTACCTACCTACCTATCTCTATCTATCTACCTACCTACCTACCTATCTGTATTTATCTATCTACCTACCTACCTATCTCTATCTATCTATCTACCTACCTACCTATCTGTATCTATCAATCTACCTACCTACCTATCTGTAGCTATCTACCTACCTACCTATCTGTATCTCTCTATCTACCTACCTACCTATCTGTATCTATCTACCTACCTACCTATCTGTATCTATCAATCTACTTACCTACCTATCTGTATCTATCATTCTACATACCTACCTATCTCTATCTATCTATCTACCTACCTACCTATCTGTATTTATCTATCTACCTACCTACCTATCTGTATCTATCTATCTACCTACCTACTTATCTGTATCTATCAATCTACCTACCTACCTATCTCTATCTATCTATCTACCTACCTACCTATCTGTATTTATCTATCTTCCTACCTACCTATCTCTATCTATCTATCTACCTACCTACCTATCTGTATCTATCTAGCTACCTACCTACTTATCTGTATCTATCAATCTACCTACCTACCTATCTGTAGCTATCTACCTACCTACCTATCTGTATCTATCTATCTACCTGCCTACCTATCTGTATCTATCAATCTACCTACCTACCTATCTGTATCTATCAATCTACCTACCTACCTATCTGTATCTATCTATCTATCTATCTATCTACCTACCTATCTGTATCTATCAGTCTACATACCTATCTGTATCTATCTATCTTCATACCTACCTATCTGTATCTATCTATCTACCTACCTACCTATCTGTATCTATCTATCTACCTACCTACCTATCTGTATCTATCAATCTAACTACCTACCTATCTCTATCTATCAATCTACTTACCTACCTATCTGTATCTATCATTCTACATACCTACCTATCTCTATCTATCTATCTACCTACCTACCTATCTGTATTTATCTATCTACCTACCTACCTATCTGTATCTATCAATCTACTTACCTACCTATCTGTATCTATCATTCTACATACCTACCTATCTCTATCTATCTATCTACCTACCTATCTGTATTTATCTATCTACCTACCTACCTATCTGTATCTATCTATCTACCTACCTACCTATCTGTATCTATCTACCTACCTACGTATCTGTATCTATCTATCTACCTACCTACCTATCTGTATCTATCTATCTACCTACCTACCTATCTGTATCTATCAATCTACCTACCTACCTATCTGTATCTATCAATCTACTTACCTACCTATCTGTATCTATCATTCTACATACCTACCTATCTCTATCTATCTATCTACCTACCTACCTATCTGTATCTATCAATCTACCTACCCACCTATCTCTATCTATCTATCTATCTACCTACCTACCTATCTCTATCTATCTACCTACCTACCTACCTACCTATCTGTATTTATCTATCTATCTACCTACCTATCTGTATCTATCTACCTACCTACCTATCTCTATCTATCTATCTACCTACCTACCTATCTGTATCTATCAATCTACCTACCTACCTATGTCTATCTATCTACCTACCTACCTATCTCTATCTATCTATCTACCTACCTACCTATCTGTATCTATCAATCTACATACCTACCTATCTCTATCTATCTATCTACCTACCTACCTATCTGTATTTATCTATCTATCTACCTACCTATCTGTATCTATCAATATACCTACCTACCTATCTCTATATATCTATCTACCTACCTACCTATCTCTATCTATCTACCTATCTACCTACCTATCTGTATCTATCTACCTACCTACCTATCTGTATCTATCTATCTTCATACCTACCTATCTGTATCTATCTATCTACCTACCTACCTATCTGTATCTATCTATCTACCTACCTACCTATCTGTATCTATCAATCTACCTACCTACCTATCTCTATCTATCAATCTACTTACCTACCTATCTGTATCTATCATTCTACATACCTACCTATCTCTATCTATCTATCTACATACCTACCTATCTGTATTTCTCTATCTACCTACCTACCTATCTGTATCTATCTATCTACCTACCTACCTATCTGTATCTATCAATCTACCTACCTACCTATCTCTATCTATCTATCTATCTATCTATCTATCTATCTATCTATCTATCTATCTATCTATCTACCTACCTATCTCTATCTATCTATCTACCTACCTACCTACCTATATGTATTTATCTATCTATCTACCTACCTATCTGTATCTATCAATCTACTTACCTACCTATCTGTATCTATCATTCTACATACCTACCTATCTCTATCTATCTATCTACCTACCTACCTATCTGTATTTATCTATCTACCTACCTACCTATCTCTATCTATCTATCTATCTACCTACCTACCTATCTGTATCTATCTATCTACCTACCTACCTATCTGTATCTATCTACCTACCTACCTATCTGTATCTATCTATCTACCTACCTACCTATCTGTATCTATCTATCTACCTACCTACCTATCTGTATCTATCAATCTACCTACCTACCTATCTGTATCTATCAATCTACTTACCTACCTATCTGTATCTATCATTATACATACCTACCTATCTCTATCTACCTATCTACCTACCTACCTATCTGTATCTATCAATCTACCTACCTACCTATCTGTAGCTATCTACCTACCTACCTATCTGTATCTATCTATCTACCTACCTACCTATCTGTATCTATCAATCTACCTACCTACCTATCTGTATCTATCAATCTACTTATCTACCTATCTGTATCTATCATTCTACATACCTACCTATCTCTATCTATCTATCTACCTACCTACCTATCTGTATTTATCTATCTAGCTACCTACCTATCTGTATCTATCTATCTACCTACCTACCTATCTGTAGCTATCTACCTACCTACCTATCTGTATTTATCTATCTACCTACCTACCTATCTGTATCTATCTATCTACCTACCTACCTATCTGTATCTATCAATCTACCTACCTACCTACCTATCTCTATCTATCTATCTACCTACCTACCTATCTCTATCTATCTACCTACCTACCTACCTATCTGTATTTATCTATCTATCTACCTATCTATCTGTATCTATCTACCTACCTACCTATCTGTATCTATCAATCTACATACCTACCTATCTCTATCTATCTATCTACCTTCCTACCTATCTGTATTTATCTATCTACCTACCTACTTATCTGTATCTATCTATCTACCTACCTACCTATCTGTATCTATCAATCTACCTACCTACCTATCTCTATCTATCTATCTACCTACCTACCTATCTCTATCTATCTATCTACCTACCTACCTATCTGTATCTATCAATCTACCTACCTACCTATCTGTAGCTATCTACCTACCTACCTATCTGTATCTATCAATCTACATACCTACCTATCTCTATCTATCTATCTACCTTCCTACCTATCTGTATTTATCTATCTACCTACCTACTTATCTGTATCTATCTACCTAGCTACCTATCTGTATCTATCAATCTACCTACCTACCTATCTGTATTTATCTATCTACCTACCTACCTATCTCTATCTATCTATCTACCTACCTACCTATCTGTATCTATCAATCTACCTACCTACCTATCTGTAGCTATCTACCTACCTACCTATCTGTATCTATCAATCTACCTACCTACCTATCTGTATCTATCAATCTACTTACCTACCTATCTGTATCTTTCATTCTACATACCTACCTATCTCTATCTATCTATCTACCTACCTACCTATCTGTATTTATCTACCTACCTACCTACCTATCTGTATCTATCTATCTACCTACCTACCTACCTATCTGTATCTATCAATCTACCTACCTACCTATCTCTATCTATCTATCTACCTACCTACCTATCTCTATCTATCTACCTACCTACCTACCTATCTGTATCTATCAATCTACCTACCTACCTATCTCTATCTATCTATCTACCTACCTACCTATCTCTATCTATCTACCTACCTACCTACCTATCTGTATTTATCCATCTATCTACCTACCTATCTGTATCTACCTACCTACCTACCTATCTGTATCTATCTATCTACCTACCTACCTATCTTTATCTATCTATCTACCTACCTACCTATCTGTATCTATCAATCTACCTACCTACCTATGTCTATCTATCTACCTACCTACCTATCTCTATCTATCTATCTACCTACCTGCCTATCTGTATCTATCAATCTACATACCTTCCTTTCTCTATCTATCTATCTATCTATCTATCTATCTATCTATCTATCTATCTATCTATCTATCTATCTATCTATCTACCTACCTACCTATCTGTATTTATCTATCTACCTACCTACCTATCTGTATCTATCTATCTACCTACCTACCTATCTGTATCTATCAATCTACCTACCTGCCTATCTCTATCTATATACCTACGTACCTACCTATCTGTATTTATCTATCTACCTACCTACCTATCTCTATCTATCTATCTACCTACCTACCTATCTATCTACCTACCTACCTATCTGTATCTATCAATCTACCTACCTACCTATCTGTAGCTATCTACCTACCTACCTATCTGTATCTATCTATCTACCTACCTACCTATCTGTATCTATCAATCTACCTACCTACCTATCTGTATCTATCAATCTACCTACCTACCTATCTGTATCTATCAATCTACTTACCTACCTATCTGTATCTATCATTCTACATACCTACCTATCTCTATCTATCTACCTACCTACCTATCTGTATTTATCTATCTAGCTACCTACCTATCTGTATCTATCTATCTACCTACCTACCTATCTGTATCTATCAATCTACCTACCTACCTATCTCTATCTATCTATCTACCTACCTACCTATCTCTATCTATCTACCTACCTACCTACCTATCTGTATTTATCTATCTATCTACCTACCTATCTGTATCTATCTACCTACCTACCTATCTCTATCTATCTATCTACCTACCTACCTATCTCTATCTATCTATCTACCTACGTACCTATCTGTATTTATCTATCTATCTACCTACCTTTCTCTATCTATCTATCTACCTACCTACCTATCTGTATCTATCTATCTACCTACCTACCTATCTGTATCTATCAATCTACCTACCTACCTATGTCTATCTATCTACCTACTTACCTATCTCTATCTATCTATCTACCTACCTACCTATCTGTATCTATCAATCTACATACCTACCTATCTCTATCTATCTATCTACCTACCTACCTATCTGTATTTATCTACCTATCTACCTACCTATCTGTATCTATCTACCTACCTATCTATCTGTATCTATCTATCTACCTACCTACCTATCTGTATCTATCTATCTACCTACCTACCTATCTGTATCTATCTATCTACCTACCTACCTATCTGTATCTATCAATCTACCTACCTACCTATCTCTATCTATCAATCTACTTACCTACCTATCTGTATCTATCATTCTACATACCTACCTATCTCTATCTATCTATCTACCTACCTACCTATCTGTATTTATCTATCTACCTACCTACCTATCTGTATCTATCAATCTACCTACCTACCTATCTCTATCTATCTATCTATCTATCTATCTATCTATCTATCTATCTATCTATCTACCTACCTACCTTTCTCTATCTATCTACCTACCTACCTACCTATCTGTATTTATCTATCTATCTACCGACCTATCTGTATCTATCTACCTACCTACCTATCTCTATCTATCTATCTACCTACCTAACTATCTGTATCTATCTATCTACCTACCTACCTATCTGTATCTATCAATCTACCTACCTACCTATCTGTATCTATCTATCTACCTACCTACCTATCTGTATCTATCTATCTACCTACCTACCTATCTGTATCTATCTATCTACCTACCTACCTATCTCTATCTATCTATCTACCTACCTACCTATCTGTATCTATCTATCTACCTACCTACCTATCTGTATCTATCAATCTACCTACCTACCTATCTGTAGCTATCTCCCTACATACCTATCTGTATCTATCAATCTACCTACCTACCTATCTGTATCTATCAATCTACTTACCTCCCTATCTGTATCTATCATTCTACATACCTACCTATCTCTATCTATCTACCTACCTACCTATCTGTATTTATCTATCTAGCTACCTACCTATCTGTATCTATCTATCTACCTACCTACCTATCTGTATCTATCAATCTACCTACCTACCTATCTCTATCTATCTATCTACCTACCTACCTATCTGTATCTATCAATCTACCTACCTACCTATCTGTATCTATCAATCTACTTACCTACCTATCTGTATCTATCATTTTACATACCTACCTATCTCTATCTATCTACCTACCTACCTACCTATCTGTATTTATCTATCTACCTACCTACCTATCTCTATCTATCTATCTACCTACCTACCTATCTATCTACCTACCTACCTATCTGTATCTATCAATCTACCTACCTACCTATCTGTAGCTATCTACCTACCTACCTATCTGTATCTATCTATCTACCTACCTACCTATCTGTATCTATCAATCTACCTACCTACCTATCTGTATCTATCAATCTACCTACCTACCTATCTGTATCTATCAATCTACTTACCTACCTATCTGTATCTATCATTCTACATACCTACCTATCTCTATCTATCTACCTACCTACCTATCTGTATTTATCTATCTACCTACCTACCTATCTGTATCTATCTATCTACCTACCTACCTATCTGTATCTATCAATTACCTACCTACCTATCTCTATCTATCTATCTATCTACCTACCTACCTATCTCTATCTATCTATGTACCTACCTACCTATCTGTATTTATCTATCTATCTACCTACCTATCTGTATCTATCTGCCTACCTACCTATCTCTATCTATCTATCTACCTACCTACCTATCTCTATCTATCTATCTACCTACGTACCTATCTGTATTTATCTATCTATCTACCTACCTTTCTCTATCTATCTATCTACCTACCTACCTATCTGTATCTATCTATCTACCTACCTACCTATCTGTATCTATCAATCTACCTACCTACCTATGTCTATCTATCTAACTACCTACCTATCTCTATCTATCTATCTACCTACCTACCTATCTGTATCTATCAATCTACATACCTACCTATCTCTATCTATCTATCTACCTACCTACCTATCTGTATCTATCTATCTACCTACCTACCTATCTGTATCTATCTATCTACCTACCTACCTATCTGTATCTATCTATCTACCTACCTACCTATCTCTATCTATCTATCTACCTACCTACCTATCTGTATCTATCTATCTACCTACCTACCTATCTGTATCTATCAATCTACCTACCTACCTATCTGTAGCTATCTCCCTACATACCTATCTGTATCTATCAATCTACCTACCTACCTATCTGTATCTATCAATCTACTTACCTCCCTATCTGTATCTATCATTCTACATACCTACCTATCTCTATCTATCTACCTACCTACCTATCTGTATTTATCTATCTAGCTACCTACCTATCTGTATCTATCAATCTACCTACCTACCTATCTGTATCTATCTATCTACCTACCTACCTATCTGTATCTATCTATCTACCTACCTACCTATCTGTATCTATCTATCTACCTACCTACCTATCTCTATCTATCTATCTACCTACCTACCTATCTGTATCTATCTATCTACCTACCTACCTATCTGTATCTATCAATCTACCTACCTACCTATCTGTAGCTATCTCCCTACATACCTATCTGTATCTATCAATCTACCTACCTACCTATCTGTATCTATCAATCTACTTACCTCCCTATCTGTATCTATCATTCTACATACCTACCTATCTCTATCTATCTACCTACCTACCTATCTGTATTTACCTATCTAGCTACCTACCTATCTGTATCTATCTATCTACCTACCTACCTATCTGTATCTATCAATCTACCTACCTACCTATCTCTATCTATCTATCTACCTACCTACCTATCTGTATCTATCAATCTACCTACCTACCTATCTGTATCTATCAATCTACTTACCTACCTATCTGTATCTATCATTTTACATACCTACCTATCTCTATCTATCTACCTACCTACCTACCTATCTGTATTTATCTATCTACCTACCTACCTATCTCTATCTATCTATCTACCTACCTACCTATCTATCTACCTACCTACCTATCTGTATCTATCAATCTACCTACCTACCTATCTGTAGCTATCTACCTACCTACCTATCTGTATCTATCTATCTACCTACCTACCTATCTGTATCTATCAATCTACCTACCTACCTATCTGTATCTATCAATCTACCTACCTACCTATCTGTATCTATCAATCTACTTACCTACCTATCTGTATCTATCATTCTACATACCTACCTATCTCTATCTATCTACCTACCTACCTATCTGTATTTATCTATCTACCTACCTACCTATCTGTATCTATCTATCTACCTACCTACCTATCTGTATCTATCAATTACCTACCTACCTATCTCTATCTATCTATCTATCTACCTACCTACCTATCTCTATCTATCTATCTACCTACCTACCTATCTGTATTTATCTATCTATCTACCTACCTATCTGTATCTATCTACCTACCTACCTATCTCTATCTATCTATCTACCTACCTACCTATCTCTATCTATCTATCTACCTACGTACCTATCTGTATTTATCTATCTATCTACCTACCTTTCTCTATCTATCTATCTACCTACCTACCTATCTGTATCTATCTATCTACCTACCTACCTATCTGTATCTATCAATCTACCTACCTACCTATGTCTATCTATCTAACTACCTACCTATCTCTATCTATCTATCTACCTACCTACCTATCTGTATCTATCAATCTACATACCTACCTATCTCTATCTATCTATCTACCTACCTACCTATCTGTATTTATCTACCTATCTACCTACCTATCTGTATCTATCTACCTACCTACCTATCTATATCTATCAATCTACCTACCTACCTATCTCTATCTATCTATCTACCTACCTACCTATCTCTATCTATCTACCTACCCACCTACCTATCTGTATTTATCTATCTATCTACCTATCTATCTGTATCTATCTACCTACCTACCTATCTCTATCTATCTATCTACCTACCTATCTCTATCTATCTATCTACATACCTACCTATCTGTATTTATCTATCTACCTACCTACCTTTCTCTATCTATCTATCTACCTACCTACCTATCTGTATCTATCAATCTACCTACCTACCTATGTCTATCTATCTACCTACCTACCTATCTCTATCTATCTATCTACCTACCTACCTATCTGTATCTATCAATCTACATACCTACCTATCTCTATCTATCTATCTACCTACCTAACTATCTGTATCTATCAATCTACCTACCTACCTATCTGTAGCTATCTACCTACCTACCTATCTGTATCTATCAATCTACCTACCTACCTATCTGTATCTATCAATCTACTTACCTACCTATCTCTATCTATCTATCTACCTACCTACCTATCTGTATTTATCTATCTACCTACCTACCTATCTGTATCTATCTATCTACCTACCTACCTACCTATCTGTATCTATCAATCTACCTACCTACCTATCTCTATCTATCTATCTACCTACCTACCTATCTCTATCTATCTACCTACCAACCTACCTATCTGTATCTATCAATCTACCTACCTACATATCTCTATCTATCTATCTACCTACCTACCTATCTCTATCTATCTACCTACCTACCTACCTATCTGTATTTATCCATCTATCTACCTACCTATCTGTATCTATCTACCTACCTACCTATCTGTATCTATCTATCTACCTACCTACCTATATTTATCTATCTATCTACCTACCTACCTATCTGTATCTATCAATCTACCTACCTACCTATGTCTATCTATCTACCTACCTACCTATCTCTATCTATCTATCTATCTATCTACCTACCTACCTATCTGTATCTATCAATCTACATACCTACCTATCTCTATCTATCTATCTATCTATCTACCTACCTACCTATCTGTATTTATCTATCTACCTACCTACCTATCTGTATCTATCAATCTACCTACCTATCTGTAGCTATCTACCTACCTACCTACCTATCTGTATTTATCCATCTATCTACCTACCTATCTGTATCTATCTACCTACCTACCTATCTGTATCTATCTATCTACCTACCTACCTATATTTATCTATCTATCTACCTACCTACCTATCTGTATCTATCAATCTACCTACCTACCTATGTCTATCTATCTACCTACCTACCTATCTCTATCTATCTATCTATCTATCTACCTACCTACCTATCTGTATCTATCAATCTACATACCTACCTATCTCTCTCTATCTATCTATCTATCTATCTACCTACCTACCTATCTGTATTTATCTATCTACCTACCTACCTATCTGTATCTATCAATCTACCTACCTATCTGTAGCTATCTACCTACCTACCTATCTGTATCTATCAATCTACCTACCTACCTATCTGTATCTATCAATCTACCTACCTACCTATCTGTATCTATCAATCTACCTACCTACCTATCTGTATCTATCAATCTACTTACCTACCTATCTGTATCTATCATTCTACATACCTACCTATCTCTATCTATCTATCTACCTACCTACCTATCTCTATCTATCTACCTACCCACCTACCTATCTGTATTTATCTATCTATCTACCTATCTATCTGTATCTATCTACCTACCTACCTATCTCTATCTATCTATCTACCTACCTATCTCTATCTATCTATCTACATACCTACCTATCTGTATTTATCTATCTACCTACCTACCTTTCTCTATCTATCTATCTACCTACCTACCTATCTGTATCTATCAATCTACCTACCTACCTATGTCTATCTATCTACCTACCTACCTATCTCTATCTATCTATCTACCTACCTACCTATCTGTATCTATCAATCTACATACCTACCTATCTCTATCTATCTATCTACCTACCTACCTATCTGTATCTATCAATCTACCTACCTACCTATCTGTAGCTATCTACCTACCTACCTATCTGTATCTATCAATCTACCTACCTACCTATCTGTATCTATCAATCTACTTACCTACCTATCTGTATCTATCATTCTACATACCTACCTATCTCTATCTATCTATCTACCTACCTACCTATCTGTATTTATCTATCTACCTACCTACCTATCTGTATCTATCTATCTACCTACCTACCTACCTATCTGTATCTATCAATCTACCTACCTACCTATCTCTATCTATCTACCTACCTACCTACCTATCTGTATCTATCAATCTACCTACCTACCTATCTCTATCTATCTATCTACCTACCTACCTATCTCTATCTATCTACCTACCTACCTACCTATCTGTATTTATCCATCTATCTACCTACCTATCTGTATCTATCTACCTACCTACCTATCTGTATCTATCTATCTACCTACCTACCTATATTTATCTATGTATCTACCTACCTACCTATCTGTATCTATCAATCTACCTACCTACCTATGTCTATCTATCTACCTACCTACCTATCTCTATCTATCTATCTATCTACCTACCTACCTATCTGTATCTATCAATCTACATACCTACCTATCTCTATCTATCTATCTATCTATCTATCTACCTACCTACCTATCTGTATTTATCTATCTACCTACCTACCTATCTGTATCTATCAATCTACCTACCTATCTGTAGCTATCTACCTACCTACCTATCTGTATCTATCAATCTACCTACCTACCTATCTGTATCTATCAATCTACCTACCTACCTATCTGTATCTATCAATCTACCTACCTACCTATCTGTATCTATCATTCTACATACCTACCTATCTCTATCTATCTATCTACCTACCTACCTATCTGTATTTATCTATCTACCTACCTACCTATCTGTATCTATCTATCTACCTACCTACCTATCTGTATCTATCAATCTACCTACCTACCTATCTCTATCTATCTATCTACCTACCTACCTATCTCTATCTATCTACCTACCTACCTACCTATCTGTATTTATCTATCTATCTACCTCCCTATCTGTATCTATCTACCTACCTACCTATCTCTATCTATCTATCTACCTACCTACCTATCTCTATCTATCTATCTACCTACCTACCTATCTGTATTTATCTATCTATCTACCTACCTTTCTCTATCTATCTATCTACCTACCTACCTATCTGTATCTATCTATCTACCTACCTACCTATCTGTATCTATCAATCTACCTACCTACCTATGTCTATCTATCTACCTACCTACCTATCTCTATCTATCTATCTACCTACTTACCTATCTGTATCTATCAATCTACATACCTACCTATCTCTATCTATCTATCTACCTACCTACCTATCTGTATTTATCTACCTATCTACCTA
Source organism: Crotalus adamanteus (assembly GCA_039797435.1). Classification (NCBI taxonomy): domain Eukaryota; kingdom Metazoa; phylum Chordata; class Lepidosauria; order Squamata; family Viperidae; genus Crotalus; species Crotalus adamanteus. Next base: position 10,568,359 of record CM077929.1, on the reverse strand, counting down.
CCAATCTGTATCTATCTACCTACCTATCTATCTGTATCTATCTATCTAACTACCTACCTATCTGTATCTATCTATCTACCTACCTACCTATCTGTATCTATCAATCTACCTACCTACCTATCTCTATCTATCAATCTACTTACCTACCTATCTGTATCTATCATTCTACATACCTACCTATCTCTATCTATCTATCTACCTACCTACCTATCTGTATTTATCTATCTACCTACCTACCTATCTGTATCTATCTATCTACCTACCTACCTATCTGTATCTATCAATCTACCTACCTACCTATCTCTATCTATCTATCTATCTATCTATCTATCTATCTATCTATCTATCTATCTATCTATCTATCTACCTACCTACCTACCTACCTTTCTCTATCTATCTACCTACCTACCTACCTATCTGTATTTATCTATCTATCTACCTACCTATCTGTATCTATCTACCTACCTACCTATCTCTATCTATCTATCTACCTACCTACCTATCTGTATCTATCTATCTACCTACCTACCTATCTGTATCTATCAATCTACCTACCTACCTATCTGTATCTATCTACCTACCTACCTATCTGTATCTATCTATCTACCTACCTACCTATCTGTATCTATCTATCTACCTACCTACCTATGTCTATCTATCTACCTACCTACCTATCTCTATCTATCTATCTACCTACCTACCTATCTGTATCTATCAATCTACATACCTACCTATCTCTATCTATCTATCTACCTACCTACCTATCTGTATTTATCTATCTACATACCTACCTATCTGTATCTATCTATCTACCTACCTACCTATCTGTATCTATCTATCTACCTACCTACCTATCTGTATCTATCAATCTACATACCTACCTATCTCTATCTATCTATCTACCTACCTACCTATCTGTATTTATCTATCTATCTACCTACCTATCTGTATCTATCAATATACCTACCTACCTATCTCTATATATCTATCTAACTACCTACCTATCACTATCTATCTACCTATCTACCTACCTATCTGTATCTATCTACCTACCTACCTATCTGTATCTATCTATCTACCTACCTACCTATCTGTATCTATCTATCTACCTACCTACCTATCTGTATCTATCAATCTACCTACCTACCTATCTCTATCTATCAATCTACTTACCTACCTATCTGTATCTATCATTCTACATACCTACCTATCTCTATCTATCTATCTACCTACCTACCTATCTGTATTTATCTATCTACATACCTACCTATCTGTATCTATCTATCTACCTACCTACCTACCTATCTGTATCTATCAATCTACCTACCTACCTATCTCTATCTATCTATCTATCTATCTATCTATCTATCTATCTATCTATCTATCTATCTATCTATCTACCTACCTACCTTTCTCTATCTATCTATCTACCTACCTACCTATCTGTATCTATCTATCTACCTACCTATCTGTATCTATCAATCTACCTACCTACCTATCTCTAACTATCTATCTACCTACCTACCTATCTGTATCTATCTACCTACCTACCTATCTACCTACCTACCTGTATCTATCAATCTACCTACCTACCTATCTGTATCTATCTACCTACCTACCTATCTGTATCTATCTATCTACCTACCTACCTATCTGTATTTATCTATCTACCTACCTACCTATCTCTATCTATCTATCTACCTACCTACCTATCTGTATCTATCTATCTACCTACCTACCTATCTCTATCTATCTATATACCTACCTACCTATCTGTATCTATCAATCTACCTACCTATCTATCTGTAGCTATCTCCCTACCTACCTATCTGTATCTATCAATCTACCTACCTACCTATCTGTATCTATCAATCTACTTACCTACCTATCTGTATCTATCATTCTACATACCTACTTATCTCTATCTATCTATCTACCTACCTACCTATCTGTATTTATCTATCTAGCTACCTACCTATCTGTATCTATCTATCTACCTACCTACCTATCTGTATCTATCAATCTACCTACCTACCTATCTCTATCTATCTATCTACCTACCTACCTATCTGTATCTATCAATCTACCTACCTACCTATCTGTATCTATCAATCTACTTACCTACCTATCTGTATCTATCATTCTACATACCTACCTATCTCTATCTATCTATCTACCTACCTACCTATCTGTATTTATCTATCTACCTACCTACCTATCTGTATTTATCTATCTACCTACCTACCTACCTGTATCTATCTACCTACCTACCTACCTACCTATCTCTATCTACCTACCTACCTATCTGTATTTATCTATCTACCTACCTACCTACCTGTATCTATCTATCTACCTACCTACCTATCTCTATCTACCTACCTACCTACCTATCTGTATTTATCTATCTATCTACCTACCTATCTGTATCTATCTAGCTACCTACCTATCTCTATCTATCTATCTACCTACCTACCTATCTGTATCTATCAATCTACCTACCTACCTATCTGTATCTATCAATCTACTTACCTACCTATCTGTATCTATCATTCTACATACCTACCTATCTCTATCTATCTATCTACCTACCTACCTATCTCTATCTATCTACCTACCTACCTACCTATCTGTATCTATCTATCTACCTACCTACCTACCTATCTGTATCTATCAATCTACCTACCTACCTATCTCTATCTATCTATCTACCTACCTACCTATCTCTATCTATCTACCTACCTACCTATCTGTAGCTATCTACCTACCTACCTATCTGTATCTATCAATCTACCTACCTACCTATCTGTATCTATCAATCTACTTACCTACCTATCTGTATCTATCATTCTACATACCTACCTATCTCTATCTATCTATCTACCTACCTACCTATATGTATTTATCTATCTACCTACCTACCTATCTGTATCTATCTATCTACCTACCTACCTACCTATCTGTATCTATCAATCTACCTACCTACCTATCTCTATCTATCTATCTACCTACCTACCTATCTCTATCTATCTACCTACCTACCTACCTATCTGTATCTATCAATCTACCTACCTACCTATCTCTATCTATCTATCTATCTACCTACCTACCTATCTCTATCTATCTACCTACCTACCTACCTATCTGTATTTATCCATCTATCTACCTACCTATCTGTATCTATCTACCTACCTACCTATCTGTATCTATCTATCTACCTACCTACCTATATTTATCTATCTATCTACCTACCTACCTATCTGTATCTATCAATCTACCTACCTACCTATGTCTATCTATCTACCTACCTACCTATCTCTATCTATCTATCTATCTACCTACCTACCTATCTGTATCTATCAATCTACATACCTACCTATCTCTATCTATCTATCTATCTATCTACCTACCTACCTATCTGTATTTATCTATCTACCTACCTACCTATCTGTATCTATCAATCTACCTACCTATCTGTAGCTATCTACCTACCTACCTATCTGTATCTATCAATCTACCTACCTACCTATCTGTATCTATCAATCTACCTACCTACCTATCTGTATCTATCAATCTACCTACCTACCTATCTGTATTTATCTATCTACCTACCTACCTATCTGTATCTATCTATCTACCTACCTATCTGTATCTATCAATCTACCTACCTACCTATCTCTATCTATCTATCTACCTACCTACCTATCTCTATCTATCTACCTACCTACCTACCTATCTGTATTTATCTATCTATCTACCTCCCTATCTGTATCTATCTACCTACCTACCTATCTCTATCTATCTATCTACCTACCTACCTATCTCTATCTATCTATCTACCTACCTACCTATCTGTATTTATCTATCTATCTACCTACCTTTCTCTATCTATCTATCTACCTACCTACCTATCTGTATCTATCTATCTACCTACCTACCTATCTGTATCTATCAATCTACCTACCTACCTATGTCTATCTATCTACCTACCTACCTATCTCTATCTATCTATCTACCTACTTACCTATCTGTATCTATCAATCTACATACCTACCTATCTCTATCTATCTATCTACCTACCTACCTATCTGTATTTATCTACCTATCTACCTACCAATCTGTATCTATCTACCTACCTATCTATCTGTATCTATCTATCTAACTACCTACCTATCTGTATCTATCTATCTACCTACCTACCTATCTGTATCTATCAATCTACCTACCTACCTATCTCTATCTATCAATCTACTTACCTACCTATCTGTATCTATCATTCTACATACCTACCTATCTCTATCTATCTATCTACCTACCTACCTATCTGTATTTATCTATCTACCTACCTACCTATCTGTATCTATCTATCTACCTACCTACCTACCTATCTGTATCTATCAATCTACCTACCTACCTATCTCTATCTATCTATCTATCTATCTATCTATCTATCTATCTATCTATCTATCTATCTATCTATCTATCTATCTATTTATCCATCTACCTACCTACCTACCTTTCTCTATCTATCTACCTACCTACCTACCTATCTGTATTTATCTATCTATCTACCTACCTATCTGTATCTATCTACCTACCTACCTATCTCTATCTATCTATCTACCTACCTACGTATCTGTATCTATCTATCTACCTACCTACCTATCTGTATCTATCAATCTACCTACCTACCTATCTGTATCTATCTACCTACCTACCTATCTGTATCTATCTATCTACCTACCTACCTATCTGTATCTATCTATCTACCTACCTACCTATGTCTATCTATCTACCTACCTACCTATCTCTATCTATCTATCTACCTACCTACCTATCTGTATCTATCAATCTACATACCTACCTATCTCTATCTATCTATCTACCTACCTACCTATCTGTATTTATCTATCTATCTACCTACCTATCTGTATCTATCAATATACCTACCTACCTATCTCTATATATCTATCTAACTACCTACCTATCTCTATCTATCTACCTATCTACCTACCTATCTGTATCTATCTACCTACCTACCTATCTGTATCTATCTATCTACCTACCTACCTATCTGTATCTATCTATCTACCTACCTACCTATCTGTATCTATCAATCTACCTACCTACCTATCTCTATCTATCAATCTACTTACCTACCTATCTGTATCTATCATTCTACATACCTACCTATCTCTATCTATCTATCTACCTACCTACCTATCTGTATTTATCTATCTACATACCTACCTATCTGTATCTATCTATCTACCTACCTACCTACCTATCTGTATCTATCAATCTACCTACCTACCTATCTCTATCTATCTATCTATCTATCTATCTATCTATCTATCTATCTATCTATCTATCTATCTATCTACCTACCTACCTTTCTCTATCTATCTATCTACCTACCTACCTATCTGTATCTATCTATCTACCTACCTATCTGTATCTATCAATCTACCTACCTACCTATCTCTATCTATCTATCTACCTACCTACCTATCTGTATCTATCTATCTACCTACCTACCTATCTACCTACCTACCTGTATCTATCAATCTACCTACCTACCTATCTGTATCTATCTACCTACCTACCTATCTGTATCTATCTATCTACCTACCTACCTATCTGTATCTATCTATCTACCTACCTACCTATCTGTATCTATCAATCTACCTACCTACCTATCTGTATCTATCAATCTACTTACCTATCTATCTGTATCTATCATTCTACATACCTACCTATCTCTATCTATCTATCTACCTACCTACCTATCTGTATTTATCTATCTACCTACCTACCTATCTCTATCTATCTATCTACCTACCTACCTATCTGTATCTATCTATCTACCTACCTACCTATCTCTATCTATCTATATACCTACCTACCTATCTCTATCTATCTATCTACCTACCTACCTATCTGTATCTAACTATCTACCTACCTACCTATCTTTATCTATCAATCTACCTACCTACCTATCTGTAGCTATCTCCCTACCTACCTATCTGTATCTATCAATCTACCTACCTACCTATCTGTATCTATCAATCTACTTACCTACCTATCTGTATCTATCATTCTACATACCTACTTATCTCTATCTATCTATCTACCTATCTACCTATCTGTATTTATCTATCTAGCTACCTACCTATCTGTATCTATCTATCTACCTACCTACCTATCTGTATCTATCAATCTACCTACCTACCTATCTCTATCTATCTATCTACCTACCTACCTATCTGTATCTATCAATCTACCTACCTACCTATCTGTATCTATCAATCTACTTACCTACCTATCTGTATCTATCATTCTACATACCTACCTATCTCTATCTATCTATCTACCTACCTACCTATCTGTATTTATCTATCTACCTACCTACCTATCTGTATTTATCTATCTACCTACCTACCTACCTGTATCTATCTACCTACCTACCTACCTACCTATCTCTATCTACCTACCTACCTATCTGTATTTATCTATCTACCTACCTACCTACCTGTATCTATCTATCTACCTACCTACCTATCTCTATCTACCTACCTACCTACCTATCTGTATTTATCTATCTATCTACCTACCTATCTGTATCTATCTAGCTACCTACCTATCTCTATCTATCTATCTACCTACCTACCTATCTGTATCTATCTATCTACCTACCTACCTATCTGTATCTATCAATCTACCTACCAACCTATCTGTATCTATCAATCTACTTACCTACCTATCTGTATCTATCATTCTACATACCTACCTATCTCTATCTATCTATCTACCTACCTACCTATCTCTATCTATCTACCTACCTACCTACCTATCTGTATTTATCTATCTATCTACCTACCTATCTGTATCTATCTACCTACCTACCTATCTGTATCTATCAATCTACCTACCTACCTATCTGTATCTATCAATCTACCTACCTACCTATCTGTATCTATCAATCTACTTACCTACCTATCTGTATCTATCATTCTACATACCTACCTATCTCTATCTATCTATCTACCTACCTACCTATCTGTATTTATCTATCTACCTACCTACCTATCTGTATCTATCTATCTACCTACCTACCTATCTCTATCTATCTATCTACCTACCTACCTATCTCTATCTATCTACCTACCTACCTACCTATCTGTATTTATCTATCTACCTACCTCCCTATCTGTATCTATCTACCTACCTACCTATCTCTATCTATCTATCTACCTACCTACCTATCTCTATCTATCTATCTACCTACCTACCTATCTGTATTTATCTATCTATCTACCTACCTTTCTCTATCTATCTATCTACCTACCTACCTATCTGTATCTATCTATCTACCTACCTACCTATCTGTATCTATCAATCTACCTACCTACCTATGTCTATCTATCTACCTACCTACCTATCTCTATCTATCTATCTACCTACTTACCTATCTGTATCTATCAATCTACATACCTACCTATCTCTATCTATCTATCTACTTACCTACCTATCTGTATTTATCTACCTATCTACCTACCAATCTGTATCTATCTACCTACCTATCTATCTGTATCTATCTATCTACCTACCTACCTATCTCTATCTATCTATATACCTACCTACCTATCTCTATCTATCTATCTACCTACCTACCTATCTGTATCTAACTATCTACCTACCTACCTATCTTTATCTATCAATCTACCTACCTACCTATCTGTAGCTATCTCCCTACCTACCTATCTGTATCTATCAATCTACCTACCTACCTATCTGTATCTATCAATCTACTTACCTACCTATCTGTATCTATCATTCTACATACCTACTTATCTCTATCTATCTATCTACCTACCTACCTATCTGTATTTATCTATCTAGCTACCTACCTATCTGTATCTATCTATCTACCTACCTACCTATCTGTATCTATCAATCTACCTACCTACCTATCTCTATCTATCTATCTACCTACCTACCTATCTGTATCTATCAATCTACCTACCTACCTATCTGTATCTATCAATCTACTTACCTACCTATCTGTATCTATCATTCTACATACCTACCTATCTCTATCTATCTATCTACCTACCTACCTATCTGTATTTATCTATCTACCTACCTACCTATCTGTATTTATCTATCTACCTACCTACCTACCTGTATCTATCTACCTACCTACCTACCTACCTATCTCTATCTACCTACCTACCTATCTGTATTTATCTATCTACCTACCTACCTACCTGTATCTATCTATCTACCTACCTACCTATCTCTATCTACCTACCTACCTACCTATCTGTATTTATCTATCTATCTACCTACCTATCTGTATCTATCTAGCTACCTACCTATCTCTATCTATCTATCTACCTACCTACCTATCTGTATCTATCTATCTACCTACCTACCTATCTGTATCTATCAATCTACCTACCAACCTATCTGTATCTATCAATCTACTTACCTACCTATCTGTATCTATCTATCTACCTACCTACCTATCTCTATCTATCTATCTACCTACCTACCTATCTCTATCTATCTACCTACCTACCTACCTATCTGTATTTATCTATCTATCTACCTACCTATCTGTATCTATCTACCTACCTACCTATCTGTATCTATCAATCTACCTACCTCCCTATCTGTATCTATCAATCTACCTACCTACCTATCTGTATCTATCAATCTACTTACCTACCTATCTGTATCTATCATTCTACATACCTACCTATCTCTATCTATCTATCTACCTACCTACCTATCTGTATTTATCTATCTACCTACCTACCTATCTGTATCTATCTATCTACCTACCTACCTATCTGTATCTATCAATCTACCTACCTACCTATCTCTATCTATCTATCTACCTACCTACCTATCTCTATCTATCTACCTACCTACCTACCTATCTGTATTTATCTATCTATCTACCTCCCTATCTGTATCTATCTACCTACCTACCTATCTCTATCTATCTATCTACCTACCTACCTATCTCTATCTATCTATCTACCTACCTACCTATCTGTATTTATCTATCTATCTACCTACCTTTCTCTATCTATCTATCTACCTACCTACCTATCTGTATCTATCTATCTACCTACCTACCTATCTGTATCTATCAATCTACCTACCTACCTATGTCTATCTATCTACCTACCTACCTATCTCTATCTATCTATCTACCTACTTACCTATCTGTATCTATCAATCTACATACCTACCTATCTCTATCTATCTATCTACCTACCTACCTATCTGTATTTATCTACCTATCTACCTACCAATCTGTATCTATCTACCTACCTATCTATCTGTATCTATCTATCTAACTACCTACCTATCTGTATCTATCTATCTACCTACCTACCTATCTGTATCTATCAATCTACCTACCTACCTATCTCTATCTATCAATCTACTTACCTACCGATCTGTATCTATCATTCTACATACCTACCTATCTCTATCTATCTATCTACCTACCTACCTATCTGTATTTATCTATCTACCTACCTACCTATCTGTATCTATCTATCTACCTACCTACCTATCTGTATCTATCAATCTACCTACCTACCTATCTGTATCTATCTACCTACCTACCTATCTGTATCTATCTATCTACCTACCTACCTATCTGTATCTATCTATCTACCTACCTACCTATGTCTATCTATCTACCTACCTACCTATCTCTATCTATCTATCTACCTACCTACCTATCTGTATCTATCAATCTACATACCTACCTATCTCTATCTATCTATCTACCTACCTACCTATCTGTATTTATCTATCTATCTACCTACCTATCTCTATCTATCTATCTACCTACATACCTATCTGTATTTATCTATCTACCTACCTACCTATCTGTATCTATCTATCTACCTACCTACCTATCTGTATCTATCAATCCACCTACCTACCTATCTCTATCTATCTATCTATCTATCTATCTATCTATCTATCTATCTATCTATCTATCTATCTACCTACCTTTCTCTATCTATCTACCTACCTACCTACCTATCTGTATTTATCTATCTATCTACCTACCTATCTGTATCTATCTACCTACCTACCTATCTCTATCTATCTATCTACCTACCTACCTATCTGTATCTATCAATCTACCTACCTACCTATCTGTATCTATCTACCTACCTACCTATCTGTATCTATCTATCTACCTACCTACCTATCTGTATCTATCTATCTACCTACCTACCTATCTGTATCTATCTATCTACCTACCTACCTATCTGTATCTATCAATCTACCTACCTACCTATCTGTATCTATCAATCTACTTACCTACCTATCTGTATCTATCATTCTACATACCTACCTATCTCTATCTATCTATCTACCTACCTACCTACCTATCTGTATCTATCTATCTACCTACCTACCTATCTGTATCTATCAATCTACCTACCTACCTATCTGTATCTATCAATCTACCTACCTACCTATCTGTATCTATCAATCTACCTACCTACCTATCTGTATCTATCAATCTACTTACCTACCTATCTGTATCTATCATTCTACATACCTACCTATCTCTATCTATCTATCTATCTATCTATCTACCTACCTACCTATCTGTATTTATCTATCTACCTACCTACCTATCTGTATCTATCTATCTACCTACCTACCTATCTGTATCTATCAATCTACCTACCTACCTATCTCTATCTATCTATCTACCTTCCTACCTATCTCTATCTATCTAACTACCTACCTACCTATCTGTATTTATCTATCTATCTACCTACCTATCTGTATCTATCTACCTACCTACCTATCTCTATCTATCTATCTACCTACCTACCTATCTCTATCTATCTATCTACCTACCTACCTATCTGTATTTATCTATCTATCTACCTACCTTTCTCTATCTATCTATCTACCTACCTACCTATCTGTATCTATCTATCTACCTACCTACCTATCTGTATCTATCAATCTACCTACCTACCTATGTCTATCTATCTACCTACCTACCTATCTCTATCTATCTATCTACCTACCTAACTATCTGTATCTATCTACCTACCTACCTATCTGTATCTATCTATCTACCTACCTACCTATCTGTATCTATCTATCTACCTACCTACCTATCTTTATCTATCAATCTACCTATCTACCTATCTCTATCTATCAATCTACTTACCTACCTATCTGTATCTATCATTCTACATACCTACCTATCTCTATCTATCTATCTACCTACATACCTATCTGTATTTATCTATCTACCTACCTACCTATCTGTATCTATCTATCTACCTACCTACCTATCTGTATCTATCAATCTACCTACCTACCTATCTCTGTCTGTCTATCTATCTATCTATCTATCTATCTATCTATCTATCTATCTATCTATCTATCTATCTATCTACCTACCTACCTACCTTTCTCTATCTATCTACCTACCTACCTACCTATCTGTATTTATCTATCTATCTACCTACCTATCTGTATCTATCTACCTACCTACCTATCTCTATCTATCTATCTACCTACTTACCTATCTGTATCTATCTATCTACCTACCTACCTATCTGTATCTATCAATCTACCTACCTACCTATCTGTATCTATCTACCTACCTACCTATCTGTATCTATCTATCTACCTACCTACCTATCTGTATCTATCTATCTACCTACCTACCTATCTGTATCTATCTATCTACCTACCTACCTATCTGTATCTATCAATCTACTTACCTACCTATCTGTATCTATCATTCTACATACCTACCTATCTCTATCTATCTATCTACCTACCTACCTATCTGTATTTATCTATCTACCTACCTACCTATCTCTATCTATCTATCTACCTACCTACCTATCTGTATCTATCTATCTACCTACCTACCTATCTGTATCTATCAATCTACCTACCTACCTATCTGTAGCTATCAATCTACTTACCTACCTATCTGTATCTATCATTCTACATACCTACCTATCTCTATCTATCTATCTACCTACCTACCTATCTGTATTTATCTATCTACCTACCTACCTATCTCTATCTATCTATCTACTTACCTACCTATCTCTATCTATCTATCTACCTACCTACCTATCTGTATTTATCTATCTAGCTACCTACCTATCTGTATCTATCTATCTACCTACCTACCTATCTGTATCTATCAATCTACCTACCTACCTATCTCTATCTATCTATCTACCTACCTACCTATCTGTATCTATCAATCTACCTACCTACCTATCTGTATCTATCAATCTACTTACCTACCTATCTGTATCTATCATTCTACATACCTACCTATCTCTATCTATCTATCTACCTACCTACCTATCTGTATTTATCTATCTACCTACCTACCTATCTGTATCTATCTACCTACATACCTACCTATCTGTATCTATCAATCTACCTACCTACCTGTCTCTATCTATCTATCTACCTTCCTACCTATCTCTAGCTATCTACCTACCTACCTACCTATCTGTATCTATCAATCTACCTACCTACCTATCTCTATCTATCTATCTACCTACCTACCTATCTCTATCTATCTACCTACCTACCTATCTGTATTTATCCATCTATCTACCTACCTATCTGTATCTATCTACCTACCTACCTATCTGTATCTATCTATCTACCTACCTACCTATCTTTATCTATCAATCTACCTACCTACCTATGTCTATCTATCTACCTACCTACCTATCTCTATCTATCTATCTACCTACCTACCTATCTGTATCTATCAATCTACATACCTACCTATCTCTATCTATCTATCTACCTACCTACCTATCTGTATTTATCTATCTACCTACCTACCTATCTGTATCTATCTATCTACCTACCTACATATCTGTATCTATCCATCTACCTACCTACCTATCTCTATCTATCTATCTACCTACCTACCTATCTCTATCTATCTACCTACCTACCTACCTATCTGTATTTATCTATCTACCTACCTACCTATCTCTATCTATCTATCTACCTACCTACCTATCTGTATCTATCTATCTACCTACCTACCTATCTGTATCTATCAATCTACCTACCTACCTATCTGTAGCTATCTACCTACCTACCTATCTGTATTTATCTATCTACCTACCTACCTATTTGTATCTATCAATCTACCTACCTACCTATCTGTATCTATCAATCTACCTACCTACCTATCTGAATCTATCAATCTACCTACCTACCTATCTGTATCTATCAATCTACTTACCTACCTATCTGTATCTATCATTCTACATACCTACCTATCTCTATCTATCTATCTACCTACCTACCTATCTGTATTTATCTATCTACCTACCTACCTATCTGTATCTATCAATCTACCTACCTACCTATCTGTATCTATCAATCTACCTACCTACCTATCTCTATCTATCTATCTACCTACCTACCTATCTCTATCTATCTACCTACCTACCCACCTATCTGTATTTATCTATCTATCTACCTACCTATCTGTATCTATCTACCTACCAACCTATCTCTATCTATCTATCTACCTACCTACCTATCTCTATCTATCTATCTACCTACCTACCTATCTGTATCTATCTAACTACCTACCTACCTATCTGTATCTATCAAACTACCTACCTATGTCTATCTATCTACCTACCTACCTATCTCTATCTATCTATCTACCTACCTACCTATCTGTATCTATCAATCTACATACCTACCTATCTCTATCTATCTATCTACCTACCTACCTATCTGTATTTATCTATCTATCTACCTACCTATCTGTATCTATCAATATACCTACCTACCTATCTCTATATATCTATCTACCTACCTACCTATCTCTATCTATCTACCTATCTACCTACCTATCTGTATCTATCTACCTACCTACCTATCTGTATCTATCTATCTACCTACCTACCTATCTGTATCTATCTATCTACCTACCTACCTATCTGTATCTATCTATCTACCTACCTACCTATCTGTATCTATCAATCTACCTACCTACCTATCTCTATCTATCAATCTACTTACCTACCTATCTGTACCTATCATTCTACATACCTACCTATCTCTATCTATCTATCTACCTACCTACCTATCTGTATTTATCTATCTACCTACCTACCTATCTGTATCTATCTATCTACCTACCTACCTATCTGTATCTATCAATCTACCTACCTACCTATCTCTATCTATCTATCTATCTATCTATCTATCTATCTATCTATCTATCTATCTATCTATCTATCTATCTATCTATCTATCTACCTACCTATCTTTCTCTATCTATCTACCTACCTACCTACCTATCTGTATTTATCTATCTATCTACCTACCTATCTGTATCTATCTACCTACCTACCTATCTCTATCTATCTATCTACCTACCTACCTATCTGTATCTATCTATCTACCTACCTACCTATCTGTATTTATCTATCTACCTACCTACCTATCTCTATCTATCTATCTACCTACCTACCTATCTGTATCTATCTATCTACCTACCTACCTATCTGTATCTATCAATCTACCTACCTACCTATCTGTAGCTATCTCCCTACCTACCTATCTGTATCTATCAATCTACCTACCTACCTATCTGTATCTATCAATCTACTTACCTACCTATCTGTATCTATCATTCTACATACCTACCTATCTCTATCTATCTACCTACCTACCTATCTGTATTTATCTATCTAGCTACCTACCTATCTGTATCTATATATCTACCTACCTACCTATCTGTATCTATCAATCTACCTACCTACCTATCTGTATCTATCAATCTACCTACCTACCTATCTGTATCTATCAATCTACTTACCTACCTATCTGTATCTATCATTCTACATACCTACCTATCTCTATCTATCTATCTACCTACCTACCTATCTGTATTTATCTATCTACCTACCTACCTATCTGTATCTATCTTTCCACCTACCCACCTATCTGTATCTATCAATCTACCTACCTACCTATCTCTATCTATCTCTCTACCTACCTACCTACCTATCTCTATCTATCTACCTACCTACCTACCTATCTGTATCTATCTACCTACCTACCTACCTATCTGTATTTATCTATCTATCTACCTACCTATCTGTATCTATCAATCTACCTACCTACCTATCTGTAGCTATCTCCCTACCTACCTATCTGTATATATCAATCTACCTACCTACCTATCTGTATCTATCAATCTACTTACCTACCTATCTGTATCTATCATTCTACATACCTACCTATCTCTATCAATCTATCTACCTACTTACCTATCTGTATTTATCTATCTATCTACCTACCTATCTTTATCTATCTACCTACCTACCTACCTATCTGTATCTATCTATCTACATACCTACCTATCTGTATCTATCAATCTACCTACCTACCTATGTCTATCTATCTACCTACCTACCTATCTCTATCTATCTATCTACCTACCTACCTATCTGTATCTATCAATCTACATACCTACCTATCTCTATCTATCTATCTATCTACCTACCTATCTGTATTTATCTATCTATCTACCTACCTATCTGTATCTATCAATATACCTACCTACCTATCTCTATATATCTATCTACCTACCTACCTATCTCTATCTATCTACCTATCTACCTACCTATCTGTATATATCTACCTACCTACCTATCTGTATCTATCTATCTACCTACCTACCTATCTGTATCTATCTATCTACCTACCTACCTATCTGTATCTATCTATCTACATACCTACCTATCTGTATCTATCAATCTACCTACCTACCTATCTCTATCTATCAATCTACTTACCTACCTATCTGTATCTATCATTCTACATACCTACCTATCTCTATCTATCTATCTACCTACCAACCTATCTGTATTTATCTATCTACCTACCTACCTATCTGTATCTATCAATCTACCTACCTACCTATCTCTATCTATCTATCTATCTATCTATCTATCTATCTATCTATCTATCTATCTATCTATCTATCTATCAATCTACCTACCTACCTTTCTCTATCTACCTACCTACCTACCTATCTGTATTTATCTATCTATCTACCTACCTATCTGTATCTATCTACCTACCTACCTATCTCTATATATCTATCTACCTACCTACCTATCTGTATCTATCTATCTACCTACCTACCTATCTGTATCTATCAATCTACCTACCTACCTATCTGTATCTATCTACCTACCTACCTATCTGTATCTATCTATCTACCTACCTACCTATCTGTATCTATCTATCTACCTACCTACCTATCTGTATCTATCTATCTACCTACCTACCTATCTGTATCTATCAATCTACCTACCTACCTATCTGTATCTATCAATCTACTTACCTACCTATCTGTATCTATCATTCTACATACCTACCTATCTCTATCTATCAATCTACCTACCTACCTATCTGTATTTATCTATCTACCTACCTACCTATCTGTATCTATCTATCTACCTACCTACCTATCTGTATCTATCAATCTACCTACCTATCTCTATCTATCTATCTACCTACCTACCTATCTGTATCTATCTACCTACCTACCTACCTATCTGTATTTATCTATCTATCTACCTACCTATCTGTATATATCTACCTACCTACCTATCTCTATCTATCTATCTACCTACCTACCTATCTGTATGTATCTATCTACCTACCTACCTATCTGTATCTATCTACCTACCTACCTATCTGTATCTATCAATCTACTTACCTACCTATCTGTATCTATCATTCTACATACCTACCTATAGTTAATTATCTATCTACCTACCTACCTATCTGTATTTATCTACCTACCTACCTACCTATCTGTATCTATCTATCTACCTACCTACCTATCTGTATTTATCTATCTTCCTACCTACCTATCTCTATCTATCTATCTACCTACCTACCTATC
This sequence comes from Crotalus adamanteus, assembly GCA_039797435.1. Classification (NCBI taxonomy): domain Eukaryota; kingdom Metazoa; phylum Chordata; class Lepidosauria; order Squamata; family Viperidae; genus Crotalus; species Crotalus adamanteus. The sequence goes on along the minus strand of CM077929.1, from coordinate 10,551,351 downwards.
TGTATCTATCTAGCTACCTACCTACCTATCTGTATCTATCAATCTACCTACCTACCTATCTGTAGCTATCTACCTACCTACCTATCTGTATCTATCAATCTACCTACCTACCTATCTGTATGTATCAATCTACTTACCTACCTATCTGTATCTAACATTCTACATACCTACCTATCTCTATCTATCTACCTACCTACCTACCTATCTCTATCTATCTATCTAACTACCTACCTATCTCTATCTATCTACCTACCTACCTACCTATCTGTATTTATCAATCTTCATACCTACCTATCTCTAGCTATCTATCTACCTACCTACCTATCTGTATCTCTCTATCTACCTACCTACCTATCTGTAGCTATCTACCTACCTACCTATCTGTATTTATCTATCTACCTACCTACCTATCTGTATCTATCTATCTACCTACCTACCTATCTGTATCTATCAATCTACTTACCTACCTATCTGTATCTATCAATCTACCTACCTACCTATCTGTATCTATCTATCTACCTACCTACCTATCTGTATCTATCAATCTACATACCTACCTATCTATCTATCTATCTATCTATCTACCTACCTACCTATCTGTATTTATCTATCTACCTACCTACCTATCTGTATCTATCTATCTACCTACCTACCTATCTGTATCCATCAATCTACCAACCTACCTATCTCTATCTATCTATCTACCTACCTATCTCTATCTATCTACCTACCTACCTACCTATCTGTATTTATCTATCTACCTACCTCCCTATCTCTAGCTATCTATCTACCTACCTACCTATCTGTATCTATCTATCTACCTACCTACCTATCTGTATCTATCAATCTACCTACCTACCTATCTGTAGCTATCTACCTACCTACCTATCTGTATTTATCTATCTACCTACCTACCTATCTGTATCTATCTATCTACCTACCTACCTATCTGTATCTATCAATCTACCTACCTACCTACCTATCTCTATCTATCTATCTACCTACCTACCTATCTCTATCTATCTACCTACCTACCTACCTATCTGTATTTATCTATCTATCTACCTATCTAACTGTATCTATCTACCTACCTACCTATCTCTATCTATCTATCTACCTACCTATCTCTATCTATCTATCTACCTACCTACCTATCTGTATTTATCTATCTACCTACCTACCTTTCTCTATCTATCTATCTACCTACCTACCTATCTGTATCTATCAATCTACCTACCTACCTATGTCTATCTATCTACCTACCTACCTATCTCTATCTATCTATCTACCTACCTACCTATCTGTATCTATCAATCTACATACCTACCTATCTCTATCTATCTATCTACCTACCTACCTATCTGTATTTATCTATCTACCTACCTACCTATCTGTATCTATCTATCTACCTACCTACCTATCTGTATCTATCAATCTACCTACCTACCTATCTCTATCTATCTATCTACCTACCTACCTATCTCTATCTATCTACCTACCTACCTACCTATCTGTATTTATCTATCTACCTACCTACCTATCTCTATCTATCTATCTACCTACCTACCTATCTCTATCTATCTATCTATCTACCTACCTACCTATCTGTATCTATCAATCTACCTACCTACCTATCTGTAGCTATCTACCTACCTACCTATCTGTATCTATCAATCTACCTACCTACCTATCTGTATCTATCAATCTACTTACCTACCTATCTGTATCTATCATTCTACATACCTACCTATCTCTATCTATCTATCTACCTACCTACCTATCTCTATGTATCTATCTACCTACCTACCTATCTGTATCTATCTATCTACCTACCTACCTACCTATCTGTATCTATCAATCTACCTACCTACCTATCTCTATCTATCTATCTACCTACCTACCTATCTCTATCTATCTACCTACCTACCTACCTATCTGTATCTATCAATCTACCTACCTACCTATCTCTATCTATCTATCTACCTACCTACCTATCTCTATCTATCTACCTACCTACCTACCTATCTGTATTTATCTATCTATCTACCTACCTATCTGTATCTATCTACCTACCTACCTATCTGTATCTATCTATCTACCTACCTACCTATCTCTATCTATCTATCTACCTACCTACCTATCTGTATCTATCAATCTACCTACCTACCTATGTCTATCTATCTACCTACCTACCTATCTCTATCTATCTATCTACCTACCTACCTATCTGTATCTATCAATCTACATACCTACCTATCTCTATCTATCTATCTACCTACCTACCTATCTGTATTTATCTATCTACCTACCTACCTATCTGTATCTATATATCTACCTACCTACCTATCTGTATCTATCAATCTACCTACCTACCTATCTCTATCTATCTACCTACCTACCTACCTATCTGTATTTATCTATCTACCTACCTATCTATCTCTATCTATCTATCTACCTACCTACCTACCTATCTGTATCTATCTATCTACCAACCTACCTATCTGTATCTATCAATCTACCTACCTACCTATCTGTAGCTATCTACCTACCTACCTATCTGTATTTATCTATCTACCTACCTACCTATCTGTATTTATCTATCTACCTACCTATCTGTATCTATCTATCTACCTACCTACTTATCTGTATCTATCAATCTACCTACCTACCTATCTGTATCTATCAATCTACCTACCTACCTATCTGTATCTATCAATCTACATACCTACCTATCTCTATCTATCTATCTACCTACCTACCTATCTGTATTTATCTATCTATCTACCTATCTGTATCTATCTATCTACCTACCTACCTATCTGTATCTATCAATCTACCTACCTATCTATCTCTATCTATCTACCTACCTACCTACCTATCTGTATCTATCAATCTACCTACCTACCTATCTCTATCTATCTATCTACCTACCTACCTATCTGTATCTATCTACCTACCTACCTACCTATCTGTATTTATCTATCTATCTACCTACCTATCTCTATCTATCTATCTACCTACCTACCTATCTGTATATATCTATCTACCTAACTACCTTTCTCTATCTATATATCTACCTACCTACCTATCTGTATCTATCAATCTACCTACCTACCTATCTCTATCTATCTATCTACCTACCTACCTATCTCTATCTATCTATCTACCTACCTACCTATCTCTATCTATCTATCTACCTACCTACCTTTCTCTATCTATCTATCTACCTACCTACCTATCTGTATCTATCAATCTACCTACCTACCTATCTGTAGCTATCTACCTACCTACCTATCTGTATCTATCAATCTACCTACCTACCTATCTGTATCTATCAATCTACTTACCTACCTATCTGTATCTATCATTCTACATACCTACCTATCTCTATCTATCTACCTACCTACCTACCTATCTGTATTTATCTATCTACCTACCTACCTATCTGTATCTATCTATCTACCTACCTATCTGTATCTATCAATCTACCTACCTACCTATCTGTAGCTATCTACCTACCTACCTATCTGTATCTATCTATCTACCTACCTACCTATCTGTATCTATCAATCTACCAACCTACCCATCTCTATCTATCTACCTACCTACCTATCTCTATCTATCTACCTACCTACCTACCTATCTGTATTTATCTATCTACCTACCTACCTATCTCTATCTATCTATCTACCTACCTACCTATCTGTATCTATCAATCTACCTACCTACCTATCTGTAGCTATCTACCTACCTACCTATCTGTATCTATCTATCTACCTACCTACCTATCTGTATCTATCAATCTACCAACCTACCCATCTCTATCTATCTACCTACCTACCTATCTCTATCTATCTACCTACCTACCTACCTATCTGTATTTATCTATCTACCTACCTACCTATCTCTATCTATCTATCTACCTACCTACCTACCTATCTGTATCTATCAATCTACCTACCTACCTATCTCTATCTATCTATCTACCTACCTACCTATCTCTATCTATCTACCTACCTACCTACCTATCTGTATCTATCAATCTACCTACCTACCTATCTCTATCTATCTATCTACCTACCTACCTATCTCTATCTCTCTACCTACCTACCTATCTATCTGTATTTATCTATCTATCTACCTACCTATCTGTATCTATCTACCTACCTACCTATCTGTATCTATCTATCTACCTACCTACCTATCTCTATCTATCTATCTACCTACCTACCTATCTGTATCTATCAATCTACCTACCTACCTATGTCTATCTATCTACCTACCTACCTATCTCTATCTATCTATCTACCTACCTACCTATCTGTATCTATCAATCTACATACCTACCTATCTCTATCTATCTATCTACCTACCTACCTATCTGTATTTATCTATCTACCTACCTACCTATCTGTATCTATCTATCTACCTACCTACCTATCTGTATCTATCAATCTACCTACCTACCTATCTCTATCTATCTATCTACCTACCTACCTATCTCTAACTATCTACCTACCTACCTACCTATCTGTATTTATCTATCTACCTACCTACCTATCTCTATCTATCTATCTATCTACCTACCTACCTATCTGTATCTATCTATCTACCAACCTACCTATCTGTATCTATCAATCTACCTACCTACCTATCTGTAGCTATCTACCTACCTACCTATCTGTATTTATCTATCTACCTACCTACCTATCTGTATCTATCTATCTACCTACCTACCTATCTGTATCTATCAATCTACCTACCTACCTATCTGTATCTATCAATCTACCTACCTACCTATCTGTATCTATCAATCTACATACCTACCTATCTCTATCTATCTATCTACCTACCTACCTATCTGTATCTATCTATCTACCTACCTACCTATCTGTATCTATCAATCTACCAACCTACCTATCTCTATCTATCTATCTACCTACCTATCTCTATCTATCTACCTACCTACCTACCTATCTGTATTTATCTATCTACCTACCTACCTATCTCTAGCTATCTATCTACCTACCTACCTATCTGTATCTATCTATCTACCTACCTACCTATCTGTATCTATCAATCTACCTACCTACCTATCTGTAGCTATCTACCTACCTACCTATTTGTATTTATCTATCTACCTACCTACCTATCTGTATCTATCTATCTACCTACCTACCTATCTGTATCTATCAATCTATCTACCTACCTACCTATCTCTATCTATCTACCTACCTACCTATCTGTATTTATCTATCTACCTACCTACCTATCTGTATCTATCTATCTACCTACCTACCTATCTGTATCTATCAATCTACCTACCTACCTATCTCTATCTATCTATCTACCTACCTACCTATCTCTATCTATCTACCTACCTACCTACCTATCTGTATTTATCTATCTACCTACCTACCTATCTCTATCTATCTATCTACCTACCTACCTATCTCTATCTATCTATCTATCTATCTATCTATCTACCTACCTACCTATCTGTATCTATCAATCTACCTACCTACCTATCTGTAGCTATCTACCTACCTACCTATCTGTATCTATCAATCTACCTACCTACCTATCTGTATCTATCAATCTACTTACCTACCTATCTGTATCTATCATTCTACATACCTACCTATCTCTATCTATCTATCTACCTACCTACCTATCTCTATGTATCTATTTACCTACCTACCTATCTGTATCTATCTATCTACCTACCTACCTATCTGTATCTATCAATCTACCTACCTACCTATCTCTATCTATCTATCTACCTACCTACCTACCTCTATCTATCTACCTACCTACCTACCTATCTGTATCTATCAATCTACCTACCTACCTATCTCTATCTATCTATCTATCTACCTACCTACCTATCTCTATCTATCTACCTACCTACCTACCTATCTGTATTTATCTATCTATCTACCTACCTATCTGTATCTATCTATCTACCTACCTATCTGTATCTATCTATCTACCTACCTACCTATCTGTATCTATCAATCTACCTACCTACCTATCTCTATCTATCTATCTACCTACCTACCTATCTCTATCTATCTACCTACCTACCTACCTATCTGTATTTATCTATCTACCTACCTACCTATCTCTATCTATCTATCTACCTACCTACCTATCTCTATCTATCTATCTATCTATCTATCTATCTACCTACCTATCTGTATCTATCAATCTACCTACCTACCTATCTGTAGCTATCTACCTACCTACCTATCTGTATCTATCAATCTACCTACCTACCTATCTGTATCTATCAATCTACTTACCTACCTATCTGTATCTATCATTCTACATACCTACCTATCTCTATCTATCTATCTACCTACCTACCTATCTCTATGTATCTATCTACCTACCTACCTATCTGTATCTATCTATCTACCTACCTACCTATCTGTATCTATCAATCTACCTACCTACCTATCTCTATCTATCTATCTACCTACCTACCTATCTCTATCTATCTACCTACCTACCTACCTATCTGTATCTATCAATCTACCTACCTACCTATCTCTATCTATCTATCTACCTACCTACCTATCTCTATCTATCTACCTACCTACCTACCTATCTGTATTTATCTATCTATCTACCTACCTATCTGTATCTATCTACCTACCTACCTATCTGTATCTATCTATCTACCTACCTACCTATCTCTATCTATCTATCTACCTACCTACCTATCTCTATCTATCAATCTACCTACCTACCTATGTCTATCTATCTACCTACCTACCTACCTATCTCTATCTATCTATCTACCTACCTACCTATCTGTATCTATCAATCTACATACCTACCTATCTCTATCTATCTATCTACCTACCTACCTATCTGTATTTATCTATCTACCTACCTACCTATCTGTATCTATCTATCTACCTACCTACCTATCTGTATCTATCAATCTACCTACCTACCTATCTCTATCTATCTATCTACCTACCTACCTATCTCTATCTATCTACCTACCTACCTACCTATCTGTATTTATCTATCTACCTACCTATCTATCACTATCTATCTATCTACCTACCTACCTACCTATCTGTATCTATCTATCTACCAACCTACCTATCTGTATCTATCAATCTACCTACATACCTATCTGTAGCTATCTACCTACCTACCTATCTGTATTTATCTATCTACCTACCTACCTATCTGTATCTATCTATCTACCTACCTACCTATCTGTATCTATCAATCTACCTACCTACCTACCTATCTCTATCTATCTATCTACCTACCTACCTATCTCTATCTATCTACCTACCTACCTACCTATCTGTATTTATCTATCTATCTACCTATCTAACTGTATCTATCTACCTACCTACCTATCTCTATCTATCTATCTACCTACCTATCTCTATCTATCTATCTACCTACCTACCTATCTGTATTTATCTATCTACCTACCTACCTTTCTCTATCTATCTATCTACCTACCTACCTATCTGTATCTATCAATCTACCTACCTATGTCTATCTATCTACCTACCTACCTATCTCTATCTATCTATCTACCTACCTACCTATCTGTATCTATCAATCTACATACCTACCTATCTCTATCTATCTATCTACCTACCTACCTATCTGTATTTATCTATCTACCTACCTACCTATCTGTATCTATCTATCTACCTACCTACCTATCTGTATCTATCAATCTACCTACCTACCTATCTCTATCTATCTATCTACCTACCTACCTATCTCTATCTATCTACCTACCTACCTACCTATCTGTATTTATCTATCTACCTACCTACCTATCTCTATCTATCTATCTAACTACCTACCTATCTCTATCTATCTATCTATCTACCTACCTACCTATCTGTATCTATCAATCTACCTACCTACCTATCTGTAGCTATCTACCTACCTACCTATCTGTATCTATCAATCTACCTACCTACCTATCTGTATCTATCAATCTACTTACCTACCTATCTGTATCTATCATTCTACATACCTACCTATCTCTATCTATCTATCTACCTACCTACCTATCTGTATTTATCTATCTACCTACCTACCTATCTGTATCTATCTATCTACCTACCTACCTACCTATCTGTATCTATCAATCTACCTACCTACCTATCTCTATCTATCTACCTACCTACCTACCTATCTGTATCTATCAATCTACCTACCTACCTATCTCTATCTATCTATCTACCTACCTACCTATCTCTATCTATCTACCTACCTACCTACCTATCTGTATTTATCCATCTATCTACCTACCTATCTGTATCTATCTACCTACCTACCTATCTGTATCTATCTATCTACCTACCTACCTATATTTATCTATGTATCTACCTACCTACCTATCTGTATCTATCAATCTACCTACCTACCTATGTCTATCTATCTACCTACCTACCTATCTCTATCTATCTATCTATCTACCTACCTACCTATCTGTATCTATCAATCTACATACCTACCTATCTCTATCTATCTATCTATCTATCTATCTACCTACCTACCTATCTGTATTTATCTATCTACCTACCTACCTATCTGTATCTATCAATCTACCTACCTATCTGTAGCTATCTACCTACCTACCTATCTGTATCTATCAATCTACCTACCTACCTATCTGTATCTATCAATCTACCTACCTACCTATCTGTATCTATCAATCTACCTACCTACCTATCTGTATCTATCATTCTACATACCTACCTATCTCTATCTATCTATCTACCTACCTACCTATCTGTATTTATCTATCTACCTACCTACCTATCTGTATCTATCTATCTACCTACCTACCTATCTGTATCTATCAATCTACCTACCTACCTATCTCTATCTATCTATCTACCTACCTACCTATCTCTATCTATCTACCTACCTACCTACCTATCTGTATTTATCTATCTATCTACCTCCCTATCTGTATCTATCTACCTACCTACCTATCTCTATCTATCTATCTACCTACCTACCTATCTCTATCTATCTATCTACCTACCTACCTATCTGTATTTATCTATCTATCTACCTACCTTTCTCTATCTATCTATCTACCTACCTACCTATCTGTATCTATCTATCTACCTACCTACCTATCTGTATCTATCAATCTACCTACCTACCTATGTCTATCTATCTACCTACCTACCTATCTCTATCTATCTATCTACCTACTTACCTATCTGTATCTATCAATCTACATACCTACCTATCTCTATCTATCTATCTACCTACCTACCTATCTGTATTTATCTACCTATCTACCTACCAATCTGTATCTATCTACCTACCTATCTATCTGTATCTATCTATCTAACTACCTACCTATCTGTATCTATCTATCTACCTACCTACCTATCTGTATCTATCAATCTACCTACCTACCTATCTCTATCTATCAATCTACTTACCTACCTATCTGTATCTATCATTCTACATACCTACCTATCTCTATCTATCTATCTACCTACCTACCTATCTGTATTTATCTATCTACCTACCTACCTATCTGTATCTATCTATCTACCTACCTACCTATCTGTATCTATCAATCTACCTACCTACCTATCTCTATCTATCTATCTATCTATCTATCTATCTATCTATCTATCTATCTATCTATCTATCTACCTACCTACCTACCTACCTTTCTCTATCTATCTACCTACCTACCTACCTATCTGTATTTATCTATCTATCTACCTACCTATCTGTATCTATCTACCTACCTACCTATCTCTATCTATCTATCTACCTACCTACCTATCTGTATCTATCTATCTACCTACCTACCTATCTGTATCTATCAATCTACCTACCTACCTATCTGTATCTATCTACCTACCTACCTATCTCTATCTATCTATCTACCTACCTACCTATCTGTATCTATCAATCTACATACCTACCTATCTCTATCTATCTATCTACCTACCTACCTATCTGTATTTATCTATCTACATACCTACCTATCTGTATCTATCTATCTACCTACCTACCTATCTGTATCTATCTATCTACCTACCTACCTATCTGTATCTATCAATCTACATACCTACCTATCTCTATCTATCTATCTACCTACCTACCTATCTGTATTTATCTATCTATCTACCTACCTATCTGTATCTATCAATATACCTACCTACCTATCTCTATATATCTATCTAACTACCTACCTATCACTATCTATCTACCTATCTACCTACCTATCTGTATCTATCTACCTACCTACCTATCTGTATCTATCTATCTACCTACCTACCTATCTGTATCTATCTATCTACCTACCTACCTATCTGTATCTATCAATCTACCTACCTACCTATCTCTATCTATCAATCTACTTACCTACCTATCTGTATCTATCATTCTACATACCTACCTATCTCTATCTATCTATCTACCTACCTACCTATCTGTATTTATCTATCTACATACCTACCTATCTGTATCTATCTATCTACCTACCTACCTACCTATCTGTATCTATCAATCTACCTACCTACCTATCTCTATCTATCTATCTATCTATCTATCTATCTATCTATCTATCTATCTATCTATCTACCTACCTACCTTTCTCTATCTATCTATCTACCTACCTACCTATCTGTATCTATCTATCTACCTACCTATCTGTATCTATCAATCTACCTACCTACCTATCTCTAACTATCTATCTACCTACCTACCTATCTGTATCTATCTACCTACCTACCTATCTACCTACCTACCTGTATCTATCAATCTACCTACCTACCTATCTGTATCTATCTACCTACCTACCTATCTGTATCTATCTATCTACCTACCTACCTATCTGTATTTATCTATCTACCTACCTACCTATCTCTATCTATCTATCTACCTACCTACCTATCTGTATCTATCTATCTACCTACCTACCTATCTCTATCTATCTATATACCTACCTACCTATCTGTATCTATCAATCTACCTACCTATCTATCTGTAGCTATCTCCCTACCTACCTATCTGTATCTATCAATCTACCTACCTACCTATCTGTATCTATCAATCTACTTACCTACCTATCTGTATCTATCATTCTACATACCTACTTATCTCTATCTATCTATCTACCTACCTACCTATCTGTATTTATCTATCTAGCTACCTACCTATCTGTATCTATCTATCTACCTACCTACCTATCTGTATCTATCAATCTACCTACCTACCTATCTCTATCTATCTATCTACCTACCTACCTATCTGTATCTATCAATCTACCTACCTACCTATCTGTATCTATCAATCTACTTACCTACCTATCTGTATCTATCATTCTACATACCTACCTATCTCTATCTATCTATCTACCTACCTACCTATCTGTATTTATCTATCTACCTACCTACCTATCTGTATTTATCTATCTACCTACCTACCTACCTGTATCTATCTACCTACCTACCTACCTACCTATCTCTATCTACCTACCTACCTATCTGTATTTATCTATCTACCTACCTACCTACCTGTATCTATCTATCTACCTACCTACCTATCTCTATCTACCTACCTACCTACCTATCTGTATTTATCTATCTATCTACCTACCTATCTGTATCTATCTAGCTACCTACCTATCTCTATCTATCTATCTACCTACCTACCTATCTGTATCTATCAATCTACCTACCTACCTATCTGTATCTATCAATCTACTTACCTACCTATCTGTATCTATCATTCTACATACCTACCTATCTCTATCTATCTATCTACCTACCTACCTATCTCTATCTATCTACCTACCTACCTACCTATCTGTATCTATCTATCTACCTACCTACCTACCTATCTGTATCTATCAATCTACCTACCTACCTATCTCTATCTATCTATCTACCTACCTACCTATCTCTATCTATCTACCTACCTACCTATCTGTAGCTATCTACCTACCTACCTATCTGTATCTATCAATCTACCTACCTACCTATCTGTATCTATCAATCTACTTACCTACCTATCTGTATCTATCATTCTACATACCTACCTATCTCTATCTATCTATCTACCTACCTACCTATATGTATTTATCTATCTACCTACCTACCTATCTGTATCTATCTATCTACCTACCTACCTACCTATCTGTATCTATCAATCTACCTACCTACCTATCTCTATCTATCTATCTACCTACCTACCTATCTCTATCTATCTACCTACCTACCTACCTATCTGTATCTATCAATCTACCTACCTACCTATCTCTATCTATCTATCTATCTACCTACCTACCTATCTCTATCTATCTACCTACCTACCTACCTATCTGTATTTATCCATCTATCTACCTACCTATCTGTATCTATCTACCTACCTACCTATCTGTATCTATCTATCTACCTACCTACCTATATTTATCTATCTATCTACCTACCTACCTATCTGTATCTATCAATCTACCTACCTACCTATGTCTATCTATCTACCTACCTACCTATCTCTATCTATCTATCTATCTACCTACCTACCTATCTGTATCTATCAATCTACATACCTACCTATCTCTATCTATCTATCTATCTATCTACCTACCTACCTATCTGTATTTATCTATCTACCTACCTACCTATCTGTATCTATCAATCTACCTACCTATCTGTAGCTATCTACCTACCTACCTATCTGTATCTATCAATCTACCTACCTACCTATCTGTATCTATCAATCTACCTACCTACCTATCTGTATCTATCAATCTACCTACCTACCTATCTGTATTTATCTATCTACCTACCTACCTATCTGTATCTATCTATCTACCTACCTATCTGTATCTATCAATCTACCTACCTACCTATCTCTATCTATCTATCTACCTACCTACCTATCTCTATCTATCTACCTACCTACCTACCTATCTGTATTTATCTATCTATCTACCTCCCTATCTGTATCTATCTACCTACCTACCTATCTCTATCTATCTATCTACCTACCTACCTATCTCTATCTATCTATCTACCTACCTACCTATCTGTATTTATCTATCTATCTACCTACCTTTCTCTATCTATCTATCTACCTACCTACCTATCTGTATCTATCTATCTACCTACCTACCTATCTGTATCTATCAATCTACCTACCTACCTATGTCTATCTATCTACCTACCTACCTATCTCTATCTATCTATCTACCTACTTACCTATCTGTATCTATCAATCTACATACCTACCTATCTCTATCTATCTATCTACCTACCTACCTATCTGTATTTATCTACCTATCTACCTACCAATCTGTATCTATCTACCTACCTATCTATCTGTATCTATCTATCTAACTACCTACCTATCTGTATCTATCTATCTACCTACCTACCTATCTGTATCTATCAATCTACCTACCTACCTATCTCTATCTATCAATCTACTTACCTACCTATCTGTATCTATCATTCTACATACCTACCTATCTCTATCTATCTATCTACCTACCTACCTATCTGTATTTATCTATCTACCTACCTACCTATCTGTATCTATCTATCTACCTACCTACCTACCTATCTGTATCTATCAATCTACCTACCTACCTATCTCTATCTATCTATCTATCTATCTATCTATCTATCTATCTATCTATCTATCTATCTATCTATTTATCCATCTACCTACCTACCTACCTTTCTCTATCTATCTACCTACCTACCTACCTATCTGTATTTATCTATCTATCTACCTACCTATCTGTATCTATCTACCTACCTACCTATCTCTATCTATCTATCTACCTACCTACGTATCTGTATCTATCTATCTACCTACCTACCTATCTGTATCTATCAATCTACCTACCTACCTATCTGTATCTATCTACCTACCTACCTATCTGTATCTATCTATCTACCTACCTACCTATCTGTATCTATCTATCTACCTACCTACCTATGTCTATCTATCTACCTACCTACCTATCTCTATCTATCTATCTACCTACCTACCTATCTGTATCTATCAATCTACATACCTACCTATCTCTATCTATCTATCTACCTACCTACCTATCTGTATTTATCTATCTATCTACCTACCTATCTGTATCTATCAATATACCTACCTACCTATCTCTATATATCTATCTAACTACCTACCTATCTCTATCTATCTACCTATCTACCTACCTATCTGTATCTATCTACCTACCTACCTATCTGTATCTATCTATCTACCTACCTACCTATCTGTATCTATCTATCTACCTACCTACCTATCTGTATCTATCAATCTACCTACCTACCTATCTCTATCTATCAATCTACTTACCTACCTATCTGTATCTATCATTCTACATACCTACCTATCTCTATCTATCTATCTACCTACCTACCTATCTGTATTTATCTATCTACATACCTACCTATCTGTATCTATCTATCTACCTACCTACCTACCTATCTGTATCTATCAATCTACCTACCTACCTATCTCTATCTATCTATCTATCTATCTATCTATCTATCTATCTATCTATCTATCTATCTACCTACCTACCTTTCTCTATCTATCTATCTACCTACCTACCTATCTGTATCTATCTATCTACCTACCTATCTGTATCTATCAATCTACCTACCTACCTATCTCTATCTATCTATCTACCTACCTACCTATCTGTATCTATCTATCTACCTACCTACCTATCTACCTACCTACCTGTATCTATCAATCTACCTACCTACCTATCTGTATCTATCTACCTACCTACCTATCTGTATCTATCTATCTACCTACCTACCTATCTGTATCTATCTATCTACCTACCTACCTATCTGTATCTATCAATCTACCTACCTACCTATCTGTATCTATCAATCTACTTACCTATCTATCTGTATCTATCATTCTACATACCTACCTATCTCTATCTATCTATCTACCTACCTACCTATCTGTATTTATCTATCTACCTACCTACCTATCTCTATCTATCTATCTACCTACCTACCTATCTGTATCTATCTATCTACCTACCTACCTATCTCTATCTATCTATATACCTACCTACCTATCTCTATCTATCTATCTACCTACCTACCTATCTGTATCTAACTATCTACCTACCTACCTATCTTTATCTATCAATCTACCTACCTACCTATCTGTAGCTATCTCCCTACCTACCTATCTGTATCTATCAATCTACCTACCTACCTATCTGTATCTATCAATCTACTTACCTACCTATCTGTATCTATCATTCTACATACCTACTTATCTCTATCTATCTATCTACCTATCTACCTATCTGTATTTATCTATCTAGCTACCTACCTATCTGTATCTATCTATCTACCTACCTACCTATCTGTATCTATCAATCTACCTACCTACCTATCTCTATCTATCTATCTACCTACCTACCTATCTGTATCTATCAATCTACCTACCTACCTATCTGTATCTATCAATCTACTTACCTACCTATCTGTATCTATCATTCTACATACCTACCTATCTCTATCTATCTATCTACCTACCTACCTATCTGTATTTATCTATCTACCTACCTACCTATCTGTATTTATCTATCTACCTACCTACCTACCTGTATCTATCTACCTACCTACCTACCTACCTATCTCTATCTACCTACCTACCTATCTGTATTTATCTATCTACCTACCTACCTACCTGTATCTATCTATCTACCTACCTACCTATCTCTATCTACCTACCTACCTACCTATCTGTATTTATCTATCTATCTACCTACCTATCTGTATCTATCTAGCTACCTACCTATCTCTATCTATCTATCTACCTACCTACCTATCTGTATCTATCTATCTACCTACCTACCTATCTGTATCTATCAATCTACCTACCAACCTATCTGTATCTATCAATCTACTTACCTACCTATCTGTATCTATCATTCTACATACCTACCTATCTCTATCTATCTATCTACCTACCTACCTATCTCTATCTATCTACCTACCTACCTACCTATCTGTATTTATCTATCTATCTACCTACCTATCTGTATCTATCTACCTACCTACCTATCTGTATCTATCAATCTACCTACCTACCTATCTGTATCTATCAATCTACCTACCTACCTATCTGTATCTATCAATCTACTTACCTACCTATCTGTATCTATCATTCTACATACCTACCTATCTCTATCTATCTATCTACCTACCTACCTATCTGTATTTATCTATCTACCTACCTACCTATCTGTATCTATCTATCTACCTACCTACCTATCTCTATCTATCTATCTACCTACCTACCTATCTCTATCTATCTACCTACCTACCTACCTATCTGTATTTATCTATCTACCTACCTCCCTATCTGTATCTATCTACCTACCTACCTATCTCTATCTATCTATCTACCTACCTACCTATCTCTATCTATCTATCTACCTACCTACCTATCTGTATTTATCTATCTATCTACCTACCTTTCTCTATCTATCTATCTACCTACCTACCTATCTGTATCTATCTATCTACCTACCTACCTATCTGTATCTATCAATCTACCTACCTACCTATGTCTATCTATCTACCTACCTACCTATCTCTATCTATCTATCTACCTACTTACCTATCTGTATCTATCAATCTACATACCTACCTATCTCTATCTATCTATCTACTTACCTACCTATCTGTATTTATCTACCTATCTACCTACCAATCTGTATCTATCTACCTACCTATCTATCTGTATCTATCTATCTACCTACCTACCTATCTCTATCTATCTATATACCTACCTACCTATCTCTATCTATCTATCTACCTACCTACCTATCTGTATCTAACTATCTACCTACCTACCTATCTTTATCTATCAATCTACCTACCTACCTATCTGTAGCTATCTCCCTACCTACCTATCTGTATCTATCAATCTACCTACCTACCTATCTGTATCTATCAATCTACTTACCTACCTATCTGTATCTATCATTCTACATACCTACTTATCTCTATCTATCTATCTACCTACCTACCTATCTGTATTTATCTATCTAGCTACCTACCTATCTGTATCTATCTATCTACCTACCTACCTATCTGTATCTATCAATCTACCTACCTACCTATCTCTATCTATCTATCTACCTACCTACCTATCTGTATCTATCAATCTACCTACCTACCTATCTGTATCTATCAATCTACTTACCTACCTATCTGTATCTATCATTCTACATACCTACCTATCTCTATCTATCTATCTACCTACCTACCTATCTGTATTTATCTATCTACCTACCTACCTATCTGTATTTATCTATCTACCTACCTACCTACCTGTATCTATCTACCTACCTACCTACCTACCTATCTCTATCTACCTACCTACCTATCTGTATTTATCTATCTACCTACCTACCTACCTGTATCTATCTATCTACCTACCTACCTATCTCTATCTACCTACCTACCTACCTATCTGTATTTATCTATCTATCTACCTACCTATCTGTATCTATCTAGCTACCTACCTATCTCTATCTATCTATCTACCTACCTACCTATCTGTATCTATCTATCTACCTACCTACCTATCTGTATCTATCAATCTACCTACCAACCTATCTGTATCTATCAATCTACTTACCTACCTATCTGTATCTATCTATCTACCTACCTACCTATCTCTATCTATCTATCTACCTACCTACCTATCTCTATCTATCTACCTACCTACCTACCTATCTGTATTTATCTATCTATCTACCTACCTATCTGTATCTATCTACCTACCTACCTATCTGTATCTATCAATCTACCTACCTCCCTATCTGTATCTATCAATCTACCTACCTACCTATCTGTATCTATCAATCTACTTACCTACCTATCTGTATCTATCATTCTACATACCTACCTATCTCTATCTATCTATCTACCTACCTACCTATCTGTATTTATCTATCTACCTACCTACCTATCTGTATCTATCTATCTACCTACCTACCTATCTGTATCTATCAATCTACCTACCTACCTATCTCTATCTATCTATCTACCTACCTACCTATCTCTATCTATCTACCTACCTACCTACCTATCTGTATTTATCTATCTATCTACCTCCCTATCTGTATCTATCTACCTACCTACCTATCTCTATCTATCTATCTACCTACCTACCTATCTCTATCTATCTATCTACCTACCTACCTATCTGTATTTATCTATCTATCTACCTACCTTTCTCTATCTATCTATCTACCTACCTACCTATCTGTATCTATCTATCTACCTACCTACCTATCTGTATCTATCAATCTACCTACCTACCTATGTCTATCTATCTACCTACCTACCTATCTCTATCTATCTATCTACCTACTTACCTATCTGTATCTATCAATCTACATACCTACCTATCTCTATCTATCTATCTACCTACCTACCTATCTGTATTTATCTACCTATCTACCTACCAATCTGTATCTATCTACCTACCTATCTATCTGTATCTATCTATCTAACTACCTACCTATCTGTATCTATCTATCTACCTACCTACCTATCTGTATCTATCAATCTACCTACCTACCTATCTCTATCTATCAATCTACTTACCTACCGATCTGTATCTATCATTCTACATACCTACCTATCTCTATCTATCTATCTACCTACCTACCTATCTGTATTTATCTATCTACCTACCTACCTATCTGTATCTATCTATCTACCTACCTACCTATCTGTATCTATCAATCTACCTACCTACCTATCTGTATCTATCTACCTACCTACCTATCTGTATCTATCTATCTACCTACCTACCTATCTGTATCTATCTATCTACCTACCTACCTATGTCTATCTATCTACCTACCTACCTATCTCTATCTATCTATCTACCTACCTACCTATCTGTATCTATCAATCTACATACCTACCTATCTCTATCTATCTATCTACCTACCTACCTATCTGTATTTATCTATCTATCTACCTACCTATCTCTATCTATCTATCTACCTACATACCTATCTGTATTTATCTATCTACCTACCTACCTATCTGTATCTATCTATCTACCTACCTACCTATCTGTATCTATCAATCCACCTACCTACCTATCTCTATCTATCTATCTATCTATCTATCTATCTATCTATCTATCTATCTATCTATCTACCTACCTTTCTCTATCTATCTACCTACCTACCTACCTATCTGTATTTATCTATCTATCTACCTACCTATCTGTATCTATCTACCTACCTACCTATCTCTATCTATCTATCTACCTACCTACCTATCTGTATCTATCAATCTACCTACCTACCTATCTGTATCTATCTACCTACCTACCTATCTGTATCTATCTATCTACCTACCTACCTATCTGTATCTATCTATCTACCTACCTACCTATCTGTATCTATCTATCTACCTACCTACCTATCTGTATCTATCAATCTACCTACCTACCTATCTGTATCTATCAATCTACTTACCTACCTATCTGTATCTATCATTCTACATACCTACCTATCTCTATCTATCTATCTACCTACCTACCTACCTATCTGTATCTATCAATCTACCTACCTACCTATCTGTATCTATCAATCTACCTACCTACCTATCTGTATCTATCAATCTACCTACCTACCTATCTGTATCTATCAATCTACTTACCTACCTATCTGTATCTATCATTCTACATACCTACCTATCTCTATCTATCTATCTATCTATCTATCTACCTACCTACCTATCTGTATTTATCTATCTACCTACCTACCTATCTGTATCTATCTATCTACCTACCTACCTATCTGTATCTATCAATCTACCTACCTACCTATCTCTATCTATCTATCTACCTTCCTACCTATCTCTATCTATCTAACTACTTACCTACCTATCTGTATTTATCTATCTATCTACCTACCTATCTGTATCTATCTACCTACCTACCTATCTCTATCTATCTATCTACCTACCTACCTATCTCTATCTATCTATCTACCTACCTACCTATCTGTATTTATCTATCTATCTACCTACCTTTCTCTATCTATCTATCTACCTACCTACCTATCTGTATCTATCTATCTACCTACCTACCTATCTGTATCTATCAATCTACCTACCTACCTATGTCTATCTATCTACCTACCTACCTATCTCTATCTATCTATCTACCTACCTAACTATCTGTATCTATCTACCTACCTACCTATCTGTATCTATCTATCTACCTACCTACCTATCTGTATCTATCTATCTACCTACCTACCTATCTTTATCTATCAATCTACCTATCTACCTATCTCTATCTATCAATCTACTTACCTACCTATCTGTATCTATCATTCTACATACCTACCTATCTCTATCTATCTATCTACCTACATACCTATCTGTATTTATCTATCTACCTACCTACCTATCTGTATCTATCTATCTACCTACCTACCTATCTGTATCTATCAATCTACCTACCTACCTATCTCTGTCTGTCTATCTATCTATCTATCTATCTATCTATCTATCTATCTATCTATCTATCTATCTATCTATCTATCTATCTATCTATCTACCTACCTACCTACCTTTCTCTATCTATCTACCTACCTACCTACCTATCTGTATTTATCTATCTATCTACCTACCTATCTGTATCTATCTACCTACCTACCTATCTCTATCTATCTATCTACCTACTTACCTATCTGTATCTATCTATCTACCTACCTACCTATCTGTATCTATCAATCTACCTACCTACCTATCTGTATCTATCTACCTACCTACCTATCTGTATCTATCTATCTACCTACCTACCTATCTGTATCTATCTATCTACCTACCTACCTATCTGTATCTATCTATCTACCTACCTACCTATCTGTATCTATCAATCTACTTACCTACCTATCTGTATCTATCATTCTACATACCTACCTATCTCTATCTATCTATCTACCTACCTACCTATCTGTATTTATCTATCTACCTACCTACCTATCTCTATCTATCTATCTACCTACCTACCTATCTGTATCTATCTATCTACCTACCTACCTATCTGTATCTATCAATCTACCTACCTACCTATCTGTAGCTATCAATCTACTTACCTACCTATCTGTATCTATCATTCTACATACCTACCTATCTCTATCTATCTATCTACCTACCTACCTATCTGTATTTATCTATCTACCTACCTACCTATCTCTATCTATCTATCTACTTACCTACCTATCTCTATCTATCTATCTACCTACCTACCTATCTGTATTTATCTATCTAGCTACCTACCTATCTGTATCTATCTATCTACCTACCTACCTATCTGTATCTATCAATCTACCTACCTACCTATCTCTATCTATCTATCTACCTACCTACCTATCTGTATCTATCAATCTACCTACCTACCTATCTGTATCTATCAATCTACTTACCTACCTATCTGTATCTATCATTCTACATACCTACCTATCTCTATCTATCTATCTACCTACCTACCTATCTGTATTTATCTATCTACCTACCTACCTATCTGTATCTATCTACCTACATACCTACCTATCTGTATCTATCAATCTACCTACCTACCTGTCTCTATCTATCTATCTACCTTCCTACCTATCTCTAGCTATCTACCTACCTACCTACCTATCTGTATCTATCAATCTACCTACCTACCTATCTCTATCTATCTATCTACCTACCTACCTATCTCTATCTATCTACCTACCTACCTATCTGTATTTATCCATCTATCTACCTACCTATCTGTATCTATCTACCTACCTACCTATCTGTATCTATCTATCTACCTACCTACCTATCTTTATCTATCAATCTACCTACCTACCTATGTCTATCTATCTACCTACCTACCTATCTCTATCTATCTATCTACCTACCTACCTATCTGTATCTATCAATCTACATACCTACCTATCTCTATCTATCTATCTACCTACCTACCTATCTGTATTTATCTATCTACCTACCTACCTATCTGTATCTATCTATCTACCTACCTACATATCTGTATCTATCCATCTACCTACCTACCTATCTCTATCTATCTATCTACCTACCTACCTATCTCTATCTATCTACCTACCTACCTACCTATCTGTATTTATCTATCTACCTACCTACCTATCTCTATCTATCTATCTACCTACCTACCTATCTGTATCTATCTATCTACCTACCTACCTATCTGTATCTATCAATCTACCTACCTACCTATCTGTAGCTATCTACCTACCTACCTATCTGTATTTATCTATCTACCTACCTACCTATTTGTATCTATCAATCTACCTACCTACCTATCTGTATCTATCAATCTACCTACCTACCTATCTGAATCTATCAATCTACCTACCTACCTATCTGTATCTATCAATCTACTTACCTACCTATCTGTATCTATCATTCTACATACCTACCTATCTCTATCTATCTATCTACCTACCTACCTATCTGTATTTATCTATCTACCTACCTACCTATCTGTATCTATCAATCTACCTACCTACCTATCTGTATCTATCAATCTACCTACCTACCTATCTCTATCTATCTATCTACCTACCTACCTATCTCTATCTATCTACCTACCTACCCACCTATCTGTATTTATCTATCTATCTACCTACCTATCTGTATCTATCTACCTACCAACCTATCTCTATCTATCTATCTACCTACCTACCTATCTCTATCTATCTATCTACCTACCTACCTATCTGTATCTATCTAACTACCTACCTACCTATCTGTATCTATCAAACTACCTACCTATGTCTATCTATCTACCTACCTACCTATCTCTATCTATCTATCTACCTACCTACCTATCTGTATCTATCAATCTACATACCTACCTATCTCTATCTATCTATCTACCTACCTACCTATCTGTATTTATCTATCTATCTACCTACCTATCTGTATCTATCAATATACCTACCTACCTATCTCTATATATCTATCTACCTACCTACCTATCTCTATCTATCTACCTATCTACCTACCTATCTGTATCTATCTACCTACCTACCTATCTGTATCTATCTATCTACCTACCTACCTATCTGTATCTATCTATCTACCTACCTACCTATCTGTATCTATCTATCTACCTACCTACCTATCTGTATCTATCAATCTACCTACCTACCTATCTCTATCTATCAATCTACTTACCTACCTATCTGTACCTATCATTCTACATACCTACCTATCTCTATCTATCTATCTACCTACCTACCTATCTGTATTTATCTATCTACCTACCTACCTATCTGTATCTATCTATCTACCTACCTACCTATCTGTATCTATCAATCTACCTACCTACCTATCTCTATCTATCTATCTATCTATCTATCTATCTATCTATCTATCTATCTATCTATCTATCTATCTATCTATCTATCTATCTATCTATCTATCTATCTACCTACCTATCTTTCTCTATCTATCTACCTACCTACCTACCTATCTGTATTTATCTATCTATCTACCTACCTATCTGTATCTATCTACCTACCTACCTATCTCTATCTATCTATCTACCTACCTACCTATCTGTATCTATCTATCTACCTACCTACCTATCTGTATTTATCTATCTACCTACCTACCTATCTCTATCTATCTATCTACCTACCTACCTATCTGTATCTATCTATCTACCTACCTACCTATCTGTATCTATCAATCTACCTACCTACCTATCTGTAGCTATCTCCCTACCTACCTATCTGTATCTATCAATCTACCTACCTACCTATCTGTATCTATCAATCTACTTACCTACCTATCTGTATCTATCATTCTACATACCTACCTATCTCTATCTATCTACCTACCTACCTATCTGTATTTATCTATCTAGCTACCTACCTATCTGTATCTATATATCTACCTACCTACCTATCTGTATCTATCAATCTACCTACCTACCTATCTGTATCTATCAATCTACCTACCTACCTATCTGTATCTATCAATCTACTTACCTACCTATCTGTATCTATCATTCTACATACCTACCTATCTCTATCTATCTATCTACCTACCTACCTATCTGTATTTATCTATCTACCTACCTACCTATCTGTATCTATCTTTCTACCTACCCACCTATCTGTATCTATCAATCTACCTACCTACCTATCTCTATCTATCTCTCTACCTACCTACCTACCTATCTCTATCTATCTACCTACCTACCTACCTATCTGTATCTATCTACCTACCTACCTACCTATCTGTATTTATCTATCTATCTACCTACCTATCTGTATCTATCAATCTACCTACCTACCTATCTGTAGCTATCTCCCTACCTACCTATCTGTATATATCAATCTACCTACCTACCTATCTGTATCTATCAATCTACTTACCTACCTATCTGTATCTATCATTCTACATACCTACCTATCTCTATCTATCTATCTACCTACTTACCTATCTGTATTTATCTATCTATCTACCTACCTATCTTTATCTATCTACCTACCTACCTACCTATCTGTATCTATCTATCTACATACCTACCTATCTGTATCTATCAATCTACCTACCTACCTATGTCTATCTATCTACCTACCTACCTATCTCTATCTATCTATCTACCTACCTACCTATCTGTATCTATCAATCTACATACCTACCTATCTCTATCTATCTATCTATCTACCTACCTATCTGTATTTATCTATCTATCTACCTACCTATCTGTATCTATCAATATACCTACCTACCTATCTCTATATATCTATCTACCTACCTACCTATCTCTATCTATCTACCTATCTACCTACCTATCTGTATATATCTACCTACCTACCTATCTGTATCTATCTATCTACCTACCTACCTATCTGTATCTATCTATCTACCTACCTACCTATCTGTATCTATCTATCTACATACCTACCTATCTGTATCTATCAATCTACCTACCTACCTATCTCTATCTATCAATCTACTTACCTACCTATCTGTATCTATCATTCTACATACCTACCTATCTCTATCTATCTATCTACCTACCAACCTATCTGTATTTATCTATCTACCTACCTACCTATCTGTATCTATCAATCTACCTACCTACCTATCTCTATCTATCTATCTATCTATCTATCTATCTATCTATCTATCTATCTATCTATCTATCTATCTATCAATCTACCTACCTACCTTTCTCTATCTACCTACCTACCTACCTATCTGTATTTATCTATCTATCTACCTACCTATCTGTATCTATCTACCTACCTACCTATCTCTATATATCTATCTACCTACCTACCTATCTGTATCTATCTATCTACCTACCTACCTATCTGTATCTATCAATCTACCTACCTACCTATCTGTATCTATCTACCTACCTACCTATCTGTATCTATCTATCTACCTACCTACCTATCTGTATCTATCTATCTACCTACCTACCTATCTGTATCTATCTATCTACCTACCTACCTATCTGTATCTATCAATCTACCTACCTACCTATCTGTATCTATCAATCTACTTACCTACCTATCTGTATCTATCATTCTACATACCTACCTATCTCTATCTATCAATCTACCTACCTACCTATCTGTATTTATCTATCTACCTACCTACCTATCTGTATCTATCTATCTACCTACCTACCTATCTGTATCTATCAATCTACCTACCTATCTCTATCTATCTATCTACCTACCTACCTATCTGTATCTATCTACCTACCTACCTACCTATCTGTATTTATCTATCTATCTACCTACCTATCTGTATATATCTACCTACCTACCTATCTCTATCTATCTATCTACCTACCTACCTATCTGTATGTATCTATCTACCTACCTACCTATCTGTATCTATCTACCTACCTACCTATCTGTATCTATCAATCTACTTACCTACCTATCTGTATCTATCATTCTACATACCTACCTATAGTTAATTATCTATCTACCTACCTACCTATCTGTATTTATCTACCTACCTACCTACCTATCTGTATCTATCTATCTACCTACCTACCTATCTGTATTTATCTATCTTCCTACCTACCTATCTCTATCTATCTATCTACCTACCTACCTATCTGTATCTATCTAGCTACCTACCTACCTATCTGTATCTATCAATCTACCTACCTACCTATCTGTAGCTATCTACCTACCTACCTATCTGTATCTATCAATCTACCTACCTACCTATCTGTATGTATCAATCTACTTACCTACCTATCTGTATCTAACATTCTACATACCTACCTATCTCTATCTATCTACCTACCTACCTACCTATCTCTATCTATCTATCTAACTACCTACCTATCTCTATCTATCTACCTACCTACCTACCTATCTGTATTTATCAATCTTCATACCTACCTATCTCTAGCTATCTATCTACCTACCTACCTATCTGTATCTCTCTATCTACCTACCTACCTATCTGTAGCTATCTACCTACCTACCTATCTGTATTTATCTATCTACCTACCTACCTATCTGTATCTATCTATCTACCTACCTACCTATCTGTATCTATCAATCTACTTACCTACCTATCTGTATCTATCAATCTACCTACCTACCTATCTGTATCTATCTATCTACCTACCTACCTATCTGTATCTATCAATCTACATACCTACCTATCTATCTATCTATCTATCTATCTACCTACCTACCTATCTGTATTTATCTATCTACCTACCTACCTATCTGTATCTATCTATCTACCTACCTACCTATCTGTATCCATCAATCTACCAACCTACCTATCTCTATCTATCTATCTACCTACCTATCTCTATCTATCTACCTACCTACCTACCTATCTGTATTTATCTATCTACCTACCTCCCTATCTCTAGCTATCTATCTACCTACCTACCTATCTGTATCTATCTATCTACCTACCTACCTATCTGTATCTATCAATCTACCTACCTACCTATCTGTAGCTATCTACCTACCTACCTATCTGTATTTATCTATCTACCTACCTACCTATCTGTATCTATCTATCTACCTACCTACCTATCTGTATCTATCAATCTACCTACCTACCTACCTATCTCTATCTATCTATCTACCTACCTACCTATCTCTATCTATCTACCTACCTACCTACCTATCTGTATTTATCTATCTATCTACCTATCTAACTGTATCTATCTACCTACCTACCTATCTCTATCTATCTATCTACCTACCTATCTCTATCTATCTATCTACCTACCTACCTATCTGTATTTATCTATCTACCTACCTACCTTTCTCTATCTATCTATCTACCTACCTACCTATCTGTATCTATCAATCTACCTACCTACCTATGTCTATCTATCTACCTACCTACCTATCTCTATCTATCTATCTACCTACCTACCTATCTGTATCTATCAATCTACATACCTACCTATCTCTATCTATCTATCTACCTACCTACCTATCTGTATTTATCTATCTACCTACCTACCTATCTGTATCTATCTATCTACCTACCTACCTATCTGTATCTATCAATCTACCTACCTACCTATCTCTATCTATCTATCTACCTACCTACCTATCTCTATCTATCTACCTACCTACCTACCTATCTGTATTTATCTATCTACCTACCTACCTATCTCTATCTATCTATCTACCTACCTACCTATCTCTATCTATCTATCTATCTACCTACCTACCTATCTGTATCTATCAATCTACCTACCTACCTATCTGTAGCTATCTACCTACCTACCTATCTGTATCTATCAATCTACCTACCTACCTATCTGTATCTATCAATCTACTTACCTACCTATCTGTATCTATCATTCTACATACCTACCTATCTCTATCTATCTATCTACCTACCTACCTATCTCTATGTATCTATCTACCTACCTACCTATCTGTATCTATCTATCTACCTACCTACCTACCTATCTGTATCTATCAATCTACCTACCTACCTATCTCTATCTATCTATCTACCTACCTACCTATCTCTATCTATCTACCTACCTACCTACCTATCTGTATCTATCAATCTACCTACCTACCTATCTCTATCTATCTATCTACCTACCTACCTATCTCTATCTATCTACCTACCTACCTACCTATCTGTATTTATCTATCTATCTACCTACCTATCTGTATCTATCTACCTACCTACCTATCTGTATCTATCTATCTACCTACCTACCTATCTCTATCTATCTATCTACCTACCTACCTATCTGTATCTATCAATCTACCTACCTACCTATGTCTATCTATCTACCTACCTACCTATCTCTATCTATCTATCTACCTACCTACCTATCTGTATCTATCAATCTACATACCTACCTATCTCTATCTATCTATCTACCTACCTACCTATCTGTATTTATCTATCTACCTACCTACCTATCTGTATCTATATATCTACCTACCTACCTATCTGTATCTATCAATCTACCTACCTACCTATCTCTATCTATCTACCTACCTACCTACCTATCTGTATTTATCTATCTACCTACCTATCTATCTCTATCTATCTATCTACCTACCTACCTACCTATCTGTATCTATCTATCTACCAACCTACCTATCTGTATCTATCAATCTACCTACCTACCTATCTGTAGCTATCTACCTACCTACCTATCTGTATTTATCTATCTACCTACCTACCTATCTGTATTTATCTATCTACCTACCTATCTGTATCTATCTATCTACCTACCTACTTATCTGTATCTATCAATCTACCTACCTACCTATCTGTATCTATCAATCTACCTACCTACCTATCTGTATCTATCAATCTACATACCTACCTATCTCTATCTATCTATCTACCTACCTACCTATCTGTATTTATCTATCTATCTACCTATCTGTATCTATCTATCTACCTACCTACCTATCTGTATCTATCAATCTACCTACCTATCTATCTCTATCTATCTACCTACCTACCTACCTATCTGTATCTATCAATCTACCTACCTACCTATCTCTATCTATCTATCTACCTACCTACCTATCTGTATCTATCTACCTACCTACCTACCTATCTGTATTTATCTATCTATCTACCTACCTATCTCTATCTATCTATCTACCTACCTACCTATCTGTATATATCTATCTACCTAACTACCTTTCTCTATCTATATATCTACCTACCTACCTATCTGTATCTATCAATCTACCTACCTACCTATCTCTATCTATCTATCTACCTACCTACCTATCTCTATCTATCTATCTACCTACCTACCTATCTCTATCTATCTATCTACCTACCTACCTTTCTCTATCTATCTATCTACCTACCTACCTATCTGTATCTATCAATCTACCTACCTACCTATCTGTAGCTATCTACCTACCTACCTATCTGTATCTATCAATCTACCTACCTACCTATCTGTATCTATCAATCTACTTACCTACCTATCTGTATCTATCATTCTACATACCTACCTATCTCTATCTATCTACCTACCTACCTACCTATCTGTATTTATCTATCTACCTACCTACCTATCTGTATCTATCTATCTACCTACCTATCTGTATCTATCAATCTACCTACCTACCTATCTGTAGCTATCTACCTACCTACCTATCTGTATCTATCTATCTACCTACCTACCTATCTGTATCTATCAATCTACCAACCTACCCATCTCTATCTATCTACCTACCTACCTATCTCTATCTATCTACCTACCTACCTACCTATCTGTATTTATCTATCTACCTACCTACCTATCTCTATCTATCTATCTACCTACCTACCTATCTGTATCTATCAATCTACCTACCTACCTATCTGTAGCTATCTACCTACCTACCTATCTGTATCTATCTATCTACCTACCTACCTATCTGTATCTATCAATCTACCAACCTACCCATCTCTATCTATCTACCTACCTACCTATCTCTATCTATCTACCTACCTACCTACCTATCTGTATTTATCTATCTACCTACCTACCTATCTCTATCTATCTATCTACCTACCTACCTACCTATCTGTATCTATCAATCTACCTACCTACCTATCTCTATCTATCTATCTACCTACCTACCTATCTCTATCTATCTACCTACCTACCTACCTATCTGTATCTATCAATCTACCTACCTACCTATCTCTATCTATCTATCTACCTACCTACCTATCTCTATCTCTCTACCTACCTACCTATCTATCTGTATTTATCTATCTATCTACCTACCTATCTGTATCTATCTACCTACCTACCTATCTGTATCTATCTATCTACCTACCTACCTATCTCTATCTATCTATCTACCTACCTACCTATCTGTATCTATCAATCTACCTACCTACCTATGTCTATCTATCTACCTACCTACCTATCTCTATCTATCTATCTACCTACCTACCTATCTGTATCTATCAATCTACATACCTACCTATCTCTATCTATCTATCTACCTACCTACCTATCTGTATTTATCTATCTACCTACCTACCTATCTGTATCTATCTATCTACCTACCTACCTATCTGTATCTATCAATCTACCTACCTACCTATCTCTATCTATCTATCTACCTACCTACCTATCTCTAACTATCTACCTACCTACCTACCTATCTGTATTTATCTATCTACCTACCTACCTATCTCTATCTATCTATCTATCTACCTACCTACCTATCTGTATCTATCTATCTACCAACCTACCTATCTGTATCTATCAATCTACCTACCTACCTATCTGTAGCTATCTACCTACCTACCTATCTGTATTTATCTATCTACCTACCTACCTATCTGTATCTATCTATCTACCTACCTACCTATCTGTATCTATCAATCTACCTACCTACCTATCTGTATCTATCAATCTACCTACCTACCTATCTGTATCTATCAATCTACATACCTACCTATCTCTATCTATCTATCTACCTACCTACCTATCTGTATCTATCTATCTACCTACCTACCTATCTGTATCTATCAATCTACCAACCTACCTATCTCTATCTATCTATCTACCTACCTATCTCTATCTATCTACCTACCTACCTACCTATCTGTATTTATCTATCTACCTACCTACCTATCTCTAGCTATCTATCTACCTACCTACCTATCTGTATCTATCTATCTACCTACCTACCTATCTGTATCTATCAATCTACCTACCTACCTATCTGTAGCTATCTACCTACCTACCTATTTGTATTTATCTATCTACCTACCTACCTATCTGTATCTATCTATCTACCTACCTACCTATCTGTATCTATCAATCTATCTACCTACCTACCTATCTCTATCTATCTACCTACCTACCTATCTGTATTTATCTATCTACCTACCTACCTATCTGTATCTATCTATCTACCTACCTACCTATCTGTATCTATCAATCTACCTACCTACCTATCTCTATCTATCTATCTACCTACCTACCTATCTCTATCTATCTACCTACCTACCTACCTATCTGTATTTATCTATCTACCTACCTACCTATCTCTATCTATCTATCTACCTACCTACCTATCTCTATCTATCTATCTATCTATCTATCTATCTACCTACCTACCTATCTGTATCTATCAATCTACCTACCTACCTATCTGTAGCTATCTACCTACCTACCTATCTGTATCTATCAATCTACCTACCTACCTATCTGTATCTATCAATCTACTTACCTACCTATCTGTATCTATCATTCTACATACCTACCTATCTCTATCTATCTATCTACCTACCTACCTATCTCTATGTATCTATTTACCTACCTACCTATCTGTATCTATCTATCTACCTACCTACCTATCTGTATCTATCAATCTACCTACCTACCTATCTCTATCTATCTATCTACCTACCTACCTATCTCTATCTATCTACCTACCTACCTACCTATCTGTATCTATCAATCTACCTACCTACCTATCTCTATCTATCTATCTATCTACCTACCTACCTATCTCTATCTATCTACCTACCTACCTACCTATCTGTATTTATCTATCTATCTACCTACCTATCTGTATCTATCTATCTACCTACCTATCTGTATCTATCTATCTACCTACCTACCTATCTGTATCTATCAATCTACCTACCTACCTATCTCTATCTATCTATCTACCTACCTACCTATCTCTATCTATCTACCTACCTACCTACCTATCTGTATTTATCTATCTACCTACCTACCTATCTCTATCTATCTATCTACCTACCTACCTATCTCTATCTATCTATCTATCTATCTATCTATCTACCTACCTATCTGTATCTATCAATCTACCTACCTACCTATCTGTAGCTATCTACCTACCTACCTATCTGTATCTATCAATCTACCTACCTACCTATCTGTATCTATCAATCTACTTACCTACCTATCTGTATCTATCATTCTACATACCTACCTATCTCTATCTATCTATCTACCTACCTACCTATCTCTATGTATCTATCTACCTACCTACCTATCTGTATCTATCTATCTACCTACCTACCTATCTGTATCTATCAATCTACCTACCTACCTATCTCTATCTATCTATCTACCTACCTACCTATCTCTATCTATCTACCTACCTACCTACCTATCTGTATCTATCAATCTACCTACCTACCTATCTCTATCTATCTATCTACCTACCTACCTATCTCTATCTATCTACCTACCTACCTACCTATCTGTATTTATCTATCTATCTACCTACCTATCTGTATCTATCTACCTACCTACCTATCTGTATCTATCTATCTACCTACCTACCTATCTCTATCTATCTATCTACCTACCTACCTATCTCTATCTATCAATCTACCTACCTACCTATGTCTATCTATCTACCTACCTACCTACCTATCTCTATCTATCTATCTACCTACCTACCTATCTGTATCTATCAATCTACATACCTACCTATCTCTATCTATCTATCTACCTACCTACCTATCTGTATTTATCTATCTACCTACCTACCTATCTGTATCTATCTATCTACCTACCTACCTATCTGTATCTATCAATCTACCTACCTACCTATCTCTATCTATCTATCTACCTACCTACCTATCTCTATCTATCTACCTACCTACCTACCTATCTGTATTTATCTATCTACCTACCTATCTATCACTATCTATCTATCTACCTACCTACCTACCTATCTGTATCTATCTATCTACCAACCTACCTATCTGTATCTATCAATCTACCTACATACCTATCTGTAGCTATCTACCTACCTACCTATCTGTATTTATCTATCTACCTACCTACCTATCTGTATCTATCTATCTACCTACCTACCTATCTGTATCTATCAATCTACCTACCTACCTACCTATCTCTATCTATCTATCTACCTACCTACCTATCTCTATCTATCTACCTACCTACCTACCTATCTGTATTTATCTATCTATCTACCTATCTAACTGTATCTATCTACCTACCTACCTATCTCTATCTATCTATCTACCTACCTATCTCTATCTATCTATCTACCTACCTACCTATCTGTATTTATCTATCTACCTACCTACCTTTCTCTATCTATCTATCTACCTACCTACCTATCTGTATCTATCAATCTACCTACCTATGTCTATCTATCTACCTACCTACCTATCTCTATCTATCTATCTACCTACCTACCTATCTGTATCTATCAATCTACATACCTACCTATCTCTATCTATCTATCTACCTACCTACCTATCTGTATTTATCTATCTACCTACCTACCTATCTGTATCTATCTATCTACCTACCTACCTATCTGTATCTATCAATCTACCTACCTACCTATCTCTATCTATCTATCTACCTACCTACCTATCTCTATCTATCTACCTACCTACCTACCTATCTGTATTTATCTATCTACCTACCTACCTATCTCTATCTATCTATCTAACTACCTACCTATCTCTATCTATCTATCTATCTACCTACCTACCTATCTGTATCTATCAATCTACCTACCTACCTATCTGTAGCTATCTACCTACCTACCTATCTGTATCTATCAATCTACCTACCTACCTATCTGTATCTATCAATCTACTTACCTACCTATCTGTATCTATCATTCTACATACCTACCTATCTCTATCTATCTATCTACCTACCTACCTATCTCTATGTATCTATCTACCTACCTACCTATCTGTATCTATCAATCTACTTACCTACCTATCTGTATCTATCATTCTACATACCTACCTATCTCTATCTATCTATCTACCTACCTACCTATCTCTATGTATCTATCTACCTACCTACCTATCTGTATCTATCTATCTACCTACCTACCTATCTGTATCTATCAATCTACCTACCTACCTATCTCTATCTATCTATCTACCTACCTACCTATCTCTATCTATCTACCTACCTACCTACCTATCTGTATCTATCAATCTACCTACCTACCTATCTCTATCTTTCTATCTACCTACCTACCTATCTCTATCTATCTACCTACCTACCTACCTATCTGTATTTATCTATCTATCTACCTACCTATCTGTATCTATCTACCTACCTACCTATCTGTATCTATCTATCTACCTACCTACCTATCTCTATCTATCTATCTACCTACCTACCTATCTCTATCTATCAATCTACCTACCTACCTATGTCTATCTATCTACCTACCTACCTACCTATCTCTATCTATCTATCTACCTACCTACCTATCTGTATCTATCAATCTACATACCTACCTATCTCTATCTATCTATCTACCTACCTACCTATCTGTATTTATCTATCTACCTACCTACCTATCTGTATCTATCTATCTACCTACCTACCTATCTGTATCTATCAATCTACCTACCTACCTATCTCTATCTATCTATCTAGCTACCTACCTATCTCTATCTATCTACCTACCTACCTACCTACCTATCTGTATTTATCTATCTACCTACCTATCTATCTCTATCTATCTATCTACCTACCTACCTACCTATCTGTATCTATCTATCTACCAACCTACCTATCTGTATCTATCAATCTACCTACCTACCTATCTGTAGCTATCTACCTACCTACCTATCTGTATCTATCTATCTACCTACCTACCTATCTGTATCTATCTATCTACCTACCTACCTATCTGTATCTATCAATCTACCTACCTACCTATCTGTAGCTATCTACCTACCTCCCTATCTGTATTTATCTATCTACCTACCTACCTATCTGTATCTATCTATCTACCTACCTACCTATCTGTATCTATCAATCTACCTACCTACCTACCTATCTCTATCTATCTATCTACCTACCTACCTATCTCTATCTATCTACCTACCTACCTACCTATCTGTATTTATCTATCTATCTACCTATCTAACTGTATCTATCTACCTACCTACCTATCTCTATCTATCTATCTACCTACCTATCTCTATCTATCTATCTACCTACCTACCTATCTGTATTTATCTATCTACCTACCTACCTTTCTCTATCTATCTATCTACCTACCTACCTATCTGTATCTATCAATCTACCTACCTACCTATGTCTATCTATCTACCTACCTACCTATCTCTATCTATCTATCTACCTACCTACCTATCTGTATCTATCAATCTACATACCTACCTATCTCTATCTATCTATCTACCTACCTACCTATCTGTATTTATCTATCTACCTACCTACCTATCTGTATCTATCTATCTACCTACCTACCTATCTGTATCTATCAATCTACATACCTACCTATCTCTATCTATCTATCTACCTACCTACCTATCTCTATCTATCTACCTACCTACCTACCTATCTGTATTTATCTATCTACCTACCTACCTATCTCTATCTATCTATCTACCTACCTACCTATCTCTATCTATCTATCTATGTACCTACCTACCTATCTGTATCTATCAATCTACCTACCTACCTATCTGTAGCTATCTACCTACCTACCTATCTGTATCTATCAATCTACCTACCTACCTATCTGTATCTATCAATCTACTTACCTACCTATCTGTATCTATCATTCTACATACCTACCTATCTCTATCTATCTATCTACCTACCTACCTATCTCTATGTATCTATCTACCTACCTACCTATCTGTATCTATCTATCTACCTACCTACCTACCTATCTGTATCTATCAATCTACCTACCTACCTATCTCTATCTATCTATCTACCTACCTACCTATCTCTATCTATCTACCTACCTACCTACCTATCTGTATCTATCAATCTACCTACCTACCTATCTGTATCTATCAATCTACATACCTACCTATATCTATCTATCTATCTACCTACCTACCTATCTGTATTTATCTATCTACCTACCTACCTATCTGTATCTATCTATCTACCTACCTACCTATCTGTATCTATCAATCTACCAACCTACCTATCTCTATCTATCTATCTACCTACCTACCTATCTCTATCTATCTATCTACCTACCTACCTATCTGTATCTATCAATCTACCTACCTACCTATCTGTAGCTATCTACCTACCTACCTATCTGTATCTATCAATCTACCTACCTACCTATCTCTATCTATCTATCTACCTACCTACCTATCTCTATCTATCTACCTACCTACCTATCTGTATTTATCTATCTACCTACCTACCTATCTCTATCTATCTACCTTCCTACCTACCTATCTATATCTATCAATCTACTTACCTACCTATCTGTATCTATCATTCTACATACCTACCTATCTCTATCTATCTACCTACCTCGCTACCTATCTGTACTTATCTATCTACCTACCTACCTATCTGTATCTATCTATCTATCTACCAACCTATCTGTATCTATCAATCTACCTACCTACCTATCTGTATCTATCAATCTACCAACCTACCTATCTGTATCTATCTATCTACCTACCTACCTATCTGTATCTATCAATCTACATACCTACCTATATCTATCTATCTATCTACCTACCTACCTATCTGTATTTATCTATCTACCTACCTACCTATCTGTATCTATCTATCTACCTACCTACCTATCTGTATCTATCAATCTACCAACCTACCTATCTCTATCTATCTATCTACCTACCTACCTATCTCTATCTATCTATCTACCTACCTACCTATCTGTATCTATCAATCTACCTACCTACCTATCTGTAGCTATCTCCCTACCTACCTATCTGTATCTATCAATCTACCTACCTACCTATCTGTATCTATCAATCTACTTACCTACCTATCTGTATCTATCATTCTACATACCTACCTATCTCTATCTATCTACCTACCTACCTATCTGTATTTATCTATCTAGCTACCTACCTATCTGTATCTATCTATCTACCTACCTACCTATCTGTATCTATCAATCTACCTACCTACCTATCTCTATCTATCTATCTACCTACCTACCTATCTGTATCTATCAATCTACCTACCTACCTATCTGTATCTATCAATCTACTTACCTACCTATCTGTATCTATCATTCTACATACCTACCTATCTCTATCTATCTATCTACCTACCTACCTATCTCTATTTATCTATCTACCTACCTACCTATCTGTATCTATCTATCTACCTACCTACCTACCTATCTGTATCTATCAATCTACCTACCTACCTATCTCTATCTATCTATCTACCTACCTACCTATCTCTATCTATCTACCTACCTACCTACCTATCTGTATCTATCTATCTACCTACCTACCTATCTGTATCTATCAATCTACCTACCTACCTATCTCTATCTATCTACCTACCTACCTATCTGTATCTATCAATCTACCTACCTACCTATCTGTATCTATCAATCTACTTACCTACCTATCTGTATCTATCATTCTACATACCTACCTATCTCTATCTATCTATCTACCTACCTATCTCTATTTATCTATCTACCTACCTACCTATCTGTATCTATCTATCTACCTACCTACCTACCTATCTGTATCTATCAATCTACCTACCTACCTATCTCTATCTATCTATCTACCTACCTACCTATCTCTATCTATCTACCTACCTACCTATCTCTATCTATCTATCTACCTACCTACCTATCTGTATCTATCAATCTACCTACCTACCTATGTCTATCTATCTACCTACCTACCTATCTCTATCTATCTATCTACCTACCTACCTATCTGTATCTATCAATCTACATACCTACCTATCTCTATCTATCTATCTACCTACCTACCTATCTGTATTTATCTATCTACCTACCTACCTATCTGTATCTATCTATCTACCTACCTACCTATCTGTATCTATCAATCTACCTACCTACCTATCTCTATCTATCTATCTACCTACCTACCTATCTCTATCTATCTACCTACCTACCTACCTACCTATCTGTATTTATCTATCTACCTACCTACCTATCTCTATCTATCTATCTACCTACCTACCTATCTGTATCTATCTATCTACCAACCTACCTATCTGTATCTATCAATCTACCTACCTACCTATCTGTAGCTATCTACCTACCTACCTATCTGTATTTATCTATCTACCTACCTACCTATCTGTATCTATTTATCTACCTACCTACCTATCTGTATCTATCAATCTACCTACCTACCTATCTGTATCTATCAATCTACCTACCTACCTATCTCTATCTATCTATCTACCTACCTACCTATCTGTATTTATCTATCTATCTACCTATCTGTATCTATCTATCTACCTACCTACCTATCTGTATCTATCAATCTACCTACCTATCTATCTCTATCTATCTATCTACCTACCTACCTATCTGTATCTATCAATCTACCTACCTACCTATCTCTATCTATCTATCTATCTACCTACCTACCTATCTGTATCTATCTACCTACCTACCTACCTATCTGTATTTATCTATCTATCTACCTACCTATCTCTATCTATCTATCTACCTACCTACCTATCTGTATCTATCTATCTACCTAACTACCTATCTGTATCTATCAATCTACCTACCTACCTATCTGTAGCTATCTACCTACCTACCTATCTGTATCTATCAATCTACCTACCTACCTATCTGTATCTATCAATCTACTTACCTACCTATCTGTATCTATCATTCTACATACCTACCTATCTCTATCTATCTACCTACCTACCTACCTATCTGTATTTATCTATCTACCTACCTATCTGTATCTATCTATCTACCTACCTACCTATCTGTATCTATCAATCTACCTACCTACCTATCTGTATCTATCTAGCTACCTACCTACCTATCTGTATCTATCAATCTACATACCTACCTATCTCTATCAATCTATCTACCTACCTACCTATCTGTATCTATCTATCTACCTACATACCTATCTGTATCTATCAATCTACCAACCTACCCATCTCTATCTATCTACCTACCTACCTATCTCTATCTATCTACCTACCTACCTACCTATCTGTATTTATCTATCTACCTACCTACCTATCTCTATCTATCTATCTACCTACCTACCTACCTATCTGTATCTATCAATCTACCTACCTACCTATCTCTATCTATCTATCTACCTACCTACCTATCTCTATCTATCTACCTACCTACCTATCTCTATCTATCTATCTACCTACCTACCTATCTCTATCTATCTATCTACCTACCTACCTTTCTCTATCTATCTATCTACCTACCTACCTATCTGTATCTATCAATCTACCTACCTACCTATCTGTAGCTATCTACCTACCTACCTATCTGTATCTATCAATCTACCTACCTACCTATCTGTATCTATCAATCTACTTACCTACCTATCTGTATCTATCATTCTACATACCTACCTATCTCTATCTATCTACCTACCTACCTACCTATCTGTATTTATCTATCTACCTACCTACCTATCTGTAGCTATCTACCTACCTACCTATCTGTATCTATCTATCTACCTACCTACCTATCTGTATCTATCAATCTACCAACCTACCCATCTCTATCTATCTACCTACCTACCTATCTCTATCTATCTACCTACCTACCTACCTATCTGTATTTATCTATCTACCTACCTACCTATCTCTATCTATCTATCTACCTACCTACCTATCTGTATCTATCAATCTACCTACCTACCTATCTGTAGCTATCTACCTACCTACCTATCTGTATCTATCTATCTACCTACCTACCTATCTGTATCTATCAATCTACCAACCTACCCATCTCTATCTATCTACCTACCTACCTATCTCTATCTATCTACCTACCTACCTACCTATCTGTATTTATCTATCTACCTACCTACCTATCTCTATCTATCTATCTACCTACCTACCTACCTATCTGTATCTATCAATCTACCTACCTACCTATCTCTATCTATCTATCTACCTACCTACCTATCTCTATCTATCTACCTACCTACCTACCTATCTGTATCTATCAATCTACCTACCTACCTATCTCTATCTATCTATCTACCTACCTACCTATCTCTATCTCTCTACCTACCTACCTATCTATCTGTATTTATCTATCTATCTACCTACCTATCTGTATCTATCTACCTACCTACCTATCTGTATCTATCTATCTACCTACCTACCTATCTCTATCTATCTATCTACCTACCTACCTATCTGTATCTATCAATCTACCTACCTACCTATGTCTATCTATCTACCTACCTACCTATCTCTATCTATCTATCTACCTACCTACCTATCTGTATCTATCAATCTACATACCTACCTATCTCTATCTATCTATCTATCTACCTACCTACCTATCTGTATTTATCTATCTACCTACCTACCTATCTGTATCTATCTATCTACCTACCTACCTATCTGTATCTATCAATCTACCTACCTACCTATCTCTATCTATCTATCTACCTACCTACCTATCTCTAACTATCTACCTACCTACCTACCTATCTGTATTTATCTATCTACCTACCTACCTATCTCTATCTATCTATCTATCTACCTACCTACCTATCTGTATCTATCTATCTACCAACCTACCTATCTGTATCTATCAATCTACCTACCTACCTATCTGTAGCTATCTACCTACCTACCTATCTGTATTTATCTATCTACCTACCTACCTATCTGTATCTATCTATCTACCTACCTACCTATCTGTATCTATCAATCTACCTACCTACCTATCTGTATCTATCAATCTACCTACCTACCTATCTGTATCTATCAATCTACATACCTACCTATCTCTATCTATCTATCTACCTACCTACCTATCTGTATCTATCTATCTACCTACCTACCTATCTGTATCTATCAATCTACCAACCTACCTATCTCTATCTATCTATCTACCTACCTATCTCTATCTATCTACCTACCTACCTACCTATCTGTATTTATCTATCTACCTACCTACCTATCTCTAGCTATATATCTACCTACCTACCTATCTGTATCTATCTATCTACCTACCTACCTATCTGTATCTATCAATCTACCTACCTACCTATCTGTAGCTATCTACCTACCTACCTATCTGTATTTATCTATCTACCTACCTACCTATCTGTATCTATCTATCTACCTACCTACCTATCTGTATCTATCAATCTATCTACCTAC
This sequence comes from Crotalus adamanteus, assembly GCA_039797435.1. Classification (NCBI taxonomy): domain Eukaryota; kingdom Metazoa; phylum Chordata; class Lepidosauria; order Squamata; family Viperidae; genus Crotalus; species Crotalus adamanteus. Next base: position 10,509,624 of record CM077929.1, on the reverse strand, counting down.
CTACCTATCTCTATCTATCTACCTACCTACCTATCTGTATTTATCTATCTACCTACCTACCTATCTGTATCTATCTATCTACCTACCTACCTATCTGTATCTATCAATCTACCTACCTACCTATCTCTATCTATCTATCTACCTACCTACCTATCTCTATCTATCTACCTACCTACCTACCTATCTGTATTTATCTATCTACCTACCTACCTATCTCTATCTATCTATCTACCTACCTACCTATCTCTATCTATCTATCTATCTATCTATCTACCTACCTACCTATCTGTATCTATCAATCTACCTACCTACCTATCTGTAGCTATCTACCTACCTACCTATCTGTATCTATCAATCTACCTACCTACCTATCTGTATCTATCAATCTACTTACCTACCTATCTGTATCTATCATTCTACATACCTACCTATCTCTATCTATCTACCTACCTACCTATCTCTATGTATCTATCTACCTACCTACCTATCTGTATCTATCTATCTACCTACCTACCTATCTGTATCTATCAATCTACCTACCTACCTATCTCTATCTATCTATCTACCTACCTACCTATCTCTATCTATCTACCTACCTACCTACCTATCTGTATCTATCAATCTACCTACCTACCTATCTCTATCTATCTATCTATCTACCTACCTACCTATCTCTATCTATCTACCTACCTACCTACCTATCTGTATTTATCTATCTATCTACCTACCTATCTGTATCTATCTACCTACCTACCTATCTGTATCTATCTATCTACCTACCTACCTATCTGTATCTATCAATCTACCTACCTACCTATCTCTATCTATCTATCTACCTACCTACCTATCTCTATCTATCTACCTACCTACCTACCTATCTGTATTTATCTATCTACCTACCTACCTATCTCTATCTATCTATCTACCTACCTACCTATCTCTATCTATCTATCTATCTATCTACCTACCTACCTATCTGTATCTATCAATCTACCTACCTACCTATCTGTAGCTATCTACCTACCTACCTATCTGTATCTATCAATCTACCTACCTACCTATCTGTATCTATCAATCTACTTACCTACCTATCTGTATCTATCATTCTACATACCTACCTATCTCTATCTATCTATCTACCTACCTACCTATCTCTATGTATCTATCTACCTACCTACCTATCTGTATCTATCTATCTACCTACCTACCTATCTGTATCTATCAATCTACCTACCTACCTATCTCTATCTATCTATCTACCTACCTACCTATCTCTATCTATCTACCTACCTACCTACCTATCTGTATCTATCAATCTACCTACCTATCTATCTCTATCTATCTATCTACCTACCTACCTATCTCTATCTATCTACCTACCTACCTACCTATCTGTATTTATCTATCTATCTACCTACCTATCTGTATCTATCTACCTACCTACCTATCTGTATCTATCTACCTACCTACCTACCTATCTCTATCTATCTATCTACCTACCTACCTATCTCTATCTATCAATCTACCTACCTACCTATGTCTATCTATCTACCTACCTACCTACCTATCTCTATCTATCTATCTACCTACCTACCTATCTGTATCTATCAATCTACATACCTACATATCTCTATCTATCTATCTACCTACCTACCTATCTGTATTTATCTATCTACCTACCTACCTATCTGTATCTATCTATCTACCTACCTACCTATCTGTATCTATCAATCTACCTACCTACCTATCTCTATCTATCTATCTACCTACCTACCTATCTCTATCTATCTACCTACCTACCTACCTATCTGTATTTATCTATCTACCTACCTATCTATCTCTATCTATCTATCTACCTACCTACCTACCTATCTGTATCTATCTATCTACCAACCTACCTATCTGTATCTATCAATCTACCTACCTACCTATCTGTAGCTATCTACCTACCTACCTATCTGTATTTATCTATCTACCTACCTACCTATCTGTATCTATCTATCTACCTACCTACCTATCTGTATCTATCTATCTACCTACCTACCTCTCTGTATCTATCAATCTACCTACCTACCTATCTGTAGCTATCTACCTACCTACCTATCTGTATTTATCTATCTACCTACCTACCTATCTGTATCTATCTATCTACCTACCTACCTATCTGTATCTATCAATCTACCTACCTACCTACCTATCTCTATCTATCTATCTACCTACCTACCTATCTCTATCTATCTACCTACCTACCTACCTATCTGTATTTATCTATCTATCTACCTATCTAACTGTATCTATCTACCTACCTACCTATCTCTATCTATCTATCTACCTACCTATCTCTATCTATCTATCTACCTACCTACCTATCTGTATTTATCTATCTACCTACCTACCTTTCTCTATCTATCTATCTACCTACCTACCTATCTGTATCTATCAATCTACCTACCTACCTATGTCTATCTATCTACCTACCTACCTATCTCTATCTATCTATCTACCTACCTACCTATCTGTATCTATCAATCTACATACCTACCTATCTCTATCTATCTATCTACCTACCTACCTATCTGTATTTATCTATCTACCTACCTACCTATCTGTATCTATCTATCTACCTACCTACCTATCTGTATCTATCAATCTACCTACCTACCTATCTCTATCTATCTATCTACCTACCTACCTATCTCTATCTATCTACCTACCTACCTACCTATCTGTATTTATCTATCTACCTACCTACCTATCTCTATCTATCTATCTACCTACCTACCTATCTCTATCTATCTATCTATCTACCTACCTACCTATCTGTATCTATCAATCTACCTACCTACCTATCTGTAGCTATCTACCTACCTACCTATCTGTATCTATCTATCTACCTACCTACCTATCTGTATCTATCAATCTACCAACCTAACCATCTCTATCTATCTACCTACCTACCTATCTCTATCTATCTACCTACCTACCTACCTATCTGTATTTATCTATCTACCTACCTACCTATCTCTATCTATCTATCTACCTACCTACCTACCTATCTGTATCTATCAATCTACCTACCTACCTATCTCTATCTATCTATCTACCTACCTACCTATCTCTATCTATCTACCTACCTACCTACCTATCTGTATCTATCAATCTACCTACCTACCTATCTCTATCTATCTATCTACCTACCTACCTATCTCTATCTCTCTACCTACCTACCTATCTATCTGTATTTATCTATCTATCTACCTACCTATCTGTATCTATCTACCTACCTACCTATCTGTATCTATCTATCTACCTACCTACCTATCTCTATCTATCTATCTACCTACCTACCTATCTGTATCTATCAATCTACCTACCTACCTATGTCTATCTATCTACCTACCTACCTATCTCTATCTATCTATCTACCTACCTACCTATCTGTATCTATCAATCTACATACCTACCTATCTCTATCTATCTATCTACCTACCTACCTATCTGTATTTATCTATCTACCTACCTACCTATCTGTATCTATCTATCTACCTACCTACCTATCTGTATCTATCAATCTACCTACCTACCTATCTCTATCTATCTATCTACCTACCTACCTATCTCTAACTATCTACCTACCTACCTACCTATCTGTATTTATCTATCTACCTACCTACCTATCTCTATCTATCTATCTATCTACCTACCTACCTATCTGTATCTATCTATCTACCAACCTACCTATCTGTATCTATCAATCTACCTACGTACCTATCTGTAGCTATCTACCTACCTACCTATCTGTATTTATCTATCTACCTACCTACCTATCTGTATCTATCTATCTACCTACCTACCTATCTGTATCTATCAATCTACCTACCTACCTATCTGTATCTATCAATCTACCTACCTACCTATCTGTATCTATCAATCTACATACCTACCTATCTCTATCTATCTATCTACCTACCTACCTATCTGTATCTATCTATCTACCTACCTACCTCTCTGTATCTATCAATCTACCTACCTACCTATCTGTAGCTATCTACCTACCTACCTATCTGTATTTATCTATCTACCTACCTACCTATCTGTATCTATCTATCTACCTACCTACCTATATGTATCTATCAATCTACCTACCTACCTACCTATCTCTATCTATCTATCTACCTACCTACCTATCTCTATCTATCTACCTACCTACCTACCTATCTGTATTTATCTATCTATCTACCTATCTAACTGTATCTATCTACCTACCTACCTATCTCTATCTATCTATCTACCTACCTATCTCTATCTATCTATCTACCTACCTACCTATCTGTATTTATCTATCTACCTACCTACCTTTCTCTATCTATCTATCTACCTACCTACCTATCTGTATCTATCAATCTACCTACCTACCTATGTCTATCTATCTACCTACCTACCTATCTCTATCTATCTATCTACCTACCTACCTATCTGTATCTATCAATCTACATACCTACCTATCTCTATCTATCTATCTACCTACCTACCTATCTGTATTTATCTATCTACCTACCTACCTATCTGTATCTATCTATCTACCTACCTACCTATCTGTATCTATCAATCTACCTACCTACCTATCTCTATCTATCTATCTACCTACCTACCTATCTCTATCTATCTACCTACCTACCTACCTATCTGTATTTATCTATCTACCTACCTACCTATCTCTATCTATCTATCTACCTACCTACCTATCTCTATCTATCTATCTATCTACCTACCTACCTATCTGTATCTATCAATCTACCTACCTACCTATCTGTAGCTATCTACCTACCTACCTATCTGTATCTATCAATCTACCTACCTACCTATCTGTATCTATCAATCTACTTACCTACCTATCTGTATCTATCATTCTACATTCCTACCTATCTCTATCTATCTATCTACCTACCTACCTATCTCTATGTATCTATCTACCTACCTACCTATCTGTATCTATCAATCTACTTACCTACCTATCTGTATCTATCATTCTACATACCTACCTATCTCTATCTATCTATCTACCTACCTACCTATCTCTATGTATCTATCTACCTACCTACCTATCTGTATCTATCTACCTACCTACCTACCTATCTGTATCTATCAATCTACCTACCTACCTATCTCTATCTATCTATCTACCTACCTACCTATCTCTATCTATCTACCTACCTACCTACCTATCTGTATCTATCAATCTACCTACCTACCTATCTCTATCTATCTATCTACCTACCTACCTATCTCTATCTATCTACCTACCTACCTACCTATCTGTATTTATCTATCTATCTACCTACCTATCTGTATCTATCTACCTACCTACCTATCTGTATCTATCTATCTACCTACCTACCTATCTCTATCTATCTATCTACCTACCTACCTATCTCTATCTATCAATCTACCTACCTACCTATGTCTATCTATCTACCTACCTACCTACCTATCTCTATCTATCTATCTACCTACCTACCAATCTGTATCTATCAATCTACATACCTACCTATCTCTATCTATCTATCTACCTACCTACCTATCTGTATTTATCTATCTACCTACCTACCTATCTGTATCTATCTATCTACCTACCTACCTATCTGTATCTATCAATCTACCTACCTACCTATCTCTATCTATCTATCTAGCTACCTACCTATCTCTATCTATCTACCTACCTACCTACCTGCCTATCTGTATTTATCTATCTACCTACCTATCTATCTCTATCTATCTATCTACCTACCTACCTACCTATCTGTATCTATCTAGCTACCAACCTACCTATCTGTATCTATCAATCTACCTACCTACCTATCTGTAGCTATCTACCTACCTACCTATCTGTATTTATCTATCTACCTACCTACCTATCTGTATCTATCTATCTACCTACCTACCTATCTGTATCTATCTATCTACCTACCTACCTATCTGTATCTATCAATCTACCTACCTACCTATCTGTAGCTATCTACCTACCTACCTATCTGTATTTATCTATCTACCTACCTACCTATCTGTATCTATCTATCTACCTACCTACCTATCTGTATCTATCAATCTACCTACCTACCTACCTATCTCTATCTATCTATCTACCTACCTACCTATCTCTATCTATCTACCTACCTACCTACCTATCTGTATTTATCTATCTATCTACCTATCTAACTGTATCTATCTACCTACCTACCTATCTCTATCTATCTATCTACCTACCTATCTCTATCTATCTATCTACCTACCTACCTATCTGTATTTATCTATCTACCTACCTACCTTTCTCTATCTATCTATCTACCTACCTACCTATCTGTATCTATCAATCTACCTACCTACCTATGTCTATCTATCTACCTACCTACCTATCTCTATCTATCTATCTACCTACCTACCTATCTGTATCTATCAATCTACATACCTACCTATCTCTATCTATCTATCTACCTACCTACCTATCTGTATTTATCTATCTACCTACCTACCGATCTGTATCTATCTATCTACCTACCTACCTATCTGTATCTATCAATCTACCTACCTACCTATCTCTATCTATCTATCTACCTACCTACCTATCTCTATCTATCTACCTACCTACCTACCTATCTGTATTTATCTATCTACCTACCTACCTATCTCTATCTATCTATCTACCTACCTACCCATCTCTATCTATCTATCTATGTACCTACCTACCTATCTGTATCTATCAATCTACCTACCTACCTATCTGTAGCTATCTACCTACCTACCTATCTGTATCTATCAATCTACCTACCTACCTATCTGTATCTATCAATCTACTTACCTACCTATCTGTATCTATCATTCTACATACCTACCTATCTCTATCTATCTATCTACCTACCTACCTATCTCTATGTATCTATCTACCTACCTACCTATCTGTATCTATCTATCTACCTACCTACCTACCTATCTGTATCTATCAATCTACCTACCTACCTATCTCTATCTATCTATCTACCTACCTACCTATCTCTATCTACCTACCTACCTACCTATCTGTATCTATCAATCTACCTACCTACCTATGTCTATCTATCTACCTACCTACCTATCTCTATCTATCTATCTACCTACCTACCTATCTCTATCTATCTATCTACCTACCTACCCATCTCTATCTATCTATCTATGTACCTACCTACCTATCTGTATCTATCAATCTACCTACCTACCTATCTGTAGCTATCTACCTACCTACCTATCTGTATCTATCAATCTACCTACCTACCTATCTGTATCTATCAATCTACTTACCTACCTATCTGTATCTATCATTCTACATACCTACCTATCTCTATCTATCTATCTACCTACCTACCTATCTCTATGTATCTATCTACCTACCTACCTATCTGTATCTATCTATCTACCTACCTACCTACCTATCTGTATCTATCAATCTACCTACCTACCTATCTCTATCTATCTATCTACCTACCTACCTATCTCTATCTATCTACCTACCTACCTACCTATCTGTATCTATCAATCTACCTACCTACCTATCTGTATCTATCAATCTACATACCTACCTATATCTATCTATCTATCTACCTACCTACCTATCTGTATTTATCTATCTACCTACCTACCTATCTGTATCTATCTATCTACCTACCTACCTATCTGTATCTATCAATCTACCAACCTACCTATCTCTATCTATCTATCTACCTACCTACCTATCTCTATCTATCTATCTACCTACCTACCTATCTGTATCTATCAATCTACCTACCTACCTATCTGTAGCTATCTACCTACCTACCTATCTGTATCTATCAATCTACCTACCTACCTATCTCTATCTATCTATCTACCTACCTACCTATCTCTATCTATCTACCTACCTACCTATCTGTATTTATCCATCTACCTACCTACCTATCTCTATCTATCTACCTTCCTACCTACCTATCTATATCTATCAATCTACTTACCTACCTATCTGTATCTATCATTCTACCTACCTACCTATCTGTATCTATCAATCTACCTACCTACCTACCTATCTCTATCTATCTATCTACCTACCTACCTATCTCTATCTATCTACCTACCTACCTACCTATCTGTATTTATCTATCTATCTACCTATCTAACTGTATCTATCTACCTACCTACCTATCTCTATCTATCTATCTACCTACCTATCTCTATCTATCTATCTACCTACCTACCTATCTGTATTTATCTATCTACCTACCTACCTTTCTCTATCTATCTATCTACCTACCTACCTATCTGTATCTATCAATCTACCTACCTACCTATGTCTATCTATCTACCTACCTACCTATCTCTATCTATCTATCTACCTACCTACCTATCTGTATCTATCAATCTACATACCTACCTATCTCTATCTATCTATCTACCTACCTACCTATCTGTATTTATCTATCTACCTACCTACCTATCTGTATCTATCTATCTACCTACCTACCTATCTGTATCTATCAATCTACCTACCTACCTATCTCTATCTATCTATCTACCTACCTACCTATCTCTATCTATCTACCTACCTACCTACCTATCTGTATTTATCTATCTACCTACCTACCTATCTCTATCTATCTATCTACCTACCTACCCATCTCTATCTATCTATCTATGTACCTACCTACCTATCTGTATCTATCAATCTACCTACCTACCTATCTGTAGCTATCTACCTACCTACCTATCTGTATCTATCAATCTACCTACCTACCTATCTGTATCTATCAATCTACTTACCTACCTATCTGTATCTATCATTCTACATACCTACCTATCTCTATCTATCTATCTACCTACCTACCTATCTCTATGTATCTATCTACCTACCTACCTATCTGTATCTATCTATCTACCTACCTACCTATCTGTATCTATCAATCTACATACCTACCTATATCTATCTATCTATCTACCTACCTACCTATCTGTATTTATCTATCTACCTACCTACCTATCTGTATCTATCTATCTACCTACCTACCTATCTGTATCTATCAATCTACCAACCTACCTATCTCTATCTATCTATCTACCTACCTACCTATCTCTATCTATCTATCTACCTACCTACCTATCTGTATCTATCAATCTACCTACCTACCTATCTGTAGCTATCTACCTACCTACCTATCTGTATCTATCAATCTACCTACCTACCTATCTCTATCTATCTATCTACCTATCTACCTATCTCTATCTATCTACCTACCTACCTATCTGTATTTATCTATCTACCTACCTACCTATCTCTATCTATCTACCTTCCTACCTACCTATCTATATCTATCAATCTACTTACCTACCTATCTGTATCTATCATTCTACATACCTACCTATCTCTATCTATCTACCTACCTAGCTACCTATCTGTACTTATCTATCTACCTACCTACCTATCTGTATCTATCTATCTATCTACCAACCTATCTGTATCTATCAATCTACCTACCTACCTATCTGTATCTATCAATCTACCAACCTACCTATCTGTATCTATCTATCTACCTACCTACCTATCTGTATCTATCAATCTACATACCTACCTATATCTATCTATCTATCTACCTACCTACCTATCTGTATTTATCTATCTACCTACCTACCTATCTGTATCTATCTATCTACCTACCTACCTATCTGTATCTATCAATCTACCAACCTACCTATCTCTATCTATCTATCTACCTACCTACCTATCTCTATCTATCTATCTACCTACCTACCTATCTGTATCTATCAATCTACCTACCTACCTATCTGTAGCTATCTCCCTACCTACCTATCTGTATCTATCAATCTACCTACCTACCTATCTGTATCTATCAATCTACTTACCTACCTATCTGTATCTATCATTCTACATACCTACCTATCTCTATCTATCTACCTACCTACCTATCTGTATTTATCTATCTAGCTACCTACCTATCTGTATCTATCTATCTACCTACCTACCTATCTGTATCTATCAATCTACCTACCTACCTATCTCTATCTATCTATCTACCTACCTACCTATCTGTATCTATCAATCTACCTACCTACCTATCTGTATCTATCAATCTACTTACCTACCTATCTGTATCTATCATTCTACATACCTACCTATCTCTATCTATCTATCTATCTACCTACCTATCTCTATTTATCTATCTACCTACCTACCTATCTGTATCTATCTATCTACCTACCTACCTACCTATCTGTATCTATCAATCTACCTACCTACCTATCTCTATCTATCTATCTACCTACCTACCTATCTCTATCTATCTACCTACCTACCTACCTACCTATCTGTATCTATCTATCTACCTACCTACCTATCTGTATCTATCAATCTACCTACCTACCTATCTCTATCTATCTACCTACCTACCTATCTGTATCTATCAATCTACCTACCTACCTATCTGTATCTATCAATCTACTTACCTACCTATATGTATCTATCATTCTACATACCTACCTATCTCTATCTATCTATCTACCTACCTATCTCTATTTATCTATCTACCTACCTACCTATCTGTATCTATCTATCTACCTACCTACCTACCTATCTGTATCTATCAATCTACCTACCTACCTATCTCTATCTATCTATCTACCTACCTACCTATCTCTATCTATCTACCTACCTACCTATCTCTATCTATCTATCTACCTACCTACCTATCTGTATCTATCAATCTACCTACCTACCTATGTCTATCTATCTACCTACCTACCTATCTCTATCTATCTATCTACCTACCTACCTATCTGTATCTATCAATCTACATACCTACCTATCTCTATCTATCTATCTACCTACCTACCTATCTGTATTTATCTATCTACCTACCTACCTATCTGTATCTATCTATCTACCTACCTACCTATCTGTATCTATCAATCTACCTACCTACCTATCTCTATCTATCTATCTACCTACCTACCTATCTCTATCTATCTACCTACCTACCTACCTACCTATCTGTATTTATCTATCTACCTACCTACCTATCTCTATCTATCTATCTACCTACCTACCTATCTGTATCTATCTATCTACCAACCTACCTATCTGTATCTATCAATCTACCTACCTACCTATCTGTAGCTATCTACCTACCTACCTATCTGTATTTATCTATCTACCTACCTACCTATCTGTATCTATTTATCTACCTACCTACCTATCTGTATCTATCAATCTACCTACCTACCTATCTGTATCTATCAATCTACCTACCTACCTATCTCTATCTATCTACCTACCTACCTACCTATCTGTATTTATCTATCTATCTACCTGTCTGTATCTATCTATCTACCTACCTACCTATCTGTATCTATCAATCTACCTACCTATCTATCTCTATCTATCTATCTACCTACCTACCTATCTGTATCTATCAATCTACCTACCTACCTATCTCTATCTATCTATCTATCTACCTACCTACCTATCTGTATCTATCTACCTACCTACCTACCTATCTGTATTTATCTATCTATCTACCTACCTATCTCTATCTATCTATCTACCTACCTACCTATCTGTATCTATCTATCTACCTAACTACCTATCTGTATCTATCAATCTACCTACCTACCTATCTGTAGCTATCTACCTACCTACCTATCTGTATCTATCAATCTACCTACCTACCTATCTGTATCTATCAATCTACTTACCTACCTATCTGTATCTATCATTCTACATACCTACCTATCTCTATCTATCTACCTACCTACCTACCTTTCTGTATTTATCTATCTACCTACCTATCTGTATCTATCTATCTACCTACCTACCTATCTGTATCTATCAATCTACCTACCTACCTATCTGTATCTATCTAGCTACCAACCTACCTATCTGTATCTATCAATCTACATACCTACCTATCTCTATCAATCTATCTACCTACCTACCTATCTGTATCTATCTATCTACCTACATACCTATCTGTATCTATCAATCTACCAACCTACCCATCTCTATCTATCTACCTACCTACCTATCTCTATCTATCTACCTACCTACCTACCTATCTGTATTTATCTATCTACCTACCTACCTATCTCTATCTATCTATCTACCTACCTACCTACCTATCTGTATCTATCAATCTACCTACCTACCTATCTCTATCTATCTATCTACCTACCTACCTATCTCTATCTATCTACCTACCTACCTATCTGTATCTATCAATCTACCTACCTACCTATCTCTATCTATCTATCTACCTTCCTACCTATCTCTATCTATCTACCTACCTACCTACCTATCTGTATTTATCTATCTATCTACCTACCTATCTGTATCTATCTACCTACCTACCTATCTGTATCTATCTATCTACCTACCTACCTATCTCTATCTATCTACCTACCTACCTATCTGTATCTATCAATCTACCTACCTACCTATGTCTATCTATCTACCTACCTACCTATCTCTATCTATCTATCTACCTACCTACCTATCTGTATCTATCAATCTACATACCTACCTATCTCTATCTATCTATCTACCTACCTACCTATCTGTATTTATCTATCTACCTACCTACCTATCTGTATCTATCTATCTACCTACCTACCTATCTGTATCTATCAATCTACCTACCTACCTATCTCTATCTATCTATCTACCTACCTACCTATCTCTATCTATCTACCTACCTACCTACCTATCTGTATCTATCAATCTACCTACCTACCTATCTCTATCTATCTATCTATCTACCTACCTACCTATCTGTATCTATCTACCTACCTACCTATCTGTATTTATCTATCTATCTACCTACCTATCTCTATCTATCTATCTACCTACCTACCTATCTGTATATATCTATCTACCTAACTACCTTTCTCTATCTATCTATCTACCTACCTACCTATCTGTATCTATCAATCTACCTACCTACCTATCTCTATCTATCTATCTACCTACCTACCTATCTGTATCTATCTATCTACCTACCTACCTATCTGTATCTATCTATCTACCAACCTACCTATCTGTATCTATCAATCTACCTACCTACCTATCTGTAGCTATCTACCTACCTACCTATCTGTATTTATCTATCTACCTACCTACCTATCTGTATCTATCTATCTACCTACCTACCTATCTGTATCTATCAATCTACCTACCTACCTATCTGTATCTATCAATCTACATACCTACCTATCTCTATCTATCTATCTACCTACCTACCTATCTGTATTTATCTATCTATCTACCTATCTGTATCTATCTATCTACCTACCTACCTATCTGTATCTATCAATCTACCTAATTATCTATCTCTATCTATCTATCAACCTACCTACCTATCTGTATCTATCAATCTACCTACCTACCTATCTCTATCTATCTATCTACCTACCTACCTATCTGTATCTATCTACCTACCTACCTACCTATCTGTATTTATCTATCTATCTACCTACCTATCTCTATCTATCTATCTATCTACCTACCTACCTATCTGTATATATCTATCTACCTAACTACCTTTCTCTATCTATATATCTACCTACCTACCTATCTGTATCTATCAATCTACCTACCTACCTATCTCTATCTATCTATCTACCTACCTACCTATCTGTATCTATCTATCTACCTACCTACCTATCTGTATTTATCTATCTACCTACCTATCTCTATCTATCTATCTACCTACCTACCTGTCTCTATCTATCTATCTACCTACCTACCTATCTGTATTTATCTATCTACCTACCTACCTATCTGTATCTATCAATCTACCTACCTACCTATCTGTAGCTATCTACCTACCTACCTATCTGTATCTATCACTCTACCTACCTACCTATCTGTATCTATCAATCTACTTACCTACCTATCTGTATCTATCATTCTACATACCTACCTATCTCTATCTATCTACCTACCTACCTACCTATCTGTATTTATCTATCTACCTACCTACCTATCTGTATCTATCTATCTACCTACCTACCTATCTGTATCTATCAATCTACCTACCTACCTATCTGTATCTATCTAGCTACCTACCTACCTATCTGTATCTATCAATCTACATACCTACCTATCTCTATCAATCTATCTACCTACCTACCTATCTGTATCTATCTATCTACCTACCTACCTATCTGTATCTATCAATCTACCAACCTACCCATCTCTATCTATCTACCTACCTACCTATCTCTATCTATCTACCTACCTACCTATCTGTATCTATCTACCTACCTACCTACCTACCTATCTGTATCTATCAATCTACCTACCTACCTATCTCTATCTATCTATCTACCTACCTACCTATCTCTATCTATCTACCTACCTACCTACCTATCTGTATCTATCAATATACCTACCTACCTATCTCTATCTATCTATCTACCTACCTACCTATCTCTATCTATCTACCTACCTACCTACCTATCTGTATTTATCTATCTATCTACCTACCTATCTGTATCTATCTACCTACCTACCTATCTGTATCTATCTATATACCTACCTACCTATCTCTATCTATCTATCTACCTACCTATCTGTATTTATCTATCTACCTACCTACCTATCTGTATCTATCTATCAATCTACTTTCCTACCTATGTCTATCTATCTACCTACCTACCTATCTCTATCTATCTATCTACCTACCTACCTATCTGTATCTATCAATCTACATACCTACCTATCTCTATCTATCTACCTACCTACCTATCTGTATTTATCTATCTACCTACCTACCTATCTGTATCTATCTATCTACCTACCTACCTATCTGTATCTATCAATCTACCTACCTACCTATCTCTATCTATCTATCTACCTACCTACCTATCTCTATCTATCTACCTACCTACCTACCTATCTGTATTTATCTATCTACCTACCTACCTATCTCTATCTATCTATCTACCTACCTACCTATCTGTATCTATCTATCTACCAACCTACCTATCTGTATCTATCAATCTACCTACCTACCTATCTGTAGCTATCTACCTACCTACCTATCTGTATTTATCTATCTACCTACCTACCTATCTGTATCTATCTATCTACCTACCTGCCTACCTATCTGTATCTATCAATCTACCTACCTACCTATCTGTATCTATCAATCTACCTACCTACCTATCTGTATCTATCAATCTACATACCTACCTATCTCTATCTATCTACCTACCTACCTATCTGTATTTATCTATCTATCTACCTATCTGTATCTATCTATCTACCTACCTACCTATCTGTATCTATCAATCTACCTACCTATCTATCTCTATCTATCTATCTACCTACCTACCTATCTGTATCTATCAATCTACCTACCTACCTTTCTCTATCTATCTATCTACCTACCTACCTATCTGTATCTATCTACCTACCTACCTACCTATCTGTATTTATCTATCTATCTACCTACCTATCTCTATCTATCTATCTACCTACCTACCTATCTGTATATATCTATCTACCTAACTACCTTTCTCTATCTATATATCTACCTACCTACCTATCTGTATCTATCAATCTACCTACCTACCTATCTCTATCTATCTATCTACCTACCTACCTATCTGTATCTATCTATCTACCTACCTACCTATCTGTATTTATCTATCTACCTACCTACCTTTCTCTATCTATCTATCTACCTACCTACCTATCTGTATCTATCTATCTACCTACCTACCTATCTGTATCTATCAATCTACCTACCTACCTATCTGTAGCTATCTACCTACCTACCTATCTGTATCTATCAATCTACCTACCTACCTATCTGTATCTATCAATCTACTTACCTACCTATCTGTATCTATCATTCTACATACCTACCTATCTCTATCTATCTACCTACCTACCTACCTATCTGTATTTATCTATCTACCTACCTACCTATCTCTATCTATCTATCTACCTACCTACCTATCTGTATCTATCAATCTACCTACCTACCTATCTGTAGCTATCAATCTACCTACTTATCTATCTCTATCTATCTATCAACCTACCTACCTATCTGTATCTATCAATCTACCTACCTACCTATCTCTATCTATCTATCTACCTACCTACATATCTGTATCTATCTACCTACCTACCTACCTATCTGTATTTATCTATCTATCTACCTACCTATCTCTATCTATCTATCTATCTACCTACCTACCTATCTGTATATATCTATCTACCTAACTACCTTTCTCTATCTATATATCTACCTACCTACCTATCTGTATCTATCAATCTACCTACCTACCTATCTCTATCTATCTATCTACCTACCTACCTATCTGTATCTATCTATCTACCTACCTACCTATCTGTATTTATCTATCTACCTACCTATCTCTATCTATCTATCTACCTACCTACCTATCTCTATCTATCTATCTACCTACCTACCTATCTGTATTTATCTATCTACCTACCTACCTATCTGTATCTATCAATCTACCTACCTACCTATCTGTAGCTATCTACCTACCTACCTATCTGTATCTATCAATCTACCTACCTACCTATCTCTATCTATCTATCTACCTAACTACCTATCTGTATCTATCTATCTACCTACCTACCTATCTGTATCTATCTATCTACCTACCTACCTATCTGTATCTATCAATCTACCTACCTACCTATCTGTATCTATCTAGCTACCTACCTACCTATCTGTATCTATCAATCTACATACCTACCTATCTCTATCAATCTATCTACCTACTTACCTATCTGTATCGATCTATCTACCTACCTACCTATCTGTATCTATCAATCTACCAACCTACCCATCTCTATCTATCTACCTACCTACCTATCTCTATCTATCTACCTACCTACCTACCTATCTGTATTTATCTATCTACCTACCTACCTATCTCTATCTATCTATCTACCTACCTACCTATCTGTATCTATCAATCTACCTACCTACCTATCTGTAGCTATCTACCTACCTACCTATCTGTATCTATCAATCTACCTACCTACCTATCTCTATCTACCTATATCAATCTACGTACCTATCTGTATTTATCTATCTACCTACCTACCTATCTCTATCTATCTATCTACCTACCTACCTATCTGTATCTATCTATCTACCTACCTACCTATCTGTATCTATCAATCTACCTACCTACCTATCTGTAGCTATCTACCTACCTACCTATCTCTATCTATCTATCTACCTTCCTAACTACCTATCTGTATCTATCAATCTACATACCTACCTATCTCTATCTATCTATCTACCTACCTACCTATCTCTATCTATCTACCTACCTACCTACCTATCTGTATTTATCTACCTACCTACCTATCTCTATCTATCTATCTACCTACCTACCTATCTGTATCTATCAATCTACCTACCTACCTATCTGTAGCTATCTACCTACCTACCTATCTGTATCTATCAATCTACCTACCTACCTATCTGTATCTATCAATCTACTTACCTACCTATCTCTATCTATCTATCTACCTACCTACCTATCTGTATTTATCTATCTACCTACCTACCTATCTCTATCTATCTATCTACCTACCTACCTATCTCTATCTATCTACCTACCTACCTACGTATCTCTATCTATCTATCTACCTACCTACCTATCTGTATCTATCTACCTACCTACCTATCTGTATCTATCAATCTACCTACCTACCTATCTGTAGCTATCTACCTACCTACCTATCTGTATCTATCAATCTACCTACCTATCTGTATCTATCAATATACCTACCTACCTATCTCTATCAATCTATCTACCTACCTACCTATCTGTATCTATCTATCTACCTACCTACCTATCTGTATCTATCAATCTACCAACCTACCCATCTCTATCTATCTACCTACCTACCTATCTCTATCTATCTACCTACCTACCTACCTATCTGTATTTATCTATCTACCTACCTACCTATCTCTATCTATCTATCTACCTACCTACCTATCTGTATCTATCAATCTACCTACCTACCTATCTGTAGCTATCTACCTACCTACCTATCTGTATCTATCAATCTACCTACCTACCTATCTATCAATCTACGTACCTATCTGTATTTATCTATCTACCTACCTACCTATCTGTATTTATGTATCTACCTACCTACCTATCTCTATCTATCTATCTACCTACCTACCTATCTGTATCTATCAATCTACCTACCTACCTATCTCTATCTATCTATCTACCTACCTACCTATCTCTATCTATCTACCTACCTACCTACCTATCTGTATTTATCTATCTATCTACCTACATATCTGTATCTATCTACCTACCTACCTATCTCTATCTATCTATCTATCTACCTACCTACCTATCTGTATCTATCTATCTAGCTACCTACCTATCTGTATCTATCAATCTACTTACCTACCTATCTGTATCTATCATTCTACATACCTACCTATCTCTATCTATCTATCTACCTACCTACCTATCTGTATCTATCAATCTACCAACCTACCCATCTCTATCTATCTACCTACCTACCTATCTCTATCTATCTACCTACCTACCTACCTATCTGTATTTATCTATCTACCTACCTACCTATCTCTATCTATCTATCTACCTACCTACCTACCTATCTGTATCTATCAATCTACCTACCTACCTATCTCTATCTATCTATCTACCTACCTACCTATCTCTATCTATCTACCTACCTACCTACCTATCTGTATCTATCAATCTACATACCTACCTATCTCTATCTATCTATCTACCTACCTACCTATCTCTATCTATCTACCTACCTACCTACCTATCTGTATTTATCTATCTATCTACCTACCTATCTGTATCTATCTACCTACCTACCTATCTGTATCTATCTATCTACCTACCTACCTATCTCTATCTATCTACCTACCTACCTATCTGTATCTATCAATCTACCTACCTACCTATGTCTATCTATCTACCTACCTACCTATCTCTATCTATCTACCTACCTACCTACCTATCTGTATCTATCAATCTACATACCTACCTATCTCTATCTATCTATCTACCTACCTACCTATCTGTATCTATCAATCTACCTACCTACCTATCTCTATCTATCTATCTACCTACCTACCTATCTGTATCTATCTATCTACCTACCTACCTATCTGTATCTATCTATCTACCAACCTACCTATCTGTATCTATCAATCTACCTACCTACCTATCTGTAGCTATCTACCTACCTACATATCTGTATTTATCTATCTACCTACCTACCTATCTGTATCTATCTATCTACCTACCTACCTATCTGTATCTATCAATCTACCTACCTACCTATCTCTATCTATCAATCTACATACCTACCTATCTCTATCTATCTATCTACCTACCTACCTATCTGTATTTATCTATCTATCTACCTATCTGTATCTATCTATCTACCTACCTACCTATCTGTATCTATCAATCTACCTACTTATCTATCTCTATCTATCTATCAACCTACCTACCTATCTGTATCTATCAATCTACCTACCTACCTATCTCTATCTATCTATCTACCTACCTACATATCTGTATCTATCTACCTACCTACCTACCTATCTGTATTTATCTATCTATCTACCTACCTATCTCTATCTATCTATCTATCTACCTACCTACCTATCTGTATATATCTATCTACCTAACTACCTTTCTCTATCTATATATCTACCTACCTACCTATCTGTATCTATCAATCTACCTACCTACCTATCTCTATCTATCTATCTACCTACCTACCTATCTGTATCTATCTATCTACCTACCTACCTATCTGTATTTATCTATCTACCTACCTATCTCTATCTATCTATCTACCTACCTACCTATCTCTATCTATCTATCTACCTACCTACCTATCTGTATTTATCTATCTACCTACCTACCTATCTGTATCTATCAATCTACCTACCTACCTATCTGTAGCTATCTACCTACCTACCTATCTGTATCTATCAATCTACCTACCTACCTATCTGTATCTATCAATCTACTTACCTACCTATCTGTATCTATCATTCTACATACCTACCTATCTCTATCTATCTACCTACCTACCTACCTATCTGTATTTATCTATCTACCTACCTACCTATCTGTATCTATCTATCTACCTACCTACCTATCTGTATCTATCAATCTACCTACCTACCTATCTGTATCTATCTAGCTACCTACCTACCTATCTGTATCTATCAATCTACATACCTACCTATCTCTATCAATCTATCTACCTACCTACCTATCTGTATCTATCTATCTACCTACCTACCTATCTGTATCTATCAATCTACCAACCTACCCATCTCTATCTATCTACCTACCTACCTATCTCTATCTATCTACCTACCTACCTATCTGTATCTATCTACCTACCTACCTACCTACCTATCTGTATCTATCAATCTACCTACCTACCTATCTCTATCTATCTATCTACCTACCTACCTATCTCTATCTATCTACCTACCTACCTACCTATCTGTATCTATCAATATACCTACCTACCTATCTCTATCTATCTATCTACCTACCTACCTATCTCTATCTATCTACCTACCTACCTACCTATCTGTATTTATCTATCTATCTACCTACCTATCTGTATCTATCTACCTACCTACCTATCTGTATCTATCTATATACCTACCTACCTATCTCTATCTATCTATCTACCTACCTATCTGTATTTATCTATCTACCTACCTACCTATCTGTATCTATCTATCAATCTACTTTCCTACCTATGTCTATCTATCTACCTACCTACCTATCTCTATCTATCTATCTACCTACCTACCTATCTGTATCTATCAATCTACATACCTACCTATCTCTATCTATCTACCTACCTACCTATCTGTATTTATCTATCTACCTACCTACCTATCTGTATCTATCTATCTACCTACCTACCTATCTGTATCTATCAATCTACCTACCTACCTATCTCTATCTATCTATCTACCTACCTACCTATCTCTATCTATCTACCTACCTACCTACCTATCTGTATTTATCTATCTACCTACCTACCTATCTCTATCTATCTATCTACCTACCTACCTATCTGTATCTATCTATCTACCAACCTACCTATCTGTATCATTCAATCTACCTACCTACCTATCTGTAGCTATCTACCTACCTACCTATCTGTATTTATCTATCTACCTACCTACCTATCTGTATCTATCTATCTACCTGCCTACCTATCTGTATCTATCAATCTACCTACCTACCTATCTGTATCTATCAATCTACCTACCTACCTATCTGTATCTATCAATCTACATACCTACCTATCTCTATCTATCTACCTACCTACCTATCTGTATTTATCTATCTATCTACCTATCTGTATCTATCTATCTACCTACCTACCTATCTGTATCTATCAATCTACCTACCTATCTATCTCTATCTATCTATCTACCTACCTACCTATCTGTATCTATCAATCTACCTACCTACCTTTCTCTATCTATCTACCTACCTACCTATCTGTATCTATCTACCTACCTACCTACCTATCTGTATTTATCTATCTATCTACCTACCTATCTCTATCTATCTATCTACCTACCTACCTATCTGTATATATCTATCTACCTAACTACCTTTCTCTATCTATATATCTACCTACCTACCTATCTGTATCTATCAATCTACCTACCTACCTATCTCTATCTATCTATCTACCTACCTACCTATCTGTATCTATCTATCTACCTACCTACCTATCTGTATTTATCTATCTACCTACCTACCTTTCTCTATCTATCTATCTACCTACCTACCTATCTGTATCTATCTATCTACCTACCTACCTATCTGTATCTATCAATCTACCTACCTACCTATCTGTAGCTATCTACCTACCTACCTATCTGTATCTATCAATCTACCTACCTACCTATCTGTATCTATCAATCTACTTACCTACCTATCTGTATCTATCATTCTACATACCTACCTATCTCTACCTATCTACCTACCTACCTACCTATCTGTATTTATCTATCTACCTACCTACCTATCTGTATCTATCTATCTACCTACCTACCTATCTGTATCTATCAATCTACCTACCTACCTATCTGTATCTATCTAGCTACCTACCTACCTATCTGTATCTATCAATCTACATACCTACCTATCTCTATCAATCTATCTACCTACCTACCTATCTGTATCGATCTATCTACCTACCTACCTATCTGTATCTATCAATCTACCAACCTACCCATCTCTATCTATCTACCTACCTACCTATCTCTATCTATCTACCTACCTACCTACCTATCTGTATTTATCTATCTACCTACCTACCTATCTCTATCTATCTATCTACCTACCTACCTATCTGTATCTATCAATCTACCTACCTACCTATCTGTAGCTATCTACCTACCTACCTATCTGTATCTATCTAGCTACCTACCTACCTATCTGTATCTATCAATCTACATACCTACCTATCTCTATCAATCTATCTACCTACCTACCTATCTGTATCGATCTATCTACCTACCTACCTATCTGTATCTATCAATCTACCAACCGACCCATCTCTATCTATCTACCTACCTACCTATCTCTATCTATCTACCTACCTACCTACCTATCTGTATTTATCTATCTACCTACCTACCTATCTCTATCTATCTATCTACCTACCTACCTATCTGTATCTATCAATCTACCTACCTACCTATCTGTAGCTATCTACCTACCTACCTATCTGTATCTATCAATCTACCTACCTACCTATCTATCAATCTACGTACCTATCTGTATTTATCTATCTACCTACCTACCTATCTCTATCTATCTATCTACCTACCTACCTATCTGTATCTATCTATCTACCTACCTACCTATCTGTATCTATCAATCTACCTACCTACCTATCTGTAGCTATCTACCTACCTACCTATCTCTATCTATCTATCTACCTTCCTAACTACCTATCTGTATCTATCAATCTACATACCTACCTATCTCTATCTATCTATCTACCTACCTACCTATCTCTATCTATCTACCTACCTACCTACCTATCTGTATTTATCTACCTACCTACCTATCTCTATCTATCTATCTACCTACCTACCTATCTGTATCTATCAATCTACCTACCTACCTATCTGTAGCTATCTACCTACCTACCTATCTGTATCTATCAATCTACCTACCTACCTATCTGTATCTATCAATCTACTTACCTACCTATCTCTATCTATCTATCTACCTACCTACCTATCTGTATTTATCTATCTACCTACCTACCTATCTCTATCTATCTATCTACCTACCTACCTATCTCTATCTATCTACCTACCTACCTACGTATCTCTATCTATCTATCTACCTACCTACCTATCTGTATCTATCTACCTACCTACCTATCTGTATCTATCAATCTACCTACCTACCTATCTGTAGCTATCTACCTACCTACCTATCTGTATCTATCAATCTACCTACCTATCTGTATCTATCAATATACCTACCTACCTATCTCTATCAATCTATCTACCTACCTACCTATCTGTATCTATCTATCTACCTACCTACCTATCTGTATCTATCAATCTACCAACCTACCCATCTCTATCTATCTACCTACCTACCTATCTCTATCTATCTACCTACCTACCTACCTATCTGTATTTATCTATCTACCTACCTACCTATCTCTATCTATCTATCTACCTACCTACCTATCTGTATCTATCAATCTACCTACCTACCTATCTGTAGCTATCTACCTACCTACCTATCTGTATCTATCAATCTACCTACCTACCTATCTATCAATCTACGTACCTATCTGTATTTATTTATCTACCTACCTACCTATCTGTATTTATGTATCTACCTACCTACCTATCTCTATCTATCTATCTACCTACCTACCTATCTGTATCTATCAATCTACCTACCTACCTATCTCTATCTATCTATCTACCTACCTACCTATCTCTATCTATCTACCTACCTACCTACCTATCTGTATTTATCTATCTATCTACCTACATATCTGTATCTATCTACCTACCTACCTATCTCTATCTATCTATCTATCTATCTATCTACCTACCTACCTATCTGTATCTATCTATCTAGCTACCTACCTATCTGTATCTATCAATCTACTTACCTACCTATCTGTATCTATCATTCTACATACCTACCTATCTCTATCTATCTATCTACCTACCTACCTATCTGTATCTATCAATCTACCAACCTACCCATCTCTATCTATCTACCTACCTACCTATCTCTATCTATCTACCTACCTACCTACCTATCTGTATTTATCTATCTACCTACCTACCTATCTCTATCTATCTATCTACCTACCTACCTACCTATCTGTATCTATCAATCTACCTACCTACCTATCTCTATCTATCTATCTACCTACCTACCTATCTCTATCTATCTACCTACCTACCTACCTATCTGTATCTATCAATCTACCTACCTACCTATCTCTATCTATCTATCTACCTACCTACCTATCTCTATCTATCTACCTACCTACCTACCTATCTGTATTTATCTATCTATCTACCTACCTATCTGTATCTATCTACCTACCTACCTATCTGTATCTATCTATCTACCTACCTACCTATCTCTATCTATCTACCTACCTACCTATCTGTATCTATCAATCTACCTACCTACCTATGTCTATCTATCTACCTACCTACCTATCTCTATCTATCTATCTACCTACCTACCTATCTGTATCTATCAATCTACATACCTACCTATCTCTATCTATCTATCTACCTACCTACCTATCTGTATTTATCTATCTACCTACCTACCTATCTGTATCTATCTATCTACCTACCTACCTATCTGTATCTATCAATCTACCTACCTACCTATCTCTATCTATCTATCTACCTACCTACCTATCTCTATCTATCTACCTACATACCTACCTATCTGTATTTATCTATCTACCTACCTACCTATCTCTATCTATCTATCTACCTACCTACCTATCTGTATCTATCTATCTACCAACCTACCTATCTGTATCTATCAATCTACCTACCTACCTATCTGTAGCTATCTACCTACCTACCTATCTGTATTTATCTATCTACCTACCTACCTATCTGTATCTATCTATCTACCTACCTACCTATCTGTATCTATCAATCTACCTACCTACCTATCTGTATCTATCAATCTACATACCTACCTATCTCTATCTATCTATCTACCTACCTACCTATCTGTATTTATCTATCTATCTACCTATCTGTATCTATCTATCTACCTACCTACCTATCTGTATCTATCAATCTACCTACTTATCTATCTCTATCTATCTATCAACCTACCTACCTATCTGTATCTATCAATCTACCTACCTACCTATCTCTATCTATCTATCTACCTACCTACCTATCTGTATCTATCTACCTACCTACCTACCTATCTGTATTTATCTATCTATCTACCTACCTATCTCTATCTATCTATCTACCTACCTACCTATCTGTATATATCTATCTACCTAACTACCTTTCTCTATCTATATATCTACCTACCTACCTATCTGTATCTATCAATCTACCTACCTACCTATCTCTATCTATCTATCTACCTACCTACCTATCTGTATCTATCTATCTACCTACCTACCTATCTGTATTTATCTATCTATCTACCTACCTATCTCTATCTATCTATCTACCTACCTACCTATCTCTATCTATCTATCTACCTACCTACCTATCTGTATTTATCTATCTACCTACCTACCTATCTGTATCTATCAATCTACCTACCTACCTATCTGTAGCTATCTACCTACCTACCTATCTGTATCTATCAATCTACCTACCTACCTATCTGTATATATCAATCTACTTACCTACCTATCTGTATCTATCATTCTACATACCTACCTATCTCTATCTATCTACCTACCTACCTACCTATCTGTATTTATCTATCTACCTACCTACCTATCTGTATCTATCTATCTACCTACCTACCTATCTGTATCTATCAATCTACCTACCTACCTATCTGTATCTATCTAGCTACCTACCTACCTATCTGTATCTATCAATCTACATACCTACCTATCTCTATCAATCTATCTACCTACCTACCTATCTGTATCTATCTATCTACCTACCTACCTATCTGTATCTATCAATCTACCAACCTACCTATCTCTATCTATCTATCTACCTACCTACCTATCTCTATCTATCTATCTACCTACCTACCTATCTGTATCTATCAATCTACCTACCTACCTATCTGTAGCTATCTCCCTACCTACCTATCTGTATCTATCAATCTACCTACCTACCTATCTGTATCTATCAATCTACTTACCTACCTATCTGTATCTATCATTCTACATACCTACCTATCTCTATCTATCTACCTACCTACCTATCTGTATTTATCTATCTAGCTACCTACCTATCTGTATCTATCTATCTACCTACCTACCTATCTGTATCTATCAATCTACCTACCTACCTATCTCTATCTATCTATCTACCTACCTACCTATCTGTATCTATCAATCTACCTACCTACCTATCTGTATCTATCAATCTACTTACCTACCTATCTGTATCTATCATTCTACATACCTACCTATCTCTATCTATCTATCTACCTACCTACCTATCTCTATTTATCTATCTACCTACCTACCTATCTGTATCTATCTATCTACCTACCTACCTACCTATCTGTATCTATCAATCTACCTACCTACCTATCTCTATCTACCTACCTACCTACCTATCTGTATCTATCTATCTACCTACCTACCTATCTGTATCTATCAATCTACCTACCTACCTATCTCTATCTATCTACCTACCTACCTATCTGTATCTATCAATCTACCTACCTACCTATCTGTATCTATCAATCTACTTACCTACCTATCTGTATCTATCATTCTACATACCTACCTATCTCTATCTATCTATCTACCTATCTCTATTTATCTATCTACCTACCTACCTATCTGTATCTATCTATCTACCTACCTACCTACCTATCTGTATCTATCTATCTACCTACCTACCTACCTATCTGTATCTATCAATCTACCTACCTACCTATCTCTATCTATCTATCTACCTACCTACCTATCTCTATCTATCTACCTACCTACCTATCTCTATCTATCTATCTACCTACCTACCTATCTGTATCTATCAATCTACCTACCTACCTATGTCTATCTATCTACCTACCTACCTATCTCTATCTATCTATCTACCTACCTACCTATCTGTATCTATCAATCTACATACCTACCTATCTCTATCTATCTATCTACCTACCTACCTATCTGTATTTATCTATCTACCTACCTACCTATCTGTATCTATCTATCTACCTACCTACCTATCTGTATCTATCAATCTACCTACCTACCTATCTCTATCTATCTATCTACCTACCTACCTATCTCTATCTATCTACCTACCTACCTACCTACCTATCTGTATTTATCTATCTACCTACCTACCTATCTCTATCTATCTATCTACCTACCTACCTATCTGTATCTATCTATCTACCAACCTACCTATCTGTATCTATCAATCTACCTACCTACCTATCTGTAGCTATCTACCTACCTACCTATCTGTATTTATCTATCTACCTACCTACCTGTATCTATTTATCTACCTACCTACCTATCTGTATCTATCAATCTACCTACCTACCTATCTGTATCTATCAATCTACCTACCTACCTATGTCTATCTATCTATCTACCTACCTACCTATCTGTATTTATCTATCTATCTACCTATCTGTATCTATCTATCTACCTACCTACCTATCTGTATCTATCAATCTACCTACCTATCTATCTCTATCTATCTATCTACCTACCTACCTATCTGTATCTATCAATCTACCTACCTACCTATCTCTATCTATCTATCTATCTACCTACCTACCTATCTGTATCTATCTACCTACCTACCTACCTATCTGTATTTATCTATCTATCTACCTACCTATCTCTATCTATCTATCTACCTACCTACCTATCTGTATCTATCTATCTACCTAACTACCTATCTGTATCTATCAATCTACCTACCTACCTATCTGTAGCTATCTACCTACCTACCTATCTGTATCTATCAATCTACCTACCTACCTATCTGTATCTATCAATCTACTTACCTACCTATCTGTATCTATCATTCTACATACCTACCTATCTCTATCTATCTACCTACCTACCTACCTATCTGTATTTATCTATCTACCTACCTATCTGTATCTATCTATCTACCTACCTACCTATCTGTATCTATCAATCTACCTACCTACCTATCTGTATCTATCTAGCTACCTACCTACATATCTGTATCTATCAATCTACATACCTACCTATCTCTATCAATCTATCTACCTACCTACCTATCTGTATCTATCTATCTACCTACCTACCTATCTGTATCTATCAATCTACCAACCTACCCATCTCTATCTATCTACCTACCTACCTATCTCTATCTATCTACCTACCTACCTACCTATCTGTATTTATCTATCTACCTACCTACCTATCTCTATCTATCTATCTACCTACCTACCTACCTATCTGTATCTATCAATCTACCTACCTACCTATCTCTATCTATCTATCTACCTACCTACCTATCTCTATCTATCTACCTACCTACCTATCTGTATCTATCAATCTACCTACCTACCTATCTCTATCTATCTATCTACCTTCCTACCTATCTCTATCTATCTACCTACCTACCTACCTATCTGTATTTATCTATCTATCTACCTACCTATCTGTATCTATCTACCTACCTACCTATCTGTATCTATCTATCTACCTACCTACCTATCTCTATCTATCTACCTACCTACCTATCTGTATCTATCAATCTACCTACCTACCTATGTCTATCTATCTACCTACCTACCTATCTCTATCTATCTATCTACCTACCTACCTATCTGTATCTATCAATCTACATACCTACCTATCTCTATCTATCTATCTACCTACCTACCTATCTGTATTTATCTATCTACCTACCTACCTATCTGTATCTATCTATCTACCTACCTACCTATCTGTATCTATCAATCTACCTACCTACCTATCTCTATCTATCTATCTACCTACCTACCTATCTCTATCTATCTACCTACCTACCTACCTATTTGTATCTATCAATCTACCTACCTACCTATCTCTATCTATCTATCTATCTACCTACCTACCTATCTGTATCTATCTACCTACCTACCTATCTGTATTTATCTATCTATCTACCTACCTATCTCTATCTATCTATCTACCTACCTACCTATCTGTATATATCTATCTACCTAACTACCTTTCTCTATCTATCTATCTACCTACCTACCTATCTGTATCTATCAATCTACCTACCTACCTATCTCTATCTATCTATCTACCTACCTACCTATCTGTATCTATCTATCTACCTACCTACCTATCTGTATCTATCTATCTACCAACCTACCTATCTGTATCTATCAATCTACCTACCTACCTATCTGTAGCTATCTACCTACCTACCTATCTGTATTTATCTATCTACCTACCTACCTATCTGTATCTATCTATCTACCTACCTACCTATCTGTATCTATCAATCTACCTACCTACCTATCTGTATCTATCAATCTACATACCTACCTATCTCTATCTATCTATCTACCTACCTACCTATCTGTATTTATCTATCTATCTACCTATCTGTATCTATCTATCTACCTACCTACCTATCTGTATCTATCAATCTACCTACTTATCTATCTCTATCTATCTATCAACCTACCTACCTATCTGTATCTATCAATCTACCTACCTACCTATCTCTATCTATCTATCTACCTACCTACCTATCTGTATCTATCTACCTACCTACCTACCTATCTGTATTTATCTATCTATCTACCTACCTATCTCTATCTATCTATCTATCTACCTACCTACCTATCTGTATATATCTATCTACCTAACTACCTTTCTCTATCTATATATCTACCTACCTACCTATCTGTATCTATCAATCTACCTACCTACCTATCTCTATCTATCTATCTACCTACCTACCTATCTGTATCTATCTATCTACCTACCTACCTATCTGTATTTATCTATCTACCTACCTATCTCTATCTATCTATCTACCTACCTACCTATCTCTATCTATCTATCTACCTACCTACCTATCTGTATTTATCTATCTACCTACCTACCTATCTGTATCTATCAATCTACCTACCTACCTATCTGTAGCTATCTACCTACCTACCTATCTGTATCTATCAATCTACCTACCTACCTATCTGTATCTATCAATCTACTTACCTACCTATCTGTATCTATCATTCTACATACCTACCTATCTCTATCTATCTACCTACCTACCTACCTATCTGTATTTATCTATCTACCTACCTACCTATCTGTATCTATCTATCTACCTACCTACCTATCTGTATCTATCAATCTACCTACCTACCTATCTGTATCTATCTAGCTACCTACCTACCTATCTGTATCTATCAATCTACATACCTACCTATCTCTATCAATCTATCTACCTACCTACCTATCTGTATCTATCTATCTACCTACCTACCTATCTGTATCTATCAATCTACCAACCTACCCATCTCTATCTATCTACCTACCTACCTATCTCTATCTATCTACCTACCTACCTATCTGTATCTATCTACCTACCTACCTACCTACCTATCTGTATCTATCAATCTACCTACCTACCTATCTCTATCTATCTATCTACCTACCTACCTATCTCTATCTATCTACCTACCTACCTACCTATCTGTATCTATCAATATACCTACCTACCTATCTCTATCTATCTATCTACCTACCTACCTACCTATCTGTATTTATCTATCTATCTACCTACCTATCTGTATCTATCTACCTACCTACCTATCTGTATCTATCTATATACCTACCTACCTATCTCTATCTATCTATCTACCTACCTATCTGTATTTATCTATCTACCTACCTACCTATCTGTATCTATCTATCAATCTACTTTCCTACCTATGTCTATCTATCTACCTACCTACCTATCTCTATCTATCTATCTACCTACCTACCTATCTGTATCTATCAATCTACATACCTACCTATCTCTATCTATCTACCTACCTACCTATCTGTATTTATCTATCTACCTACCTACCTATCTGTATCTATCTATCTACCTACCTACCTATCTGTATCTATCAATCTACCTACCTACATATCTCTATCTATCTATCTACCTACCTACCTATCTCTATCTATCTACCTACCTACCTACCTATCTGTATTTATCTATCTACCTACCTACCTATCTCTATCTATCTATCTACCTACCTACCTATCTGTATCTATCTATCTACCAACCTACCTATCTGTATCTATCAATCTACCTACCTACCTATCTGTAGCTATCTACCTACCTACCTATCTGTATTTATCTATCTACCTACCTACCTATCTGTATCTATCTATCTACCTGCCTACCTATCTGTATCTATCAATCTACCTACCTACCTATCTGTATCTATCAATCTACCTACCTACCTATCTGTATCTATCAATCTACATACCTACCTATCTCTATCTATCTACCTACCTACCTATCTGTATTTATCTATCTATCTACCTATCTGTATCTATCTATCTACCTACCTACCTATCTGTATCTATCAATCTACCTACCTATCTATCTCTATCTATCTATCTACCTACCTACCTATCTGTATCTATCAATCTACCTACCTACCTTTCTCTATCTATCTATCTACCTACCTACCTATCTGTATCTATCTACCTACCTACCTACCTATCTGTATTTATCTATCTATCTACCTACCTATCTCTATCTATCTATCTACCTACCTACCTATCTGTATATATCTATCTACCTAACTACCTTTCTCTATCTATATATCTACCTACCTACCTATCTGTATCTATCAATCTACCTACCTACCTATCTCTATCTATCTATCTACCTACCTACCTATCTGTATCTATCTATCTACCTACCTACCTATCTGTATTTATCTATCTACCTACCTACCTTTCTCTATCTATCTATCTACCTACCTACCTATCTGTATCTATCTATCTACCTACCTACCTATCTGTATCTATCAATCTACCTACCTACCTATCTGTAGCTATCTACCTACCTACCTATCTGTATCTATCAATCTACCTACCTACCTATCTGTATCTATCAATCTACTTACCTACCTATCTGTATCTATCATTCTACATACCTACCTATCTCTACCTATCTACCTACCTACCTACCTATCTGTATTTATCTATCTACCTACCTACCTATCTGTATCTATCTATCTACCTACCTACCTATCTGTATCTATCAATCTACCTACCTACCTATCTGTATCTATCTAGCTACCTACCTACCTATCTGTATCTATCAATCTACATACCTACCTATCTCTATCAATCTATCTACCTACCTACCTATCTGTATCGATCTATCTACCTACCTACCTATCTGTATCTATCAATCTACCAACCTACCCATCTCTATCTATCTACCTACCTACCTATCTCTATCTATCTACCTACCTACCTACCTATCTGTATTTATCTATCTACCTACCTACCTATCTCTATCTATCTATCTACCTACCTACCTATCTGTATCTATCAATCTACCTACCTACCTATCTGTAGCTATCTACCTACCTACCTATCTGTATCTATCAATCTACCTACCTACCTATCTATCAATCTACGTACCTATCTGTATTTATCTATCTACCTACCTACCTATCTCTATCTATCTATCTACCTACCTACCTATCTGTATCTATCTATCTACCTACCTACCTATCTGTATCTATCAATCTACCTACCTACCTATCTGTAGCTATCTACCTACCTACCTATCTCTATCTATCTATCTACCTTCCTAACTACCTATCTGTATCTATCAATCTACATACCTACCTATCTCTATCTATCTATCTACCTACCTACCTATCTCTATCTATCTACCTACCTACCTACCTATCTGTATTTATCTACCTACCTACCTATCTCTATCTATCTATCTACCTACCTACCTATCTGTATCTATCAATCTACCTACCTACCTATCTGTAGCTATCTACCTACCTACCTATCTGTATCTATCAATCTACCTACCTACCTATCTGTATCTATCAATCTACTTACCTACCTATCTCTATCTATCTATCTACCTACCTACCTATCTGTATTTATCTATCTACCTACCTACCTATCTCTATCTATCTATCTACCTACCTACCTATCTCTATCTATCTACCTACCTACCTACGTATCTCTATCTATCTATCTACCTACCTACCTATCTGTATCTATCTACCTACCTACCTATCTGTATCTATCAATCTACCTACCTACCTATCTGTAGCTATCTACCTACCTACCTATCTGTATCTATCAATCTACCTACCTATCTGTATCTATCAATATACCTACCTACCTATCTCTATCAATCTATCTACCTACCTACCTATCTGTATCTATCTATCTACCTACCTACCTATCTGTATCTATCAATCTACCAACCTACCCATCTCTATCTATCTACCTACCTACCTATCTCTATCTATCTACCTACCTACCTACCTATCTGTATTTATCTATCTACCTACCTACCTATCTCTATCTATCTATCTACCTACCTACCTATCTGTATCTATCAATCTACCTACCTACCTATCTGTAGCTATCTACCTACCTACCTATCTGTATCTATCAATCTACCTACCTACCTATCTATCAATCTACGTACCTATCTGTATTTATCTATCTACCTACCTACCTATCTGTATTTATGTATCTACCTACCTACCTATCTCTATCTATCTATCTACCTACCTACCTATCTGTATCTATCAATCTACCTACCTACCTATCTCTATCTATCTATCTACCTACCTACCTATCTCTATCTATCTACCTACCTACCTACCTATCTGTATTTATCTATCTATCTACCTACATATCTGTATCTATCTACCTACCTACCTATCTCTATCTATCTATCTATCTACCTACCTACCTATCTGTATCTATCTATCTAGCTACCTACCTATCTGTATCTATCAATCTACTTACCTACCTATCTGTATCTATCATTCTACATACCTACCTATCTCTATCTATCTATCTACCTACCTACCTATCTGTATCTATCAATCTACCAACCTACCCATCTCTATCTATCTACCTACCTACCTATCTCTATCTATCTACCTACCTACCTACCTATCTGTATTTATCTATCTACCTACCTACCTATCTCTATCTATCTATCTACCTACCTACCTACCTATCTGTATCTATCAATCTACCTACCTACCTATCTCTATCTATCTATCTACCTACCTACCTATCTCTATCTATCTACCTACCTACCTACCTATCTGTATCTATCAATCTACCTACCTACCTATCTCTATCTATCTATCTACCTACCTACCTATCTCTATCTATCTACCTACCTACCTACCTATCTGTATTTATCTATCTATCTACCTACCTATCTGTATCTATCTACCTACCTACCTATCTGTATCTATCTATCTACCTACCTACCTATCTCTATCTATCTACCTACCTACCTATCTGTATCTATCAATCTACCTACCTACCTATGTCTATCTATCTACCTACCTACCTATCTCTATCTATCTATCTACCTACCTACCTATCTGTATCTATCAATCTACATACCTACCTATCTCTATCTATCTATCTACCTACCTACCTATCTGTATTTATCTATCTACCTACCTACCTATCTGTATCTATCTATCTACCTACCTACCTATCTGTATCTATCAATCTACCTACCTACCTATCTCTATCTATCTATCTACCTACCTACCTATCTCTATCTATCTACCTACCTACCTACCTATCTGTATTTATCTATCTACCTACCTACCTATCTCTATCTATCTATCTAACTACCTACCTATCTGTATCTATCTATCTACCAACCTACCTATCTGTATCTATCAATCTACCTACCTACCTATCTGTAGCTATCTACCTACCTACCTATCTGTATTTATCTATCTACCTACCTACCTATCTGTATCTATCTATCTACCTACCTACCTATCTGTATCTATCAATCTACCTACCTACCTATCTGTATTTATCTATCTACCTACCTACCTATCTGTATCTATCTATCTACCTACCTACCTATCTGTATCTATCAATCTACCTACCTACCTATCTCTATCTATCTATCTACCTACCTACCTATCTCTATCTATCTACCTACCTACCTACCTATCTGTATTTATCTATCTACCTACCTACCTATCTCTATCTATCTATCTAACTACCTACCTATCTGTATCTATCTATCTACCAACCTACCTATCTGTATCTATCAATCTACCTACCTACCTATCTGTAGCTATCTACCTACCTACCTATCTGTATTTATCTATCTACCTACCTACCTATCTCTATCTATCTATCTACCTACCTACCTATCTGTATTTATCTATCTATC
Source organism: Crotalus adamanteus (assembly GCA_039797435.1). NCBI lineage: Eukaryota > Metazoa > Chordata > Lepidosauria > Squamata > Viperidae > Crotalus > Crotalus adamanteus. The sequence goes on along the minus strand of CM077929.1, from coordinate 10,473,853 downwards.
TACCTATCTGTATCTATCTATCTACCTACCTACCTATCTGTATCTATCAATCTACCTACTTATCTATCTCTATCTATCTATCAACCTACCTACCTATCTGTATCTATCAATCTACCTACCTACCTATCTCTATCTATCTATCTACCTACCTACCTATCTGTATCTATCTACCTACCTACCTACCTATCTGTATTTATCTATCTATCTACCTACCTATCTCTATCTATCTATCTACCTACCTACCTATCTGTATATATCTATCTACCTAACTACCTTTCTCTATCTATATATCTACCTACCTACCTATCTGTATCTATCAATCTACCTACCTACCTATCTCTATCTATCTATCTACCTACCTACCTATCTGTATCTATCTATCTACCTACCTACCTATCTGTATTTATCTATCTATCTACCTACCTATCTCTATCTATCTATCTACCTACCTACCTATCTCTATCTATCTATCTACCTACCTACCTATCTGTATTTATCTATCTACCTACCTACCTATCTGTATCTATCAATCTACCTACCTACCTATCTGTAGCTATCTACCTACCTACCTATCTGTATCTATCAATCTACCTACCTACCTATCTGTATATATCAATCTACTTACCTACCTATCTGTATCTATCATTCTACATACCTACCTATCTCTATCTATCTACCTACCTACCTACCTATCTGTATTTATCTATCTACCTACCTACCTATCTGTATCTATCTATCTACCTACCTACCTATCTGTATCTATCAATCTACCTACCTACCTATCTGTATCTATCTAGCTACCTACCTACCTATCTGTATCTATCAATCTACATACCTACCTATCTCTATCAATCTATCTACCTACCTACCTATCTGTATCTATCTATCTACCTACCTACCTATCTGTATCTATCAATCTACCAACCTACCCATCTCTATCTATCTACCTACCTACCTATCTCTATCTATCTACCTACCTACCTATCTGTATCTATCTACCTACCTACCTACCTACCTATCTGTATCTATCAATCTACCTACCTACCTATCTCTATCTATCTATCTACCTACCTACCTATCTCTATCTATCTACCTACCTACCTATCTCTATCTAACAATCTACCTACCTACCTATCTCTATCTATCTATCTACCTACCTACCTATCTGTATCTATCTATATACCTACCTACCTATCTCTATCTATCTATCTACCTACCTACCTATCTGTATCTATCAATCTACCTACCTACCTATGTCTATCTATCTACCTACCTACCTATCTCTATCTATCTATCTACCTACCTACCTATCTGTATTTATCTATCTATCTACCTACCTATCTGTATCTATCTACCTACCTACCTATCTGTATCTATCTATCTACCTACCTACCTATCTCTATCTATCTACCTACCTACCTATCTGTATCTATCAATCTACCTACCTACCTATGTCTATCTATCTACCTACCTACCTATCTGTATTCATCTATCTACCTACCTACCTATCTGTATCTATCTATCTACCTGCCTACCTATCTGTATCTATCAATCTACCTACCTACCTATCTGTATCTATCAATCTACCTACCTACCTATCTGTATCTATCAATCTACATACCTACCTATCTCTATCTATCTACCTACCTACCTATCTGTATTTATCTATCTATCTACCTATCTGTATCTATCTATCTACCTACCTACCTATCTGTATCTATCAATCTACCTACCTATCTATCTCTATCTATCTATCTACCTACCTACCTATCTGTATCTATCAATCTACCTACCTACCTATCTCTATCTATCTATCTACCTACCTACCTATCTGTATCTATCTACCTACCTACCTATCTGTATTTATCTATCTATCTACCTACCTATCTCTATCTATCTATCTACCTACCTACCTATCTGTATATATCTATCTACCTAACTATCTTTCTCTATCTATATATCTACCTACCTACCTATCTGTATCTATCAATCTACCTACCTACCTATCTGTATCTATCAATCTACCTACCTACCTATCTGTAGCTATCTACCTACCTACCTATCTGTATCTATCAATCTACCTATCTACCTATCTGTATCTATCAATCTACTTACCTACCTATCTGTATCTATCATTCTACATACCTACCTATCTCTATCTATCTACCTACCTACCTACCTATCTGTATTTATCTATCTACCTACCTACCTATCTGTATCTATCTATCTACCTACCTACCTATCTGTATCTATCAATCTACCTACCTACCTATCTGTATCTATCTAGCTACCTACCTACCTATCTGTATCTATCAATCTACATACCTACCTATCTCTATGAATCTATCTACCTACCTACCTATCTGTATCGATCTATCTACCTACCTACCTATCTGTATCTATCAATCTAACAACCTACCCATCTCTATCTATCTACCTACCTACCTATCTCTATCTATCTACCTACCTACCTACCTATCTGTATTTATCTATCTACATACCTACCTATCTCTATCTATCTATCTACCTGCCTACCTATCTGTATCTATCAATCTACCTACCTACCTATCTCTATCTATCTATCTACCTACCTACCTATCTCTATCTATCTACCTACCTACCTACCTATCTGTATTTATCTATCTATCTACCTACATATCTGTATCTATCTACCTACCTACCTATCTCTATCTATCTATCTACCTACCTACCTATCTGTATCTATCTATCTAGCTACCTACCTATCTGTATCTATCAATCTACTTACCTACCTATCTGTATCTATCATTCTACATACCTACCTATCTCTATCTATCTATCTAGCTACCTACCTATCTGTATCTATCAATCTACCAACCTACCCATCTCTATCTATCTACCTACCTACCTATCTCTATCTATCTACCTACCTACCTACCTATCTGTATTTATCTATCTACCTACCTACCTATCTCTATCTATCTATCTACCTACCTACCTACCTATCTGTATCTATCAATCTACCTACCTACCTATCTCTATCTATCTATCTACCTACCTACCTATCTCTATCTATCTACCTACCTACCTACCTAACTGTATCTATCAATCTACCTACCTACCTATCTCTATCTATCTATCTACCTACCTACCTATCTCTATCTATCTACCTACCTACCTACCTATCTGTATTTATCTATCTATCTACCTACCTATCTGTATCTATCTACCTACCTACCTATCTGTATCTATCTATCTACCTACCTACCTATCTCTATCTATCTACCTACCTACCTATCTGTATCTATCAATCTACCTACCTACCTATGTCTATCTATCTACCTACCTACCTATCTCTATCTATCTATCTACCTACCTACCTATCTGTATCTATCAATCTACATACCTACCTATCTCTATCTATCTATCTACCTACCTACCTATCTGTATTTATCTATCTACCTACCTACCTATCTGTATCTATCTATCTACCTACCTACCTATCTGTATCTATCAATCTACCTACCTACCTATCTCTATCTATCTATCTACCTACCTACCTATCTCTATCTATCTACCTACCTACCTACCTATCTGTATTTATCTATCTACCTTCCTACCTATCTCTATCTATCTATCTACCTACCTACCTATCTGTATCTATCTGTCTACCAACCTACCTATCTGTATCTATCAATCTACCTACCTACCTATCTGTAGCTATCTACCTACCTACCTATCTGTATTTATCTATCTACCTACCTACCTATCTTTATCTATCTATCTACCTACCTACCTATCTGTATCTATCAATCTACCTACCTACCTATCTGTATCTATCAATCTACATACCTACCTATCTCTATCTATCTATCTACCTACCTACCTATCTGTATCTATCAATCTACATACCTACCTATCTCTATCTATCTATCTACCTACCTACCTATCTGTATTTATCTATCTACCTACCTACCTATCTGTATCTATCTATCTACCTACCTACCTATCTGTATCTATCAATCTACCTACCTACCTATCTCTATCTATCTATCTACCTACCTACCTATCTCTATCTATCTACCTACCTACCTACCTATCTGTATTTATCTATCTACCTTCCTACCTATCTCTATCTATCTATCTACCTACCTACCTATCTGTATCTATCTATCTACCAACCTACCTATCTGTATCTATCAATCTACCTACCTACCTATCTGTAGCTATCTACCTACCTACCTATCTGTATTTATCTATCTACCTACCTACCTATCTTTATCTATCTATCTACCTACCTACCTATCTGTATCTATCAATCTACCTACCTACCTATCTGTATCTATCAATCTACATACCTACCTATCTCTATCTATCTATCTACCTACCTACCTATCTGTATTTATCTATCTATCTACCTATCTGTATCTATCTATCTACCTACCTACCTATCTGTATCTATCAATCTACCTACTTATCTATCTCTATCTATCTATCAACCTACCTACCTATCTGTATCTATCAATCTACCTACCTACCTATCTCTATCTATCTATCTACCTACCTACCTATCTGTATCTATCTACCTACCTACCTACCTATCTGTATTTATCTATCTATCTACCTACCTATCTCTATCTATCTATCTACCTACCTACCTATCTGTATATATCTATCTACCTAACTACCTTTCTCTATCTATATATCTACCTACCTACCTATCTGTATCTATCAATCTACCTACCTACCTATCTCTATCTATCTATCTACCTACCTACCTATCTGTATCTATCTATCTACCTACCTACCTATCTGTATTTATCTATCTATCTACCTACCTATCTCTATCTATCTATCTACCTACCTACCTATCTCTATCTATCTATCTACCTACCTACCTATCTGTATCTATCTATCTACCTACCTACCTATCTGTATCTATCAATCTACCTACCTACCTATCTCTATCTATCTATCTACCTACCTACCTATCTCTATCTATCTACCTACCTACCTACCTATCTGTACTTATCTATCTACCTACCTACCTATCTCTATCTATCTATCTACCTACCTACCTATCTGTATCTATCTAACTACCAACCTACCTATCTGTATCTATCAATCTACCTACCTACCTATCTGTAGCTATCTACCTACCTACCTATCTGTATTTATCTATCTACCTACCTATCTATCTGTATCTATCTATCTACCTACCTACCTATCTGTATCTATCAATCTACCTACCTACCTATCTGTATCTATCAATCTACATACCTACCTATCTCTATCTATCTATCTACCTACCTACCTATCTGTATTTATCTATCTATCTACCTATCTGTATCTATCTATCTACCTACCTACCTATCTGTATCTATCAATCTACCTACTTATCTATCTCTATCTATCTATCAACCTACCTACCTATCTGTATCTATCAATCTACCTACCTACCTATCTCTATCTATCTATCTACCTACCTACCTATCTGTATCTATCTACCTACCTACCTACCTATCTGTATTTATCTATCTATCTACCTACCTATCTCTATCTATCTATCTACCTACCTACCTATCTGTATATATCTATCTACCTAACTACCTTTCTCTATCTATATATCTACCTACCTACCTATCTGTATCTATCAATCTACCTACCTACCTATCTCTATCTATCTATCTACCTACCTACCTATCTGTATCTATCTATCTACCTACCTACCTATCTGTATTTATCTATCTATCTACCTACCTATCTCTATCTATCTATCTACCTACCTACCTATCTCTATCTATCTATCTACCTACCTACCTATCTGTATTTATCTATCTACCTACCTACCTATCTGTATCTATCAATCTACCTACCTACCTATCTGTAGCTATCTACCTACCTACCTATCTGTATCTATCAATCTACCTACCTACCTATCTGTATCTATCAATCTACTTACCTACCTATCTGTATCTATCATTCTACATACCTACCTATCTCTATCTATCTACCTACCTACCTACCTATCTGTATTTATCTATCTACCTACCTACCTATCTGTATCTATCTATCTACCTACCTACCTATCTGTATCTATCAATCTACCTACCTACCTATCTGTATCTATCTAGCTACCTACCTACCTATCTGTATCTATCAATCTACATACCTACCTATCTCTATCAATCTATCTACCTACGTACCTATCTGTATCTATCTATCTACCTACCTACCTATCTGTATCTATCAATCTACCAACCTACCCATCTCTATCTATCTACCTACCTACCTATCTCTATCTATCTACCTACCTACCTATCTGTATCTATCAATCTACCTACCTACCTATCTCTATCTATCTATCTACCTACCTACCTATCTCTATCTATCTACCTACCTACCTACCTATCTGTATCTATCAATCTACCTACCTACCTATCTCTATCTATCTATCTACCTACCTACCTATCTCTATCTATCTACCTACCTACCTACCTATCTGTATTTATCTATCTATCTACCTACCTATCTGTATCTATCTACCTACCTACCTATCTGTATCTATCTATATACCTACCTACCTATCTCTATCTATCTATCTACCTACCTACCTATCTGTATCTATCAATCTACCTACCTACCTATGTCTATCTATCTACCTACCTACCTATCTCTATCTATCTATCTACCTACCTACCTATCTGTATCTATCAATCTACATACCTACCTATCTCTATCTATCTACCTACCTACCTATCTGTATTTATCTATCTACCTACCCACCTATCTGTATCTATCTATCTACCTACCTACCTATCTGTATCTATCAATCTACCTACCTACCTATCTCTATCTATCTATCTACCTACCTACCTATCTCTATCTATCTACCTACCTACCTACCTATCTGTATTTATCTATCTACCTACCTACCTATCTCTATCTATCTATCTACCTACCTACCTATCTGTATCTATCTATCTACCAACCTACCTATCTGTATCTATCAATCTACCTACCTACCTATCTGTAGCTATCTACCTACCTACCTATCTGTATTTATCTATCTACCTACCTACCTATCTGTATCTATCTATCTACCTGCCTACCTATCTGTATCTATCAATCTACCTACCTACCTATCTGTATTTATCTATCTACCTACCTACCTATCTGTATTTATGTATCTACCTACCTACCTATCTCTATCTATCTATCTACCTACCTACCTATCTGTATCTATCAATCTACCTACCTACCTATCTCTATCTATCTATCTACCTACCTACCTATCTCTATCTATTTCCTACCTACCTACCTATCTGTATTTATCTATCTACCTACATATCTGTATCTATCTACCTACCTACCTATCTCTATCTATCTATCTACCTACCTACCTATCTGTATCTATCTATCTAGCTACCTACCTATCTGTATCTATCAATCTACTTACCTACCTATCTGTATCTATCATTCTACATACCTACCTATCTCTATCTATCTATCTACCTACCTACCTATCTGTATCTATCAATCTACCAACCTACCCATCTCTATCTATCTACCTACCTACCTATCTCTATCTATCTACCTACCTACCTACCTACCTATCTGTATTTATCTATCTACCTACCTACCTATCTGTATTTATGTATCTACCTACCTACCTATCTGTATCTATCAATCTACCTACCTACCTATCTCTATCTATCTATCTACCTACCTACCTATCTCTATCTATCTACCTACCTACCTACCTATCTGTATCTATCAATCTACCTACCTACCTATCTCTATCTATCTATCTACCTACCTACCTATCTCTATCTATCTACCTACCTACCTACCTATCTGTATTTATCTATCTATCTACCTACCTATCTGTATCTATCTACCTACCTACCTATCTGTATCTATCTATCTACCTACCTACCTATCTCTATCTATCTACCTACCTACCTATCTGTATCTATCAATCTACCTACCTACCTATGTCTATCTATCTACCTACCTACCTATCTCTATCTATCTATCTACCTACCTACCTATCTGTATCTATCAATCTACATACCTACCTATCTCTATCTATCTATCTACCTACCTACCTATCTGTATCTATCTATCTACCTACCTACCTATCTGTATCTATCAATCTACCTACCTACCTATCTCTATCTATCTATCTACCTACCTACCTATCTCTATCTATCTACCTACCTACCTACCTATCTGTATTTATCTATCTACCTACCTACCTATCTCTATCTATCTATCTACCTACCTACCTATCTGTATCTATCTAACTACCAACCTACCTATCTGTATCTATCAATCTACCTACCTACCTATCTGTAGCTATCTACCTACCTACCTATCTGTATTTATCTATCTACCTACCTACCTATCTGTATCTATCTATCTATCTACCTACCTATCTGTATCTATCAATCTACCTACCTACCTATCTGTATCTATCAATCTACATACCTACCTATCTCTATCTATCTATCTACCTACCTACCTATCTGTATTTATCTATCTATCTACCTATCTGTATCTATCTATCTACCTACCTACCTATCTGTATCTATCAATCTACCTACTTATCTATCTCTATCTATCTATCAACCTACCTACCTATCTGTATCTATCAATCTACCTACCTACCTATCTCTATCTATCTATCTACCTACCTACCTATCTGTATCTATCTACCTACCTACCTACCTATCGGTATTTATCTATCTATCTACCTACCTATCTCTATCTATCTATCTACCTACCTACCTATCTGTATATATCTATCTACCTAACTACCTATCTCTATCTATCTATCTACCTACCTACCTATCTGTATCTATCTATCTACCTACCTACCTATCTGTATTTATCTATCTATCTACCTACCTATCTCTATCTATCTATCTACCTACCTACCTATCTCTATCTATCTATCTACCTACCTACCTATCTGTATTTTTCTATCTACCTACCTACCTATCTGTATCTATCAATCTACCTACCTACCTATCTGTAGCTATCTACCTACCTACCTATCTGTATCTATCAATCTACCTACCTACCTATCTGTATCTATCAATCTACTTACCTACCTATCTGTATCTATCATTCTACATACCTACCTATCTCTATCTATCTACCTACCTACCTACCTATCTGTATTTATGTATCTACCTACCTACCTATCTGTATCTATCTATCTACCTACCTACCTATCTGTATCTATCAATCTACCTACCTACCTATCTGTATCTATCTAGCTACCTACCTACCTATCTGTATCTATCAATCTACATACCTACCTATCTCTATCAATCTATCTACCTACCTACCTATCTGTATCTATCTATCTACCTACCTACCTATCTGTATCTATCAATCTACCAACCTACCCATCTCTATCTATCTACCTACCTACCTATCTCTATCTATCTACCTACCTACCTATCTGTATCTATCTACCTACCTACCTACCTACCTATCTGTATCTATCAATCTACCTACCTACCTATCTCTATCTATCTATCTACCTACCTACCTATCTCTATCTATCTACCTACCTACCTACCTATCTGTATCTATCAATCTACCTACCTACCTATCTCTATCTATCTATCTACCTACCTACCTATCTCTATCTATCTACCTACCTACCTACCTATCTGTATTTATCTATCTATCTACCTACCTATCTGTATCTATCTACCTACCTACCTATCTGTATCTATCTATATACCTACCTACCTATCTCTATCTATCTACCTACCTACCTACCTATCTGTATCTATCAATCTACCTACGTACCTATGTCTATCTATCTACCTACCTACCTATCTCTATCTATCTATCTATCTATCTACCTACCTACCTATCTGTATCTATCAATCTACATACCTACCTATCTCTATCTATCTACCTACCTACCTATCTGTATTTATCTATCTACCTACCTACCTATCTGTATCTATCTGTCTACCTACCTACCTATCTGTATCTATCAATCTACCTACCTACCTATCTCTATCTATCTATCTACCTACCTACCTATCTCTATCTATCTACCTACCTACCTACCTATCTGTATTTATCTATCTACCTACCTACCTATCTCTATCTATCTATCTACCTACCTACCTATCTGTATCTATCTATCTACCAACCTACCTATCTGTATCTATCAATCTACCTACCTGCCTATCTGTAGCTATCTACCTACCTACCTATCTGTATTTATCTATCTACCTACCTACCTATCTGTATCTATCTATCTACCTGCCTACCTATCTGTATCTATCAATCTACCTACCTACCTATCTGTATCTATCAATCTACCTACCTACCTATCTGTATCTATCAATCTACATACCTACCTATCTCTATCTATCTACCTACCTACCTATCTGTATTTATCTATCTATCTACCTATCTGTATCTATCTATCTACCTACCTACCTATCTGTATCTATCAATCTACCTACCTATCTATCTCTATCTATCTATCTACCTACCTACCTATCTGTATCTATCAATCTACCTACCTACCTATCTCTATCTATCTATCTACCTACCTACCTATCTGTATCTATCTACCTACCTACCTACCTATCTGTATTTATCTATCTATCTACCTACCTATCTCTATCTATCTATCTACCTACCTACCTATCTGTATATATCTATCTACCTAACTACCTTTCTCTATCTATATATCTACCTACCTACCTATCTGTATCTATCAATCTACCTACCTACCTATCTCTATCTATCTATCTACCTACCTACCTATCTGTATCTATCTATCTACCTACCTACCTATCTGTATTTATCTATCTACCTACCTACCTTTCTCTATCTATCTATCTACCTACCTACCTATCTGTATCTATCTATCTACCTACCTACCTATCTGTATCTATCAATCTACCTACCTACCTATCTGTAGCTATCTACCTACCTACCTATCTGTATCTATCAATCTACCTACCTACCTATCTGTATCTATCAATCTACTTACCTACCTATCTGTATCTATCATTCTACATACCTACCTATCTCTATCTATCTACCTACCTACCTACCTATCTGTATTTATCTATCTACCTACCTACCTATCTGTATCTATCTATCTACCTACCTACCTATCTGTATCTATCAATCTACCTACCTACCTATCTGTATCTATCTAGCTACCTACCTACCTATCTGTATCTATCAATCTACATACCTACCTATCTCTATCAATCTATCTACCTACCTACCTATCTGTATCGATCTATCTACCTACCTACCTATCTGTATCTATCAATCTACCAACCTACCCATCTCTATCTATCTACCTACCTACCTATCTCTATCTATCTACCTACCTACCTACCTATCTGTATTTATCTATCTACCTACCTACCTATCTCTATCTATCTACCTACCTACCTACCTATCTGTATCTATCAATCTACCTACCTACCTATCTGTAGCTATCTACCTACCTACCTATCTGTATCTATCAATCTACCTACCTACCTATCTATCAATCTACGTACCTATCTGTATTTATCTATCTACCTACCTACCTATCTCTATCTATCTATCTACCTACCTACCTATCTGTATCTATCTATCTACCTACCTACCTATCTGTATCTATCAATCTACCTACCTACCTATCTGTAGCTATCTACCTACCTACCTATCTCTATCTATGTATCTACCTTCCTCACTACCTATCTGTATCTATCAATCTACATACCTACCTATCTCTATCTATCTATCTACCTACCTACCTATCTCTATCTATCTACCTACCTACCTACCTATCTGTATTTATCTACCTACCTACCTATCTCTATCTATCTATCTACCTACCTACCTATCTGTATCTATCAATCTACCTACCTACCTATCTGTAGCTATCTACCTACCTACCTATCTGTATCTATCAATCTACCTACCTCCCTATCTGTATCTATCAATCTACTTACCTACCTATCTCTATCTATCTATCTACCTACCTACCTATCTGTATTTATCTATCTACCTACCTACCTATCTCTATCTATCTACCTACCTACCTATCTCTATCTATCTACCTACCTACCTATCTCTATCTATCTATCTACCTACCTACCTATCTGTTTCTATCTACCTACCTACCTATCTGTATCTATCAATCTACCTACCTACATATCTGTAGCTATCTACCTACCTACCTATCTGTATCTATCAATCTACCTACCTATCTGTATCTATCAATATACCTACCTACCTATCTGTATCTATCAATCTACCTACCTACCTACCTATCTGTATCTATCTATCTACCTACCTACCTATCTGTATCTATCAATCTACATACCTACCTATCTCTATCTATCTATCTACCTACCTACCTATCTGTATTTATCTATCTACCTACCTACCTATCTGTATCTATCTATCTACCTACCTACCTATCTGTATCTATCAATCTACCTACCTACCTATCTGTATCTATCTATCTACCTACCTACCTATCTGTATCTATCAATCTCCATACCTACCTATCTGTATCTATCTATCTACCTACCTACCTATCTGTATCTATCTATCTACCTACCTACCTATCTCTACCTATCTACCTACCTACCTTCCTATCTGTATTTATCTATCTACCTACCTACCTATCTCTATCTATTTATCTACCTACCTACCTATCTGTATCTATCTATCTACCTACCTACCTATCTGTATCTATCAATCTACCTACCTACCTATCTGTAGCTATCTACCTACCTACCAATCTGTATCTATCAATCTACCTACCTACCTATCTGTATCTATCAATCTACTTACCTACCTATCTGTATCTATCAATCTACATACCTACCTATCTCTATCTATCTATCTACCTACCTACCTATCTCTATCTATCTACCTACCTACCTACCTATCTGTATTTATCTACCTACCTACCTATCTCTATCTATCTATCTACCTACCTACCTATCTGTATCTATCAATCTACCTACCTACCTATCTGTAGCTATCTACCTACCTACCTATCTGTATCTATCAATCTACCTACCTCCCTATCTGTATCTATCAATCTACTTACCTACCTATCTCTATCTATCTATCTACCTACCTACCTATCTGTATTTATCTATCTACCTACCTACCTATCTCTATCTATCTACCTACCTACCTATCTCTATCTATCTACCTACCTACCTACCTATCTCTATCTATCTATCTACCTACCTACCTATCTGTATCTATCTACCTACCTACCTATCTGTATCTATCAATCTACCTACCTACCTATCTGTAGCTATCTACCTACCTACCTATCTGTATCTATCAATCTACCTACCTATCTGTATCTATCAATATACCTACCTACCTATCTGTATCTATCAATCTACCTACCTACCTACCTATCTGTATCTATCTATCTACCTACCTACCTATCTGTATCTATCAATCTACATACCTACCTATCTCTATCTATCTATCTACCTACCTACCTATCTGTATTTATCTATCTACCTACCTACCTATCTGTATCTATCTATCTACCTGCCAACCTATCTGTATCTATCAATCTACCTACCTACCTATCTGTATCTATCAATCTACCTACCTACCTATCTGTATCTATCTATCTACCTACCTACCTATCTGTATCTATCAATCTCCATACCTACCTATCTGTATCTATCTATCTACCTACCTACCTATCTGTATCTATCTATCTACCTACCTACCTATCTCTACCTATCTACCTACCTACCTTCCTATCTGTATTTATCTATCTACCTACCTACCTATCTCTATCTATTTATCTACCTACCTACCTATCTGTATCTATCTATCTACCTACCTACCTATCTGTATCTATCAATCTACCTACCTACCTATCTGTAGCTATCTACCTACCTACCAATCTGTATCTATCAATCTACCTACCTACCTATCTGTATCTATCAATCTACTTACCTACCTATCTGTATCTATCATTCTACATACCTACCTATCTCTATCTATCTATCTACCTACCTACCTATCTGTATTTATCTATCTACCTACCTACCTATCTGTATCTATCTATCTACCTACCTACCTATCTGTATCTATCAATCTACCTACCTACCTATCTCTATCTATCTATCTACCTACCTACTTATCTCTATCTATCTACCTACCTACCTATCTGTATTTATCTATCTACCTACCTACCTATCTCTATCTATCTACCTACCTACCTACCTATCTGTATCTATCAATCTACTTACCTACCTATCTGTATCTACCATTCTACATACCTACCTATCTCTATCTATCTACCTACCTAGCTACCTATCTGTATTTATCTATCTACCTACCTACCTATCTGTATCTATCTATCTATCTACCTACCTATCTGTATCTATCAATCTACCTACCTACCTATCTGTATCTATCAATCTACCAACCTACCTATCTGTATCTATCTATCTACCTACCTACCTATCTGTATCTATCAATCTACATACCTACCTATATCTATCTATCTATCTACCTACCTACCTATCTGTATTTATCTATCTACCTACCTACCTATCTGTATCTATCTATCTACCTACCTACCTATCTGTATCTATCAATCTACCAACCTACCTATCTCTATCTATCTATCTACCTACCTACCTATCTCTATCTATCTATCTACCTACCTACCTATCTGTATCTATCAATCTACCTACCTACCTATCTCTATCTATCTACCTACCTACCTATCTCAATCTATCTATCTACCTAACTACCTATCTGTATCTATCTATCTACCTACCTACCTATCTGTATCTATCAATCTACCTACCTACCTATCTGTAGCTATCTCCCTCCCCACCTATCTGTATCTATCAATCTACCTACCTACCTATCTGTATCTATCAATCTACTTACCTACCTATCTGTATATATCATTCTACATACCTACCTATCTCTATCTATCTACCTACCTACCTATCTGTATTTATCTATCTAGCTACCTACCTATCTGTATCTATCTATCTACCTACCTACCTATATGTATCTATCAATCTACCTACCTACCTATCTCTATCTATCTATCTACCTACCTACCTATCTGTATCTATCAATCTACCTACCTACCTATCTGTATCTATCAATCTACTTACCTACCTATCTGTATCTATCATTTTACATAGCTACCTATCTCTATCTATCTATCTACCTACCTACCTATCTCTATTTATCTATCTACCTACCTACCTATCTGTATCTATCTATTTACCTACCTACCTACCTATCTGTATCTATCAATCTACCTACCTACCTCTCTATCTATCTACCTACCTACCTACCTATCTCTATCTATCTACCTACCTACCTACCTATTTGTATCTATCAATCTACCTACCTACCTATCTCTATCTATCTATCTACCTACCTACCTATCTCTATCTATCTACCTACCTACCTACCTATCTGTATTTATCCATCTATCTACCTACCTATCTGTATCTATCTACATACCTACCTATCTGTATCTATCTATCTACCTACCTACCTACCTATCTTTATCTATCTATCTACCTACCTACCTATCTGTATCTATCAATCTACATACCTACCTATCTCTATCTATCTATCTACCTACCTACCTATCTGTATTTATCTATCTACCTACCTACCTATCTGTATCTATCTATCTACCTACCTACCTATCTGTATCTATCAATCTACCTACCTACCTATCTCTATCTATCTATCTACCTACCTACCTATCTCTATCTATCTACCTACCTACCTACCTATCTGTATTTATCTATCTACCTACCTACCTATCTGTATCTATCTATCTACCTACCTACCTATCTGTATTTATCTATCTACCTACCTACCTATCTGTATCTATCTATCTACCTACCTACCTATCTGTATCTATCAATCTACCTACCTACCTATCTCTATCTATCTATCTACCTACCTACCTATCTCTATCTATCTATCTACCTACCTACCTATCTGTATTTATCTATCTACCTACCTACCTATCTGTATCTATCTACCTACCTACCTACCTATCTGTATCTATCAATCTACCTACCTACCTATCTCTATCTATCTATCTACCTACCTACCTATCTCTATCTATCTACCTACCTACCTACCTATCTGTATTTATCTATCTACCTACCTACCTATCTGTATCTATCTATCTACCTACCTACCTATCTGTATCTATCTATCTACCTACCTACCTATCTGTATCTATCAATCTACCTACCTACCTATCTCTATCTATCTATCTACCTACCTACCTATCTCTATCTATCTACCTACCTACCTACCTATCTGTATTTATCTATCTACCTACCTACCTATCTGTATCTATCTATCTACCTACCTACCTATCTGTATCTATCTATCTACCTACCTACCTATCTGTATCTATCAATCTACCTACCTACCTACCTATCTGTAGCTATCTACCTACCTACCTATCTGTATCTATCAATCTACCTACCTACCTATCTGTATCTATCAATCTACTTACCTACCTATCTGTATCTATCATTCTACATACCTACCTATCTCTATCTATCTATCTACCTACCTACCTATCTGTATCTATCTATCTACCTACCTACCTATCTGTATCTATCAATCTACCTACCTACCTATCTCTATCTATCTATCTACCTACCTACCTACCTATCTCTATCTATCTACCTACCCACCTACCTATCTGTATTTATCTATCTATCTACCTACCTATCTGTATCTATCTACCTACCTACCTATCTCTATCTATCTATCTACCTACCTACCTATCTCTATCTATCTATCTACCTACCTACCTATCTGTATTTATCTATCTATCTACCTACCTTTCTCTATCTATCTATCTACCTACCTACCTATCTGTATCTATCTATCTACCTACCTACCTATCTGTATCTATCAATCTACCTACCTACTTATGTCTATCTATCTACCTACCTACCTATCTGTATCTATCTATCTACCTACCTACCTATCTGTATCTATCAATCTACCTACCTACCTATCTCTATCTATCTATCTACCTACCTACCTATCTCTATCTATCTACCTACCCACCTACCTATCTGTATTTATCTATCTATCTACCTACCTATCTGTATCTATCTACCTACCTACCTATCTCTATCTATCTATCTACCTACCTACCTATCTCTATCTATCTATCTACCTACCTACCTATCTGTATTTATCTATCTATCTACCTACCTTTCTCTATCTATCTATCTACCTACCTACCTATCTGTATCTATCTATCTACCTACCTACCTATCTGTATCTATCAATCTACCTTCCTACTTATGTCTATCTATCTACCTACCTACCTATCTCTATCTATCTATCTACCTACCTACCTATCTGTATCTATCAATCTACATACCTACCTATCTCTATCTATCTATCTACCTACCTACCTATCTGTATTTATCTATCTATCTACCTACCTATCTGTATCTATCAATATACCTACCTACCTATCTCTATATATCTATCTACCTACCTACCTATCTCTATCTATCTACCTATCTACCTACCTACCTGTATCTATGTACCTACCTACCTATCTGTATCTATCTATCTACCTACCTACCTATCTGTATCTATCTATCTACCTACCTACCTATCTGTATCTATCTATCTACCTACCTACCTATCTGTATCTATCAATCTACCTACCTACCTATCTCTATCTATCAATCTACTTACCTACCTATCTGTATCTATCATTCTACATACCTACCTATCTCTATCTATCTATCTACCTACCTACCTATCTGTATTTATCTATCTACCTACCTACCTATCTGTATCTATCTATCTACCTACCTACCTATCTGTATCTATCAATCTACCTACCTACCTATATCTATCTATCTATCTATCTATCTATCTATCTATCTATCTATCTATCTATCTATCTATCTATCTATCTACCTACCTACCTACCTTTCTCTATCTATCTTCCTACCTACCTACCTATCTGTATTTATCTATCTATTTACCTACCTATCTGTATTTATCTATCTACCTACCTACCTATCTCTATCTATCTACCTATCTACCTACCTACCTGTATCTATGTACCTACCTACCTATCTGTATCTATCTATCAACCTACCTACCTATCTGTATCTATCTATCTACCTACCTACCTATCTGTATCTATCTATCTACCTACCTCCCTATCTGTATCTATCAATCTACCTACCTACCTATCTCTATCTATCAATCTACTTACCTACCTATCTGTATCTATCATTCTACATACCTACCTATCTCTATCTATCTATCTACCTACCTACCTATCTGTATTTATCTATCTACCTACCTACCTATCTGTATCTATCTATCTACCTACCTACCTATCTGTATCTATCTATCTACCTACCTACCTATCTGTATCTATCAATCTACCTACCTACCTATCTCTATCTATCTATCTACCTACCTACCTATCTCTATCTATCTACCTACCTACCTACCTATCTGTATTTATCTATCTACCTACCTACCTATCTGTATCTATCTATCTACCTACCTACCTATCTGTATCTATCTATCTACCTACCTACCTATCTGTATCTATCAATCTACCTACCTACCTATCTCTATCTATCTATCTACCTACCTACCTATCTCTATCTATCTACCTACCTACCTACCTATCTGTATTTATCTATCTACCTACCTACCTATCTGTATCTATCTATCTACCTACCTACCTATCTGTATCTATCTATCTACCTACCTACCTATCTGTATCTATCAATCTACCTACCTACCTACCTATCTGTAGCTATCTACCTACCTACCTATCTGTATCTATCAATCTACCTACCTACCTATCTGTATCTATCAATCTACTTACCTACCTATCTCTATCTATCATTCTACATACCTACCTATCTCTATCTATCTATCTACCTACCTACCTATCTGTATTTATCTATCTACCTACCTACCTATCTGTATCTATCTATCTACCTACCTACCTATCTGTATCTATCAATCTACCTACCTACCTATCTGTATCTATCTATCTACCTACCTACCTATCTCTATCTATCTACCTACCCACCTACCTATCTGTATTTATCTATCTATCTACCTACCTATCTGTATCTATCTACCTACCTACCTATCTCTATCTATCTATCTACCTACCTACCTATCTCTATCTATCTATCTACCTACCTACCTATCTGTATTTATCTATCTATCTACCTACCTTTCTCTATCTATCTATCTACCTACCTACCTATCTGTATCTATCTATCTACCTACCTATCTGTATCTATCAATCTACCTACCTACTTATGTCTATCTATCTACCTACCTACCTATCTGTATCTATCAATCTACCTACCTACCTATCTCTATCTATCTATCTACCTACCTACCTATCTCTATCTATCTACCTACCCACCTACCTATCTGTATTTATCTATCTATCTACCTACCTATCTGTATCTATCTACCTACCTACCTATCTCTATCTATCTATCTACCTACCTATCTATCTCTATCTATCTATCTACCTACCTACCTATCTGTATTTATCTATCTATCTACCTACCTTTCTCTATCTATCTATCTACCTACCTACCTATCTGTATCTATCTATCTACCTACCTACCTATCTGTATCTATCAATCTACCTACCTACTTATGTCTATCTATCTACCTACCTACCTATCTCTATCTATCTATCTACCTACCTACCTATCTGTATCTATCAATCTACATACCTACCTATCTCTATCTATCTATCTACCTACCTACCTATCTGTATTTATCTATCTATCTACCTACCTATCTGTATCTATCAATATACCTACCTACCTATCTCTATCTATCTACCTATCTACCTACCTACCTGTATCTATGTACCTACCTACCTATCTGTATCTATCTATCTACCTACCTACCTATCTGTATCTATCTATCTACCTACCTACCTATCTGTATCTATCTATCTACCTACCTACCTATCTGTATCTATCAATCTACCTACCTACCTATCTCTATCTATCAATCTACTTACCTACCTATCTGTATCTATCATTCTACATACCTACCTATCTCTATCTATCTATCTACCTACCTACCTATCTGTATTTATCTATCTACCTACCTACCTATCTGTATCTATCTATCTACCTACCTACCTATCTGTATCTATCAATCTACCTACCTACCTATATCTATCTATCTATCTATCTATCTATCTATCTATCTATCTATCTATCTATCTATCTATCTATCTATCTATCTACCTACCTACCTACCTTTCTCTATCTATCTTCCTACCTACCTACCTATCTGTATTTATCTATCTATTTACCTACCTATCTGTATTTATCTATCTACCTACCTACCTATCTCTATCTATCTATCTACCTACCTACCTATCTGTATCTATCTATCTACCTACCTACCTATCTGTATCTATCAATCTACCTACCTACCTATCTGTAGCTATCTCCCTACCTACCTATCTGTATCTATCAATCTACCTACCTACCTATCTGTATCTATCAATCTACTTACCTACCTATCTGTATCTATCATTCTACATACCTACCTATCTCTATCTATCTATCTACCTACCTACCTATCTGTATTTATCTATCTAGTTACCTACCTATCTGTATCTATCTATCTACCTACCTACCTATCTGTATCTATCAATCTACCTACCTACCTATCTCTATTTATCTATCTATCTATCTATCTACCTACCTACCTATCTGTATCTATCAATCTACCTACCTACCTATCTGTATCTATCAATCTACTTACCTACCTATCTGTATCTATCATTCTACATACCTACCTATCGCTATCTATCTATCTACCTACCTACCTATCTGTATTTATCTATCTACCTACCTACCTATCTGTATCTATCTATCTACCTACCTACCTATCTGTATCTATCAATCTACCTACCTACCTATCTCTATCTATCTATCTACCTACCTACCTATCTCTATCTATCTACCTACCTACCTACCTATCTGTATTTATCTATCTACCTACCTACCTATCTGTATCTATCAATCTACCTACCTACCTTTCTGTAGCTATCTCCCTACCTACCTATCTGTATCTATCAATCTACCTACCTACCTATCTGTATCTATCAATCTACTTACCTACCTATCTGTATCTATCATTCTACATACCTACCTATCTCTATCTATCTATCTACCTACCTACCTATCTGTATTTATCTACCTACCTACCTACCTATCTGTATCTATCTATCTACCTACCTACCTATCTGTATCTATCAATCTACCTACCTACCTATCTCTATCTATCTATCTACCTACCTACCTATCTCTATCTATCTACCTACTTACCTACCTACCTATCTGTATCTATCTACCTACCTACCTACCTATCTGTATTTATCTATCTATCTACCTACCTATCTGTATCTATCAATCTACCTACCTACCTATCTGTAGCTATCTCCCTACCTACCTATCTGTATCTATCAATCTACCTACCTACCTATCTGTATCTATCAATCTACTTACCTACCTATCTGTATCTATCATTCTACATACCTACCTATCTCTATCTATCTATCTATCTACCTACCTACCTATCTGTATTTATCTATCTATCTACCTACCTATCTGTATCTATCTACCTATCTACCTATCTCTATCTATCTATCTACCTACCTACCTATCTCTATCTATCTATCTACCTACCTACCTATCTGTATCTATCAATCTACCTACCTACCTATGTCTATCTATCTACCTACCTACCTATCTCTATCTATCTATCTACCTACCTACCTATCTGTATCTATCAATCTACATACCTACCTATCTCTATCTATCTATCTACCTACCTACCTATCTCTATCTATCTACCTACCTACCAACCTATCTGTATTTATCTATCTACCTACCTACCTATCTCTAGCTATCTATCTACCTACCTACCTATCTGTATCTATCTATCTACCTACCTACCTATCTGTATCTATCAATCTACCTACCTACCTATCTGTAGCTATCTACCTACCTAACTATCTGTATTTATCTATCTACCTACCTACCTATCTGTATCTATCTATCTACCTACCTACCTATCTGTATCTATCAATCTACCTACCTACCTACCTATCTCTATCTATCTATCTACCTACCTACCTATCTCTATCTATCTACCTACCTACCTACCTATCTGTATTTATCTATCTATCTACCTATCTATCTGTATCTATCTACCTACCTACCTATCTCTATCTATCTATCTACCTACCTATCTCTATCTATCTATCTACCTACCTACCTATCTGTATTTATCTATCTACCTACCTATCTTTCACTATCTATCTATCTACCTACCTACCTATCTGTATCTATCAATCTACCTACCTACCTATGTCTATCTATCTACCTACCTACCTATCTCTATCTATCTATCTACCTACCTACCTATCTGTATCTATCAATCTACATACCTACCTATCTCTATCTATCTATCTACCTACCTACCTATCTCTATCTATCAATCTACCTACCTACCTATCTCTATCTATCTATCTACCTACCTACCTATCTCTATCTATCTACCTACCTACCTACCTATCTGTATCTATCAATCTACCTACCTACCTATCTCTATCTATCCATCTACCTACCTACCTATCTCTATTTATCTACCTACCTACCTACCTATCTGTATTTATCCATCTATCTACCTACCTATCTGTATCTATCTACCTACCTACCTATCTGTATCTATCCATCTACCTACCTACCTATCTTTATCTATCTATCTACCTACCTACCTATCTGTATCTATCATTCTACATACCTACCTATCTCTATCTATCTATCTACCTACCTACCTATCTGTATTTATCTATCTACCTACCAACCTATCTGTAGCTATCTACCTACCTACCTATCTGTATCTATCAATCTACCTACCTACCTATCTGTATCTATCAATCTACTTACCTACCTATCTGTATCTATCATTCTACATACCTACCTATCTCTATCTATCTATCTACCTACCTACCTATCTGTATTTATCTATCTACCTACCTACCTATCTGTATCTATCTATCTACCTACCTACCTATCTCTATCTATCAATCTACCTACCTACCTATCTCTATCTATCTAAATACCTACCTACCTATCTCTATCTATCTACCTACCTACCTACCTATCTGTATCTATCAATCTACCTACCTACCTATCTCTATCTATCTATCTACCTACCTACCTATCTCTATCTATCTACCTACCTACCTACCTATCTGTATTTATCCATCTATCTACCTACCTATCTGTATCTATCTACCTACCTACCTATCTGTATCTATCCATCTACCTACCTACCTATCTTTATCTATCTATCTACCTACCTACCTATCTGTATCTATCAATCTACCTACCTACCTATGTCTATCTATCTACCTACCTACCTATCTCTATCTATCTATCTACATACCTACCTATCTGTATCTATCTATCTACCTACCTACCTATCTGTATCTATCAATCTACCTACCTACCTATCTCTATCTATCTATCTACCTACCTACCTATCTCTATCTATCTACCTACCTACCTTCCTATCTGTATTTATCTATCTACCTACCTACCTATCTCTATCTATCTATCTACCTACCTACCTATCTGTATCTATCTATCTACCAACCTACCTATCTGTATCTATCAATCTACCTACCTACCTATCTGTAGCTATCTACCTACCTACCTATCTGTATTTATCTATCTACCTAGCTACCTATCTGTATCTATCTATCTACCTACCTACCTATCTGTATCTATCAATCTACCTACCTACCTATCTGTATCTATCAATCTACCTACCTACCTATCTGTATCTATCAATCTACCTACCTACCTATCTGTATCTATAAATCTACTTACCTACCTATCTGTATCTATAATTCTACATACCTACCTATCTCTATCTATCTACCTACCTACCTACCTATCTGTATCTATCAATCTACCTACCTACCTATCTCTATCTATCTATCTACCTACCTACCTATCTCTATCTATCTACCTACCTACCTACCTATCTGTATTTATCCATCTATCTACCTACCTATCTGTATCTATCAATCTACCTACCTACTTAT
This sequence comes from Crotalus adamanteus, assembly GCA_039797435.1. Lineage (NCBI taxonomy): Eukaryota > Metazoa > Chordata > Lepidosauria > Squamata > Viperidae > Crotalus > Crotalus adamanteus. Next base: position 10,449,639 of record CM077929.1, on the reverse strand, counting down.
GTCTATCTATCTACCTACCTACCTATCTGTATCTATCTATCTACCTACCTACCTATCTGTATCTATCAATCTACCTACCTACCTATCTCTATCTATCTATCTACCTACCTACCTATCTCTATCTATCTACCTACCCACCTACCTATCTGTATTTATCTATCTATCTACCTACCTATCTGTATCTATCTACCTACCTACCTATCTCTATCTATCTATCTACCTACCTACCTATCTCTATCTATCTATCTACCTACCTACCTATCTGTATTTATCTATCTATCTACCTACCTTTCTCTATCTATCTATCTACCTACCTACCTATCTGTATCTATCTATCTACCTACCTACCTATCTGTATCTATCAATCTACCTTCCTACTTATGTCTATCTATCTACCTACCTACCTATCTCTATCTATCTATCTACCTACCTACCTATCTGTATCTATCAATCTACATACCTACCTATCTCTATCTATCTATCTACCTACCTACCTATCTGTATTTATCTATCTATCTACCTACCTATCTGTATCTATCAATATACCTACCTACCTATCTCTATATATCTATCTACCTACCTACCTATCTCTATCTATCTACCTATCTACCTACCTACCTGTATCTATGTACCTACCTACCTATCTGTATCTATCTATCTACCTACCTACCTATCTGTATCTATCTATCTACCTACCTACCTATCTGTATCTATCTATCTACCTACCTACCTATCTGTATCTATCAATCTACCTACCTACCTATCTCTATCTATCAATCTACTTACCTACCTATCTGTATCTATCATTCTACATACCTACCTATCTCTATCTATCTATCTACCTACCTACCTATCTGTATTTATCTATCTACCTACCTACCTATCTGTATCTATCTATCTACCTACCTACCTATCTGTATCTATCAATCTACCTACCTACCTATATCTATCTATCTATCTATCTATCTATCTATCTATCTATCTATCTATCTATCTATCTATCTATCTATCTATCTATCTACCTACCTACCTACCTTTCTCTATCTATCTTCCTACCTACCTACCTATCTGTATTTATCTATCTATTTACCTACCTATCTGTATTTATCTATCTACCTACCTACCTATCTCTATCTATCTACCTATCTACCTACCTACCTGTATCTATGTACCTACCTACCTATCTGTATCTATCTATCAACCTACCTACCTATCTGTATCTATCTATCTACCTACCTACCTATCTGTATCTATCTATCTACCTACCTCCCTATCTGTATCTATCAATCTACCTACCTACCTATCTCTATCTATCAATCTACTTACCTACCTATCTGTATCTATCATTCTACATACCTACCTATCTCTATCTATCTATCTACCTACCTACCTATCTGTATTTATCTATCTACCTACCTACCTATCTGTATCTATCTATCTACCTACCTACCTATCTGTATCTATCTATCTACCTACCTACCTATCTGTATCTATCAATCTACCTACCTACCTATCTCTATCTATCTATCTACCTACCTACCTATCTCTATCTATCTACCTACCTACCTACCTATCTGTATTTATCTATCTACCTACCTACCTATCTGTATCTATCTATCTACCTACCTACCTATCTGTATCTATCTATCTACCTACCTACCTATCTGTATCTATCAATCTACCTACCTACCTATCTCTATCTATCTATCTACCTACCTACCTATCTCTATCTATCTACCTACCTACCTACCTATCTGTATTTATCTATCTACCTACCTACCTATCTGTATCTATCTATCTACCTACCTACCTATCTGTATCTATCTATCTACCTACCTACCTATCTGTATCTATCAATCTACCTACCTACCTACCTATCTGTAGCTATCTACCTACCTACCTATCTGTATCTATCAATCTACCTACCTACCTATCTGTATCTATCAATCTACTTACCTACCTATCTCTATCTATCATTCTACATACCTACCTATCTCTATCTATCTATCTACCTACCTACCTATCTGTATTTATCTATCTACCTACCTACCTATCTGTATCTATCTATCTACCTACCTACCTATCTGTATCTATCAATCTACCTACCTACCTATCTGTATCTATCTATCTACCTACCTACCTATCTCTATCTATCTACCTACCCACCTACCTATCTGTATTTATCTATCTATCTACCTACCTATCTGTATCTATCTACCTACCTACCTATCTCTATCTATCTATCTACCTACCTACCTATCTCTATCTATCTATCTACCTACCTACCTATCTGTATTTATCTATCTATCTACCTACCTTTCTCTATCTATCTATCTACCTACCTACCTATCTGTATCTATCTATCTACCTACCTATCTGTATCTATCAATCTACCTACCTACTTATGTCTATCTATCTACCTACCTACCTATCTGTATCTATCTATCTACCTACCTACCTATCTGTATCTATCAATCTACCTACCTACCTATCTCTATCTATCTATCTACCTACCTACCTATCTCTATCTATCTACCTACCCACCTACCTATCTGTATTTATCTATCTATCTACCTACCTATCTGTATCTATCTACCTACCTACCTATCTCTATCTATCTATCTACCTACCTATCTATCTCTATCTATCTATCTACCTACCTACCTATCTGTATTTATCTATCTATCTACCTACCTTTCTCTATCTATCTATCTACCTACCTACCTATCTGTATCTATCTATCTACCTACCTACCTATCTGTATCTATCAATCTACCTACCTACTTATGTCTATCTATCTACCTACCTACCTATCTCTATCTATCTATCTACCTACCTACCTATCTGTATCTATCAATCTACATACCTACCTATCTCTATCTATCTATCTACCTACCTACCTATCTGTATTTATCTATCTATCTACCTACCTATCTGTATCTATCAATATACCTACCTACCTATCTCTATCTATCTACCTATCTACCTACCTACCTGTATCTATGTACCTACCTACCTATCTGTATCTATCTATCTACCTACCTACCTATCTGTATCTATCTATCTACCTACCTACCTATCTGTATCTATCTATCTACCTACCTACCTATCTGTATCTATCAATCTACCTACCTACCTATCTCTATCTATCAATCTACTTACCTACCTATCTGTATCTATCATTCTACATACCTACCTATCTCTATCTATCTATCTACCTACCTACCTATCTGTATTTATCTATCTACCTACCTACCTATCTGTATCTATCTATCTACCTACCTACCTATCTGTATCTATCAATCTACCTACCTACCTATATCTATCTATCTATCTATCTATCTATCTATCTATCTATCTATCTATCTACCTACCTACCTACCTTTCTCTATCTATCTTCCTACCTACCTACCTATCTGTATTTATCTATCTATTTACCTACCTATCTGTATTTATCTATCTACCTACCTACCTATCTCTATCTATCTATCTACCTACCTACCTATCTGTATCTATCTATCTACCTACCTACCTATCTGTATCTATCAATCTACCTACCTACCTATCTGTAGCTATCTCCCTACCTACCTATCTGTATCTATCAATCTACCTACCTACCTATCTGTATCTATCAATCTACTTACCTACCTATCTGTATCTATCATTCTACATACCTACCTATCTCTATCTATCTATCTACCTACCTACCTATCTGTATTTATCTATCTAGTTACCTACCTATCTGTATCTATCTATCTACCTACCTACCTATCTGTATCTATCAATCTACCTACCTACCTATCTCTATTTATCTATCTATCTATCTATCTACCTACCTACCTATCTGTATCTATCAATCTACCTACCTACCTATCTGTATCTATCAATCTACTTACCTACCTATCTGTATCTATCATTCTACATACCTACCTATCGCTATCTATCTATCTACCTACCTACCTATCTGTATTTATCTATCTACCTACCTACCTATCTGTATCTATCTATCTACCTACCTACCTATCTGTATCTATCAATCTACCTACCTACCTATCTCTATCTATCTATCTACCTACCTACCTATCTCTATCTATCTACCTACCTACCTACCTATCTGTATTTATCTATCTACCTACCTACCTATCTGTATCTATCAATCTACCTACCTACCTTTCTGTAGCTATCTCCCTACCTACCTATCTGTATCTATCAATCTACCTACCTACCTATCTGTATCTATCAATCTACTTACCTACCTATCTGTATCTATCATTCTACATACCTACCTATCTCTATCTATCTATCTACCTACCTACCTATCTGTATTTATCTACCTACCTACCTACCTATCTGTATCTATCTATCTACCTACCTACCTATCTGTATCTATCAATCTACCTACCTACCTATCTCTATCTATCTATCTACCTACCTACCTATCTCTATCTATCTACCTACTTACCTACCTACCTATCTGTATCTATCTACCTACCTACCTACCTATCTGTATTTATCTATCTATCTACCTACCTATCTGTATCTATCAATCTACCTACCTACCTATCTGTAGCTATCTCCCTACCTACCTATCTGTATCTATCAATCTACCTACCTACCTATCTGTATCTATCAATCTACTTACCTACCTATCTGTATCTATCATTCTACATACCTACCTATCTCTATCTATCTATCTATCTACCTACCTACCTATCTGTATTTATCTATCTATCTACCTACCTATATGTATCTATCTACCTACCTACCTATCTCTATCTATCTATCTACCTACCTACCTATCTCTATCTATCTATCTACCTACCTACCTATCTGTATCTATCAATCTACCTACCTACCTATGTCTATCTATCTACCTACCTACCTATCTCTATCTATCTATCTACCTACCTACCTATCTGTATCTATCAATCTACATACCTACCTATCTCTATCTATCTATCTACCTACCTACCTATCTCTATCTATCTACCTACCTACCAACCTATCTGTATTTATCTATCTACCTACCTACCTATCTCTAGCTATCTATCTACCTACCTACCTATCTGTATCTATCTATCTACCTACCTACCTATCTGTATCTATCAATCTACCTACCTACCTATCTGTAGCTATCTACCTACCTAACTATCTGTATTTATCTATCTACCTACCTACCTATCTGTATCTATCTATCTACCTACCTACCTATCTGTATCTATCAATCTACCTACCTACCTACCTATCTCTATCTATCTATCTACCTACCTACCTATCTCTATCTATCTACCTACCTACCTACCTATCTGTATTTATCTATCTATCTACCTATCTATCTGTATCTATCTACCTACCTACCTATCTCTATCTATCTATCTACCTACCTATCTCTATCTATCTATCTACCTACCTACCTATCTGTATTTATCTATCTACCTACCTATCTTTCACTATCTATCTATCTACCTACCTACCTATCTGTATCTATCAATCTACCTACCTACCTATGTCTATCTATCTACCTACCTACCTATCTCTATCTATCTATCTACCTACCTACCTATCTGTATCTATCAATCTACATACCTACCTATCTCTATCTATCTATCTACCTACCTACCTATCTCTATCTATCAATCTACCTACCTACCTATCTCTATCTATCTATCTACCTACCTACCTATCTCTATCTATCTACCTACCTACCTACCTATCTGTATCTATCAATCTACCTACCTACCTATCTCTATCTATCCATCTACCTACCTACCTATCTCTATTTATCTACCTACCTACCTACCTATCTGTATTTATCCATCTATCTACCTACCTATCTGTATCTATCTACCTACCTACCTATCTGTATCTATCCATCTACCTACCTACCTATCTTTATCTATCTATCTACCTACCTACCTATCTGTATCTATCATTCTACATACCTACCTATCTCTATCTATCTATCTACCTACCTACCTATCTGTATTTATCTATCTACCTACCAACCTATCTGTAGCTATCTACCTACCTACCTATCTGTATCTATCAATCTACCTACCTACCTATCTGTATCTATCAATCTACTTACCTACCTATCTGTATCTATCATTCTACATACCTACCTATCTCTATCTATCTATCTACCTACCTACCTATCTGTATTTATCTATCTACCTACCTACCTATCTGTATCTATCTATCTACCTACCTACCTATCTCTATCTATCAATCTACCTACCTACCTATCTCTATCTATCTAAATACCTACCTACCTATCTCTATCTATCTACCTACCTACCTACCTATCTGTATCTATCAATCTACCTACCTACCTATCTCTATCTATCTATCTACCTACCTACCTATCTCTATCTATCTACCTACCTACCTACCTATCTGTATTTATCCATCTATCTACCTACCTATCTGTATCTATCTACCTACCTACCTATCTGTATCTATCCATCTACCTACCTACCTATCTTTATCTATCTATCTACCTACCTACCTATCTGTATCTATCAATCTACCTACCTACCTATGTCTATCTATCTACCTACCTACCTATCTCTATCTATCTATCTACATACCTACCTATCTGTATCTATCTATCTACCTACCTACCTATCTGTATCTATCAATCTACCTACCTACCTATCTCTATCTATCTATCTACCTACCTACCTATCTCTATCTATCTACCTACCTACCTTCCTATCTGTATTTATCTATCTACCTACCTACCTATCTCTATCTATCTATCTACCTACCTACCTATCTGTATCTATCTATCTACCAACCTACCTATCTGTATCTATCAATCTACCTACCTACCTATCTGTAGCTATCTACCTACCTACCTATCTGTATTTATCTATCTACCTAGCTACCTATCTGTATCTATCTATCTACCTACCTACCTATCTGTATCTATCAATCTACCTACCTACCTATCTGTATCTATCAATCTACCTACCTACCTATCTGTATCTATCAATCTACCTACCTACCTATCTGTATCTATAAATCTACTTACCTACCTATCTGTATCTATAATTCTACATACCTACCTATCTTTATCTATCTATCTACCTACCTACCTATCTGTATTTATCTATCTACCTACCTACCTATCTGTATCTGTCTATCTACCTACCTATTTATGTGTATCTATCAATCTACCTACCTACCTATCTCTATCTATCTATCTACCTACCTACCTATCTCTATCTATCTACCTACCTACCTATCTCTATCTATCTATCTACCTACCTACCTATCTGTATCTATCTATCTACCTACCTACCTATCTGTATTTATCTATCTATCTATCTACCTACCTATCTGTATCTATCAATATACCTACCTACCTATCTCTATATATCTATCTACCTACCTACCTATCTCTATCTATCTACCTATCTACCTACCTATCTGTATCTATCTACCTACCTACCTATCTATATCTATCTATCTACCTACCTACCTATCTGTATCTATCTATCTACCTACCTACCTATCTGTATCTATCTATCTATCTACCTACCTATCTGTATCTATCAATCTACCTACCTACCTATCCCTATCTATCAATCTACTTACCTACCTATCTGTATCTATCATTCTACATACCTACCTATCTCTATCTATCTATCTACCTACCTACCTATCTGTATTTATCTATCTACCTACCTACCTATCTGTATCTATCTACCTACCTACCTACCTATCTGTATCTATCAATCTACCTACCTACCTATCTCTATCTATCTATCTATCTATCTATCTATCTATCTATCTATCTATCTATCTATCTATCTATCTACCTACCTACCTACCTTTCTCTATCTATCTACCTACCTACCTACCTATCTGTATTTATCTATCTACCTACCTACCTATCTGTATCTATCTATCTACCTACCTACCTATCTGTATCTATCAATCTACCTACCTACCTATCTGTATCTATCTACCTACCTACCTATCTGTATCTATCTATCTACCTACCTACCTATCTGTATCTATCTATCTACCTACCTACCTATCTGTATCTATCTATCTACCTACCTACCTACATATCTGTATCTATCAATCTATCTACCTAGCTATCTGTATCTATCAATCTGCTTACCTACCTATCTGTATCTATCATTCTACATACCTACCTATCTCTATCTATCTATCTATCTACCTACCTACCTATCTGTATTTATCTATCTACCTACCTACCTATCTCTATCTATCTATCTACCTACCTACCTATCTGTATCTACCTATCTACCTACCTACCTATCTGTATCTATCAATCTACCTACCTACCTATCTCTATCTATCTACCTACCTACCTATCTCTATCTATCTATCTACCTAACTACCTATCTGTATCTATCTATCTACCTACCTACCTACATATCTGTATCTATCAATCTATCTACCTAGCTATCTGTATCTATCAATCTGCTTACCTACCTATCTGTATCTATCATTCTACATACCTACCTATCTCTATCTATCTATCTATCTACCTACCTACCTATCTGTATTTATCTATCTACCTACCTACCTATCTCTATCTATCTATCTACCTACCTACCTATCTGTATCTACCTATCTACCTACCTACCTATCTGTATCTATCAATCTACCTACCTACCTATCTCTATCTATCTATCTACCTACCTACCTATCTCTATCTATCTATCTACCTACCTACCTATCTCTATCTATCTATCTACCTACCTACCTATCTGTATCTATCAATCTACCTACCTACCTATCTGTAGCTATCTCCCTACCTACCTATCTGTATCTATCAATCGACCTACCTACCTATCTGTATCTATCAATCTACTTACCTACCTATCTGTATCTATCATTCTACATACCTACCTATCTCTATCTATCTATCTACCTACCTACCTATCTGTATTTATCTATCTAGCTACCTACCTATCTGTATCTATCTACCTACCTACCTACCTATCTGTATCTATCAATCTACCTACCTACCTATCTCTATCTATCTATCTACCTACCTACCTATCTTTATCTGTCAATCTACCTACCTACCTATCTGTATCTATCAATCTACATACCTACCTATCTCTATCTATCTATCTACCTACCTACCTATCTGTATTTATCTATCTACCTACCTACCTATCTGTATCTATCAATCTACCTACCTACATATCTCTATCTATCTATCTACCTACCTACCTATCTCTATCTATCTACCTACCTACCTACCTATCTGTATTTATCTATCTACCTACCTACCTATCTCTATCTATCTACCTACCTACCTATCTGTATCTATCTATCTACCTACCTATCTATCTGTATCTATCAATCTACCTACCTACCTATCTGTAGCTATCTACCTACCTACCTATCTGTATTTATCTATCTACCTACCTACCTATCTGTATCTATCTACCTACCTACCTATCTGTATCTATCAATCTACCTACCTACCTATCTGTATCTATCAATCTACCTACCTACCTATCTGTATCTATCAATCTACCTACCTACCTATCTGTATCTATCATTCTACATACCTACCTATCTCTATCTATCTATCTATCTACCTACCTACCTATCTGTATTTATCTATCTACCTACCTACCTATCTGTATCTATCTATCTACCTACCTACCTATCTGTATCTATCAATCTACCTACCTACCTATCTCTATCTATCTACCTACCTACCTACCTATCTGTATTTATCTATCTATCTACCTACCTATCTGTATCTATCTACCTACCTACCTATCTCTATCTATCTATCTACCTACCTACCTATCTCTATCTATCTATCTACCTACCTACCTATCTGTATTTATCTATCTATCTACCTACCTTTCTCTATCTATCTATCTACCTACCTACCTATCTGTATCTATCTATCTACCTACCTACCTATCTGTATCTATCAATCTACCTACCTACCTATCTCTATCTATCAATCTACTTACCTACCTATCTGTATCTATCATTCTACATACCTACCTATCTCTATCTATCTATCTACCTACCTACCTATCTGTATTTATCTATCTACCTACCTACCTATCTGTATCTATCTACCTACCTACCTACCTATCTGTATCTATCAATCTACCTACCTACCTATCTCTATCTATCTATCTATCTATCTATCTATCTATCTATCTATCTATCTATCTATCTATCTACCTACCTACCTACCTTTCTCTATCTATCTACCTACCTACCTACCTATCTGTATTTATCTATCTATCTACCTACCTATCTGTATCTATCTATCTACCTACCTACCTATCTGTATCTATCAATCTACCTACCTACCTATCTGTATCTATCTACCTACCTACCTATCTGTATCTATCTATCTACCTACCTACCTATCTGTATCTATCTATCTACCTACCTACCTACATATCTGTATCTATCAATCTACCAACCTAGCTATCTGTATCTATCAATCTGCTTACCTACCTATCTGTATCTATCATTCTACATACCTACCTATCTCTATCTATCTATCTATCTACCTACCTACCTATCTGTATTTATCTATCTACCTACCTACCTATCTCTATCTATCTATCTACCTACCTACCTATCTGTATCTACCTATCTACCTACCTACCTATCTGTATCTATCAATCTACCTACCTACCTATCTCTATCTATCTATCTACCTACCTACCTATCTGTATTTATCTATCTAGCTACCTACCTATCTGTATCTATCTACCTACCTACCTACCTATCTGTATCTATCAATCTACCTACCTACCTATCTCTATCTATCTATCTACCTACCTACCTATCTTTATCTATCAATCTACCTACCTACCTATCTGTATCTATCAATCTACATACCTACCTATCTCTATCTATCTATCTACCTACCTACCTATCTGTATTTATCTATCTACCTACCTACCTATCTGTATCTATCTACCTACCTACCTATCTGTATCTATCAATCTACCTACCTACCTACCTATCTCTATCTATCTATCTACCTACTTACCTATCTCTATCTACCTACCTACCTACCTATCTGTATTTATCTATCTACCTACCTACCTATCTCTATCTATCTATCTACCTACCTACCTATCTGTATCTATCTATCTACCTACCTATCTATCTGTATATATCAATCTACCTACCTACCTATCTGTAGCTATCTACCTACCTACCTATATTTATCTATCAATCTACCTACCTACCTATCTGTATCTATCAATCTACATACCTACCTATCTCTATCTATCTATCTACCTACCTACCTATCTGTATTTATCTATCTACCTACCTACCTATCTGTATCTATCTACCTACCTACCTATCTGTATCTATCAATCTACCTACCTACCTACCTATCTCTATCTATCTATCTACCTACTTACCTATCTCTATCTACCTACCTACCTACCTATCTGTATTTATCTATCTACCTACCTACCTATCTCTATCTATCTATCTACCTACCTACCTATCTGTATCTATCTATCTACCTACCTATCTATCTGTATCTATCAATCTACCTACCTACCTATCTGTAGCTATCTACCTACCTACCTATCTGTATTTATCTATCTACCTACCTACCTATCTGTATCTATCTATCTACCTACCTACCTATCTGTATCTATCAATCTACCTACCTACCTATCTGTATCTATCAATCTACCTACCTACCTATCTGTATCTATCATTCTACATACCTACCTATCTCTATCTATCTATCTATCTACCTACCTACCTATCTGTATTTATCTATCTACCTACCTACCTATCTGTATCTATCTATCTACCTACCTACCTATCTGTATCTATCAATCTACCTACCTACCTATCTCTATCTATCTATCTACCTACCTACCTATCTCTATCTATCTACCTACCTACCTACCTATCTGTATTTATCTATCTATCTACCTACCTATCTGTATCTATCTACCTACCTACCTATCTCTATCTATCTATCTTCCTACCTACCTATCTCTATCTATCTATCTACCTACCTACCTATCTGTATTTATCTATCTATCTACCTACCTTTCTCTATCTATCTATCTACCTACCTACCTATCTGTATCTATCTATCTACCTACCTACCTATCTGTATCTATCAATCTACCTACCTACCTCTGTCTATCTATCTACCTACCTACCTATCTCTATCTATCTATCTACCTACCTAACTATCTGTATCTATCAATCTACATACCTACCTATCTCTATCTATCTATCTACCTATCTACCTATCTGTATTTATCTATCTATCTACCTACCTATCTGTATCTATCAATATACCTACCTACCTATCTCTATATATCTATCTACCTACCTACCTATCTCTATCTATCTACCTATCTACCTACCTATCTGTATCTATCTACCTACCTACCTATCTGTATCTATCTATATACCTACCTACCTATCTGTATCTATCTATCTACCTACCTACCTATCTGTATCTATCAATCTACCTATCTACCTATCTCTATCTATCAATCTACTTACCTACCTATCTGTATCTATCATTCTACATACCTACCTATCTCTATCTATCTATCTACCTACATACCTATCTGTATTTATCTATCTACCTACCTACCTATCTGTATCTATCTATCTACCTACCTACCTATCTGTATCTATCAATCTACCTACCTACCTATCTGTATCTATCAATCTACCTACCTACCTATCTGTATCTATCATTCTACATACCTACCTATCTCTATCTATCTATCTATCTACCTACCTACCTATCTGTATTTATCTATCTACCTACCTACCTATCTGTATCTATCTATCTACCTACCTACCTATCTGTATCTATCAATCTACCTACCTACCTATCTCTATCTATCTATCTACCTACCTACCTATCTCTATCTATCTACCTACCTACCTACCTATCTGTATTTATCTATCTATCTACCTACCTATCTGTATCTATCTACCTACCTACCTATCTCTATCTATCTATCTTCCTACCTACCTATCTCTATCTATCTATCTACCTACCTACCTATCTGTATTTATCTATCTATCTACCTACCTTTCTCTATCTATCTATCTACCTACCTACCTATCTGTATCTATCTATCTACCTACCTACCTATCTGTATCTATCAATCTACATACCTACCTATCTCTATCTATCTATCTACCTATCTACCTATCTGTATTTATCTATCTATCTACCTACCTATCTGTATCTATCAATATACCTACCTACCTATCTCTATATATCTATCTACCTACCTACCTATCTCTATCTATCTACCTATCTACCTACCTATCTGTATCTATCTACCTACCTACCTATCTGTATCTATCTATATACCTACCTACCTATCTGTATCTATCTATCTACCTACCTACCTATCTGTATCTATCAATCTACCTATCTACCTATCTCTATCTATCAATCTACTTACCTACCTATCTGTATCTATCATTCTACATACCTACCTATCTCTATCTATCTATCTACCTACATACCTATCTGTATTTATCTATCTACCTACCTACCTATCTGTATCTATCTATCTACCTACCTACCTATCTGTATCTATCAATCTACCTACCTACCTATCTCTATCTATCTATCTATCTATCTATCTATCTATCTATCTATTTATCTATCTATCTATCTATCTATCTATCTATCTATCTACCTACCTACCTTTCTCTATCTATCTACCTACTTACCTACCTATCTGTATTTATCTATCTATCTACCTACCTATCTGTATCTATCTACCTACCTACCTATCTCTATCTATCTATCTACCTACCTACCTATCTGTATCTATCTATCTACCTACCTACCTATCTGTATCTATCAATCTACCTACCTACCTATCTGTATCTATCTACCTACCTACCTACCTATCTGTATCTATCTATCTACCTACCTACCTATCTGTATCTATCAATCTACTTACCTACCTATCTCTATCTATCATTCTACATACCTACCTATCTCTATCTATCTATCTACCTACCTACCTATCTGTATTTATCTATCTACCTACCTACCTATCTCTATCTATCTATCTACCTACCTACCTATCTGTATCTATCAATCTACCTACCTACCTATCTGTAGCTATCAATCTACTTACCTACCTATCTGTATCTATCATTCTACATACCTACCTATCTCTATCTATCTATCTACCTACCTACCTATCTGTATTTATCTATCTACCTACCTACCTATCTCTATCTATCTATCTACCTACCTACCTATCTCTATCTATCTATCTACCTACCTACCTATCTGTATTTATCTATCTATCTACCTACCTTTCTCTATCTATCTATCTACCTACCTACCTATCTGTATCTATCTATCTACCTACCTACCTATCTGTATCTATCTATCTACATACCTACCTATCTCTATCTATCTATCTACCTACCTACCTATCTGTATCTATCTACCTACCTACCTATCTCTATCTATCTATCTACCTACCTACCTATCTGTATTTATCTATCTATCTACCTACCTATCTGTATCTATCAATATACCTACCTACCTATCTCTATATATCTATCTACCTACCTACCTATCTCTATCTATCTACCTATCTACCTACCTATCTGTATCTATCTACCTACCTACCTATCTGTATCTATCTATCTACCTACCTTCCTATCTGTATCTATCTATCTACCTACCTACCTATCTGTATCTATCTATCTACCTACCTACCTATCTGTATCTATCAATCTACCTACCTACCTATCTCTATCTATCAATCTACTTACCTACCTATCTGTATCTATCATTCTACATACCTACCTATCTCTATCTATCTATCTACCTACCTAACTATCTGTATTTATCTATCTACCTACCTACCTATCTGTATCTATCTACCTACCTACCTACATATCTGTATCTATCTACCTACCTACCTACCTTTCTCTATCTATCTACCTACCTACCTACCTATCTGTATTTATCTATCTATCTACCTACCTATCTGTATCTATCTACCTACCTACCTATCTCTATCTATCTATCTACCTACCTACCTATCTGTATCTATCTATCTACCTACCTACCTATCTGTATCTATCAATCTACCTACCTACCTATCTGTATCTATCTACCTACCTACCTATCTGTATCTATCTATCTACCTACCTACCTATCTGTATCTATCTATCTACCTACCTACCTATCTGTATCTATCTATCTACCTACCTACCTATCTGTATCTATCAATCTACCTACCTACCTATCTGTAGCTATCTCCCTACCTACCTATCTGTATCTATCAATCGACCTACCTACCTATCTGTATCTATCAATCTACTTACCTACCTATCTGTATCTATCTTCTACATACCTACCTATCTCTATCTATCTATCTACCTACCTACCTATCTGTATTTATCTATCTAGCTACCTACCTATCTGTATCTATCTACCTACCTACCTACCTATCTGTATCTATCAATCTACCTACCTACCTATCTCTATCTATCTATCTACCTACCTACCTATCTTTATCTATCAATCTACCTACCTACCTATCTGTATCTATCAATCTACATACCTACCTATCTCTATCTATCTATCTACCTACCTACCTATCTGTATTTATCTATCTACCTACCTACCTATCTGTATCTATCTACCTACCTACCTATCTGTATCTATCAATCTACCTACCTACCTATCTCTATCTATCTATATACCTACCTACCTATCTCTATCTATCTACCTACCTACCTACCTATCTGTATTTATCTATCTACCTACCTACCTATCTCTATCTATCTATCTACCTACCTACCTATCTGTATCTATCTATCTACCTACCTATCTATCTGTATCTATCAATCTACCTACCTACCTATCTGTAGCTATCTACCTACCTACCTATCTGTATTTATCTATCTACCTACCTACCTATCTGTATCTATCTATCTACCTACCTACCTATCTGTATCTATCAATCTACCTACCTACCTATCTGTATCTATCAATCTACCTACCTACCTATCTGTATCTATCATTCTACATACCTACCTATCTCTATCTATCTATCTATCTATCTACCTACCTACCTATCTGTATTTATCTATCTACCTACCTACCTATCTGTATCTATCTATCTACCTACCTACCTATCTGTATCTATCAATCTACCTACCTACCTATCTCTATCTATCTATCTACCTACCTACCTATCTCTATCTATCTACCTACCTACCTACCTATCTGTATTTATCTATCTATCTACCTACCTATCTGTATCTATCTACCTACCTACCTATCTCTATCTATCTATCTACCTACCTACCTATCTCTATCTATCTATCTACCTACCTACCTATCTGTATTTATCTATCTATCTACCTACCTTTCTCTATCTATCTACCTACCTACCTATCTGTATCTATCTATCTACCTACCTACCTATCTGTATCTATCAATCTACCTACCTACCTATGTCTATCTATCTACCTACCTACCTATCTCTATCTATCTATCTACCTACCTAACTATCTGTATCTATCAATCTACATACCTACCTATCTCTATCTATCTATCTACCTATCTACCTATCTGTATTTATCTATCTATCTACCTACCTATCTGTATCTATCAATATACCTACCTACCTATCTCTATATATCTATCTACCTACCTACCTATCTCTATCTATCTACCTATCTACCTACCTATCTGTATCTATCTACCTACCTGCCTATCTGTATCTATCTATCTACCTACCTACCTATCTGTATCTATCTACCTACCTACCTATCTGTATCTATCAATCTACCTATCTACCTATCTCTATCTATCAATCTACTTACCTACCTATCTGTATCTATCATTCTACATACCTACCTATCTCTATCTATCTATCTACCTACATACCTATCTGTATTTATCTATCTACCTACCTACCTATCTGTATCTATCTATCTACCTACCTACCTATCTGTATCTATCAATCTACCTACCTACCTATCTCTATCTATCTATCTATCTATCTATCTATCTATCTATCTGTCTGTCTATCTATCTATCTATCTATCTACCTACCTACCTACCTACCTTTCTCTATCTATCTACCTACCTACCTACCTATCTGTATTTATCTATCTATCTACCTACCTATCTGTATCTATCTACCTACCTACCTATCTCTATCTATCTATCTACCTACCTACCTATCTGTATCTATCTATCTACCTACCTACCTATCTGTATCTATCAATCTACCTACCTACCTATCTGTATCTATCTACATACCTACCTATCTGTATCTATCTATCTACCTACCTACCTATCTGTATCTATCTATCTACCTACCTACCTATCTGTATCTATCAATCTACTTACCTACCTATCTGTATCTATCATTCTACATACCTACCTATCTCTATCTATCTATCTACCTACCTACCTATCTGTATTTATTTATCTACCTACCTACCTATCTCTATCTATCTATCTACCTACCTACCTATCTTTATCTATCAATCTACCTACCTACCTATCTGTAGCTATCAATCTACTTACCTACCTATCTGTATCTATCATTCTACATACCTACCTATCTCTATCTATCTATCTACCTACCTACCTATCTGTATTTATCTATCTACCTACCTACCTATCTCTATCTATCTATCTACCTACCTACCTATCTCTATCTATCTATCTACCTACCTACCTATCTGTATTTATCTATCTAGCTACCTACCTATCTGTATCTATCTATCTACCTACCTACCTATCTGTATCTATCAATCTACCTACCTACCTATCTCTATCTATCTATCTACCTACCTACCTATCTGTATCTATCAATCTACCTACCTACCTATCTGTATCTATCAATCTACTTACCTACCTATCTGTATCTATCATTCTACATACCTACCTATCTCTATCTATCTATCTACCTACCTACCTATCTGTTTTTATCTATCTACCTACCTACCTATCTGTATCTATCAATCTACCTACCTACCTATCTGTATCTATCAATCTACCTACCTACCTATGTCTATCTATCTACCTACCTACCTATCTCTATCTATCTATCTACCTACCTACCTATCTGTATCTATCAATCTACATACCTACCTATCTCTATCTATCTATCTACCTACCTACCTATCTGTATTTATCTATCTACCTACCTACCTATCTGTATCTATCTATCTACCTACCTACCTATCTGTATCTATCAATCTACCTACCTACCTATCTCTATCTATCTATCTACCTACCTACCTATCTCTATCTATCTACCTACCTACCTACCTATCTGTATTTATCTATCTATCTACCTACCTATCTGTATCTATCTACCTACCTACCTATCTCTATCTATCTATCTACCTACCTACCTATCTCTATCTATCTATCTACCTACCTACCTATCTGTATTTATCTATCTATCTACCTACCTTTCTCTATCTATCTATCTACCTACCTACCTATCTGTATCTATCTATCTACCTACCTACCTATCTGTATCTATCGATCTACCTACCTACCTATGTCTATCTATCTACCTACCTACCTATCTCTATCTATCTATCTACCTACCTAACTATCTGTATCTATCAATCTACATACCTACCTATCTCTATCTATCTATCTACCTATCTACCTATCTGTATTTATCTATCTATCTACCTACCTATCTCTATCTATCAATATACCTACCTACCTATCTCTATATATCTATCTACCTACCTACCTATCTCTATCTATCTACCTATCTACCTACCTATCTGTATCTATCTACCTACCTACCTATCTGTATCTATCTATCTACCTACCTACCTATCTGTATCTATCTACCTACCTACCTATCTGTATCTATCAATCTACCTATCTACCTATCTCTATCTATCAATCTACTTACCTACCTATCTGTATCTATCATTCTACATACCTACCTATCTCTATCTATCTATCTACCTACATACCTATCTGTATTTATCTATCTACCTACCTACCTATCTGTATCTATCTATCTACCTACCTACCTATCTGTATCTATCAATCTACCTACCTACCTATCTCTATCTATCTATCTATCTATCTATCTATCTATCTATCTATCTATCTATCTATCTATCTATCTACCTACCTACCTACCTACCTTTCTCTATCTATCTACCTACCTACCTACCTATCTGTATTTATCTATCTATCTACCTACCTATCTGTATCTATCTACCTACCTACCTATCTCTATCTATCTATCTACCTACCTACCTATCTGTATCTATCTATCTACCTACCTACCTATCTGTATCTATCAATCTACCTACCTACCTATCTGTATCTATCTACATACCTACCTATCTGTATCTATCTATCTACCTACCTACCTATCTGTATCTATCTATCTACCTACCTACCTATCTGTATCTATCTATCTACCTACCTACCTATCTGTATCTATCAATCTACTTACCTACCTATCTGTATCTATCATTCTACATACCTACCTATCTCTATCTATCTATCTACCTACCTACCTATCTGTATTTATCTATCTACCTACCTACCTATCTCTATCTATCTATCTACCTACCTACCTATCTTTATCTATCTATCTACCTACCTACCTATCTTTATCTATCAATCTACCTACCTACCTATCTGTAGCTATCAATCTACTTACCTACCTATCTGTATCTATCATTCTACATACCTACCTATCTCTATCTATCTATCTACCTACCTACCTATCTGTATTTATCTATCTACCTACCTACCTATCTCTATCTATCTATCTACCTACCTACCTATCTGTATCTATCAATCTACCTACCTACCTATCTCTATCTATCTATCTACCTACCTACCTATCTGTATCTATCAATCTACCTACCTACCTATCTGTATCTATCAATCTACTTACCTACCTATCTGTATCTATCATTCTACATACCTACCTATCTCTATCTATCTACCTACCTACCTACCTATCTGTATCTATCAATCTACCTACCTACCTATGTCTATCTATCTACCTACCTACCTATCTCTATCTATCTATCTACCTACCTAACTATCTGTATCTATCAATCTACATACCTACCTATCTCTATCTATCTATCTACCTATCTACCTATCTGTATTTATCTATCTATCTACCTACCTATCTGTATCTATCAATATACCTACCTACCTATCTCTATATATCTATCTACCTACCTACCTATCTCTATCTATCTACCTATCTACCTACCTATCTGTATCTATCTACCTACCTACCTATCTGTATCTATCTATCTACCTACCTACCTATCTGTATCTATCTACCTACCTACCTATCTGTATCTATCAATCTACCTATCTACCTATCTCTATCTATCAATCTACTTACCTACCTATCTGTATCTATCATTCTACATACCTACCTATCTCTATCTATCTATCTACCTACATACCTATCTGTATTTATCTATCTACCTACCTACCTATCTGTATCTATCTATCTACCTACCTACCTATCTGTATCTATCAATCTACCTACCTACCTATCGCTATCTATCTATCTATCTATCTATCTATCTATCTATCTATCTATCTATCTATCTATCTATCTATCTATCTATCTATCTATCTACCTACCTACCTACCTTTCTCTATCTATCTACCTACCTACCTACCTATCTGTATTTATCTATCTATCTACCTACCTATCTGTATCTATCTACCTACCTACCTATCTCTATCTATCTATCTACCTACCTACCTATCTGTATCTATCTATCTACCTACCTACCTATCTGTATCTATCAATCTACTTACCTACCTATCTGTATCTATCATTCTACATACCTACCTATCTCTATCTATCTATCTACCTACCTACCTATCTGTATTTATCTATCTACCTACCTACCTATCTGTATCTATCAATCTACCTACCTACCTATCTGTATCTATCAATCTACCTACCTACCTATGTCTATCTATCTACCTACCTACCTATCTCTATCTATCTATCTACCTACCTACCTATCTGTATCTATCAATCTACATACCTACCTATCTCTATCTATCTATCTACCTACCTACCTATCTGTATTTATCTATCTACCTACCTACCTATCTGTATCTATCTATCTACCTACCTACCTATCTGTATCTATCAATCTACCTACCTACCTATCTCTATCTATCTATCTACCTACCTATCTGTATCTATCTATCTACCTACCTACCTATCTGTATCTATCTATCTACCTACCTACCTATCTGTATCTATCAATCTACCTACCTACCTATCTGTATCTATCAATCTACTTACCTACCTATCTGTATCTATCATTCTACATACCTACCTATCTCTATCTATCTATCTACCTACCTACCTATCTGTATTTATCTATCTACCTACCTACCTATCTCTATCTATCTACCTACCTACCTATCTGTATCTATCTATCTACCTACCTACCTATCTGTATCTATCAATCTACCTACCTACCTATCTGTAGCTATCTCCCTACCTACCTATCTGTATCTATCAATCTACCTACCTACCTATCTGTATCTATCAATCTACTTACCTACCTATGTGTATCTATCATTCTACATACCTACCTATCTCTATCTATCTATCTACCTACCTACCTATCTGTATTTATCTATCTAGCTACCTACCTATCTGTATCTATCTATCTACCTACCTACCTATCTGTATCTATCAATCTACCTACCTACCTATCTCTATCTATCTATCTACCTACCTACCTATCTGTATCTATCAATCTACCTACCTACCTATCTGTATCTATCAATCTACTAACCTACCTATCTGTATCTATCATTCTACATACCTACCTATCTCTATCTATCTATCTACCTACCTACCTATCTGTATTTATCTATCTACCTACCTACCTATCTGTATCTATCTACCTACCTACCTATCTGTATCTATCAATCTACCTACCTACCTATCTCTATCTATCTATCTACCTACCTACCTATCTTTATCTATCAATCTACCTACCTACCTATCTGTATCTATCAATCTACATACCTACCTATCTCTATCTATCTATCTACCTACCTACCTATCTGTATTTATCTATCTACCTACCTACCTATCTGTATCTATCTACCTACCTACCTATCTGTATCTATCAATCTACCTACCTACCTATCTCTATCTATCTATCTACCTACCTACCTATCTCTATCTATCTACCTACCTACCTACCTATCTGTATTTATCTATCTACCTACCTACCTATCTCTATCTATCTATCTACCTACCTACCTATCTGTATTTATCTATCTACCTACCTACCTATCTCTATCTATCTATCTACCTACCTACCTATCTCTATCTATCTATCTACCTACCTACCTATCTGTATTTATCTATCTATCTACCTACCTTTCTCTATCTATCTATCTACCTACCTACCTATCTGTATCTATCTATCTACCTACCTACCTATCTGTATCTATCTATCTACATACCTACCTATCTCTATCTATCTATCTACCTACCTGCCTATCTGTATCTACCTACCTACCTATCTCTATCTATCTATCTACCTACCTACCTATCTGTATTTATCTATCTATCTACCTACCTATCTGTATCTATCAATATACCTACCTACCTATCTCTATATATCTATCTACCTACCTACCTATCTCTATCTATCTACCTATCTACCTACCTATCTGTATATATCTACCTACCTACCTATCTATATCTATCTATCTACCTACCTACCTATCTGTATCTATCTATCTACCTACCTACCTATCTGTATCTATCTATCTACCTACCTACCTATCTGTATCTATCAATCTACCTACCTACCTATCTCTATCTATCAATCTACTTACCTACCTATCTGTATCTATCATTCTACATACCTACCTATCTCTATCTATCTATCTACCTACCTACCTATATGTATTTATCTATCTACCTACCTACCTATCTGTATCTATCTACCTACCTACCTATCTGTATCTATCAATCTACCTACCTATCTATCTATCTATCTATCTATCTATCTATCTATCTATCTACCTACCTACATTTCTCTATCTACCCACCTACCTACCTACCTATCTGTATTTATCTATCTATCTACCTACCTATCTGTATCTATCTACCTACCTACCTATCTCTATCTATCTATCTACCTACCTACCTATCTGTATCTATCTATCTACCTACCTACCTATCTGTATCTATCAATCTACCTACCTACCTATCTTTATCTATCTACCTACCTACCTATCTGTATCTATCTATCTACCTACCTACCTATCTGTATCTATCTATCTACCTACCTACCTATCTGTATCTATCTATCTACCTACCTACCTACATATCTGTATCTATCAATCTACCTACCTAGCTATCTGTATCTATCAATCTGCTTACCTACCTATCTGTATCTATCATTCTACATACCTACCTATCTCTATCTATCTATCTATCTACCTACCTACCTATTTGTATTTATCTATCTACCTACCTACCTATCTCTATCTATCTATCTACCTACCTACCTATCTGTATCTACCTATCTACCTACCTACCTATCTGTATCTATCAATCTACCTACCTACCTATCTCTATCTATCTATCTACCTACCTACCTATCTCTATCTATCTATCTACCTACCTACCTATCTGTATCTATCTATCTACCTACCTACCTATCTGTATCTATCAATCTACCTACCTACCTATCTGTAGCTATCTCCCTACCTACCTATCTGTATCTATCAATCGACCTACCTACCTATCTGTATCTATCAATCTACTTACCTACCTATCTGTATCTATCATTCTACATACCTACCTATCTCTATCTATCTATTTACCTACCTACCTATCTGTATTTATCTATCTAGCTACCTACCTATCTGTATCTATCTACCTACCTACCTATCTGTATCTATCTATCTACCTACCTACCTATCTGTATCTATCAATCTACCTACCTACCTATCTCTATCTATCTATCTACCTACCTACCTATCTTTATCTATCAATCTACCTACCTACCTATCTGTATCTATCAATCTACATACCTACCTATCTCTATCTATCTATCTACCTACCTACCTATCTGTATTTATCTATCTACCTACCTACCTATCTGTATCTATCTACCTACCTACCTATCTGTATCTATCAATCTACCTACCTACCTATCTCTATCTATCTATATACCTACCTACCTATCTCTATCTATCTACCTACCTACCTACCTATCTGTATTTATCTATCTACCTACCTACCTATCTCTATCTATCTATCTACCTACCTACCTATCTGTATCTATCTATCTACCTACCTATCTATCTGTATCTATCAATCTACCTACCTACCTATCTGTAGCTATCTACCTACCTACCTATCTGTATTTATCTATCTACCTACCTACCTATCTGTATCTATCTATCTACCTACCTACCTATCTGTATCTATCAATCTACCTACCTACCTTTCTGTATCTATCAATCTACCTACCTACCTATCTGTATCTATCATTCTACATACCTACCTATCTCTATCTATCTATCTATCTACCTACCTACCTATCTGTATTTATCTATCTACCTACCTACCTATCTGTATCTATCTATCTACCTACCTACCTATCTGTATCTATCAATCTACCTACCTACCTATCTCTATCTATCTATCTACCTACCTACCTATCTCTATCTATCTACCTACCTACCTACCTATCTGTATTTATCTATCTATCTACCTACCTATCTGTATCTATCTACCTACCTACCTATCTCTATCTATCTATCTACCTACCTACCTATCTCTATCTATCTATCCACCTACCTACCTATCTGTATCTATCAATCTACCTACCTACCTATGTCTATCTATCTACCTACCTACCTATCTCTATCTATCTATCTACCTACCTAACTATCTGTATCTATCAATCTACATACCTACCTATCTCTATCTATCTATCTACCTATCTACCTATCTGGATTTATCTATCTATCTACCTACCTATCTGTATCTATCAATATACCTACCTACCTATCTCTATATATCTATCTACCTACCTACCTATCTCTATCTATCTACCTATCTACCTACCTATCTGTATCTATCTACCTACCTACCTATCTGTATCTATCTATCTACCTACCTACCTATCTGTATCTATCTATCTACCTACCTACCTATCTGTATCTATCAATCTACCTATCTACCTATCTCTATCTATCAATCTACTTACCTACCTATCTGTATCTATCATTCTACATACCTACCTGTCTCTATCTATCTATCTACCTACATACCTATCTGTATTTATCTATCTACCTACCTACCTATCTGTATCTATCTATCTACCTACATACCTATCTGTATCTATCAATCTACCTACCTACCTATCTCTATCTATCTATCTATCTATCTATCTATCTATCTATCTATCTATCTATCTATCTATCTATCTACCTACCTACCTACCTACCTTTCTCTATCTATCTACCTACCTACCTACCTATCTGTATTTATCTATCTATCTACCTACCTATCTGTATCTATCTACCTACCTACCTATCTCTATCTATCTATCTACCTACCTACCTATCTGTATCTATCTATCTACCTACCTACCTATCTGTATCTATCAATCTACCTACCTACCTATCTGTATCTATCTACCTACCTACCTATCTGTATCTATCTATCTACCTACCTACCTATCTGTATCTATCTATCTACCTACCTACCTATCTGTATCTATCAATCTACTTACCTACCTATCTGTATCTATCATTCTACATACCTACCTATCTCTATCTATCTATCTACCTACCTACCTATCTGTATTTATCTATCTACCTACCTACCTATCTCTATCTATCTATCTACCTACCTACCTATCTTTATCTATCTATCTACCTACCTACCTATCTGTATCTATCAATCTACCTACCTACCTATCTGTAGCTATCAATCTACTTACCTACCTATCTGTATCTATCATTCTACATACCTACCTATCTCTATCTATCTATCTACCTACCTACCTATCTGTATTTATCTATCTACCTACCTACCTATCTCTATCTATCTATCTACCTACCTACCTATCTCTATCTATCTATCTATCTATCTACCTACCTACCTATCTGTATTTATCTATCTAGCTACCTACCTATCTGTATCTATCTATCTACCTACCTACCTATCTGTATCTATCAATCTACCTACCTACCTATCTCTATCTATCTATCTACCTACCTACCTATCTGTATCTATCAATCTACCTACCTACCTATCTGTATCTATCAATCTACTTACCTACCTATCTGTATCTATCATTCTACATACCTACCTATCTCTATCTATCTATCTACCTACCTACCTATCTGTATTTATCTATCTACCTACCTACCTATCTGTATCTATCAATCTACCTACCTACCTATCTGTATCTATCAATCTACCTACCTACCTATGTCTATCTATCTACCTACCTACCTATCTCTATCTATCTATCTACCTACCTACCTATCTGTATCTATCAATCTACATACCTACCTATCTCTATCTATCTATCTACCTACCTACCTATCTGTATTTATCTATCTACCTACCTACCTATCTGTATCTATCTATCTACCTACCTACCTATCTGTATCTATCTACCTACCTACCTATCTGTATCTATCAATCTACCTACCTACCTATCTCTATCTATCTATCTATCTATCTATCTATCTATCTATCTATCTATCTATCTATCTATCTATCTATCTACCTACCTACATTTCTCTATCTATCTACCTACCTATCTACCTTTCTGTATTTATCTATCTATCTACCTACCTATCTGTATCTATCTACCTACCTACCTATCTCTATCTATCTATCTACCTACCTACCTATCTGTATCTATCTATCTACCTACCTACCTATCTGTATCTATCAATCTACCTACCTACCTATCTGTATCTATCTACCTACCTACCTATCTGTATCTATCTATCTACCTACCTACCTATCTGTATCTATCTATCTGCCTACCTACCTATCTGTATCTATCTATCTACCTACCTACCTACATATCTGTATCTATCAATCTACCTACCTAGCTATCTGTATCTATCAATCTGCTTACCTACCTATCTGTATCTATCATTCTACATACCTACCTATCTCTATCTATCTATCTATCTACCTACCTATCTCTATCTATCTATCTACCTACCTACCTATCTGTATCTACCTATCTACCTACCTACCTATCTGTATCTATCAATCTACATACCTACCTATCTGTATCTATCATTCTACATACCTACCTATCTCTATCTATCTATCTATCTACCTATCTGTATCTATCTATCTACCTACCTACCTATCTGTATCTATCTATCTACCTACCTACCTATCTGTATCTATCAATCTACCTACCTACCTATCTGTATCTATCAATCTACTTACCTACCTATCTGTATCTATCATTCTACATACCTACCTATCTCTATCTATCTATCTACCTACCTACCTATCTCTATCTATCTACCTACCTACCTACCTATCTGTATTTATCTATCTATCTACCTACCTATCTGTATCTATCTACCTACCTACCTATCTCTATCTATCTATCTACCTACCTACCTATCTCTATCTATCTATCTACCTACCTACCTATCTGTATTTATCTAAATATCTACCTACCTTTCTCTATCTATCTATCTACCTACCTACCTATCTGTATCTATCTATCTACCTACCTACCTATCTGTATCTATCAATCTACCTACCTACCTATCTGTATCTATCAATCTACTTACCTACCTATCTGTATCTATCATTCTACATACCTACCTATCTCTATCTATCTATCTACCTACCTACCTATCTGTATTTATCTATCTACCTACCTACCTATCTGTATCTATCAATCTACCTACCTACCTATCTGTATCTATCAATCTACCTACCTACCTATGTCTATCTATCTACCTACCTACCTATCTCTATCTATCTATCTACCTACCTACCTATCTGTATTTATCAATCTACATACCTACCTATCTCTATCTATCTATCTACCTACCTACCTATCTGTATTTATCTATCTACCTACCTACCTATCTGTATCTATCTATCTACCTACCTACCTATCTCTATCTATCTATCTACCTACCTACCTATCTCTATCTATCTACCTACCTACCTACCTATCTGTATTTATCTATCTACCTACCTACCTATCTCTATCTATCTATCTACCTACCTACCTATCTGTATCTATCTATCTACCTACCTACCTATCTGTATCTATCAATCTACCTACCTACCTATCTGTAGCTATCTACCTACCTACCTATCTGTATTTATCTATCTACCTACCTATCTGTATCTATCTATCTACCTACCTACCTATCTGTATCTATCAATCTACCTACCTACCTATCTGTATCTATCAATCTACCTACCTACCTATCTGTATCTATCAATCTACTTACCTACCTATCTGTATCTATCATTCTACATACCTACCTATCTCTATCTATCTATCTACCAACCTACCTATCTGTATTTATCTATCTACCTACCTACCTATCTGTATCTATCTATCTACCTACCTACATATCTGTATCTATCAATCTACCTACCTACCTATCTCTATCTATCTATCTACCTACCTACCTATCTCTATCTATCTATCTACCTACCTACCTATCTGTATCTATCTACCTACCTACCTATCTGTATCTATCAATCTACCTACCTACCTATCTGTATCTATCTACCTACCTACCTATCTGTATCTATCTATCTACCTACCTACCTATCTGTATTTATCTATCTATCTACCTACCTATCTGTATCTATCTACCTACCTACCTACCTATCTGTATTTATCTATCTATCTACCTACCTTTCTCTATCTATCTATCTACCTACCTACCTATCTGTATCTATCTATCTACCTACCTACCTATCTGTATCTATCAATCTACCTACCTACCTATCTCTATCTATCTATCTACCTACCTACCTATCTGTATCTATCAATCTACATACCTACCTATCTCTATCTATCTATCTACCTACCTACCTATCTGTATTTATCTATCTATCTACCTACCTATCTGTATCTATCAATATACTTACCTACCTATCTCTATATATCTATCTACCTACCTACCTATCTCTATCTATCTACCTATCTCTATCTATCAATCTACTTACCTACCTATCTGTATCTATCATTCTACATACCTACCTATCTCTATCTATCTATCTACCTACCTATCTGTATTTATCTATCTACCTACCTATCTGTATCTATCTATCTACCTACCTACCTATCTGTATCTATCTATCTATCTATCTATCTATCTATCTATCTATCTATCTATCTATCTATCTATCTATCTATCTACCTACCTATCTTTCTCTATCTATCTACCTACCTACCTACCTATCTGTATTTATCTATCTATCTACCTACCTATGTGTATCTATCTACCTACCTACCTATCTCTATCTATCTATCTACCTACCTACCTATCTGTATCTATCTATCTACCTACCTACCTATCTGTATCTATCAATCTACCTACCTACCTATCTGTATCTACCTAACTACCTACCTATCTGTATCTATCTACCTACCTACCTACCTATCTGTATCTATCTATCTACCTACCTACCTATCTGTATCTATCAATCTACCTACCTACCTATCTGTATCTATCAATCTACTTACCTACCTATCTGTATCTATCATTCTACATACCTACCTATCTCTATCTATCTATCTACCTACCTACCTATCTGTATTTATCTATCTACCTACCTACCTATCTCTATATATCTATCTACCTACCTACCTATCTGTATCTATCTATCTACCTACCTACCTATCTGTATCTATCAATCTACCTACCTACCTATCTGTAGCTATCTCCCTACCTACCTATCTGTATCTATCAATCTACCTACCTACCTATCTGTATTTATCAATCTACTTACCTACCTATGTGTATCTATCATTCTACATACCTACCTATCTCTATCTATCTATCTACCTACCTACCTATCTGTATTTATCTATCTAGCTACCTACCTATCTGTATCTATCTATCTACCTACCTACCTATCTGTATCTATCAATCTACCTACCTACCTATCTCTATCTATCTATCTACCTACCTACCTATCTGTATCTATCAATCTACCTACCTACCTATCTGTATCTATCAATCTACTTACCTACCTATCTGTATCTATCATTCTACATACCTACCTATCTCTATCTATCTATCTACCTACCTACCTATCTGTATTTATCTATCTACCTACCTACCTATCTGTATCTATCTACCTACCTACCTACCTATCTGTATCTATCAATCTACCTACCTACCTATCTCTATCTATCTATCTACCTACCTACCTATCTTTATCTATCAATCTACCTACCTACCTATCTGTATCTATCAATCTACATACCTACCTATCTCTATCTATCTATCTACCTACCTACCTATCTGTATTTATCTATCTATCTACCTACCTATCTGTATCTATCTACCTACCTACCTATCTGTATCTATCAATCTACCTACCTACCTATCTCTATCTATCTATCTACCTACCTACCTATCTCTATCTATCTACCTACCTACCTACCTATCTGTATTTATCTATCTACCTACCTACCTATCTCTATCTATCTATCTACCTACCTACCTATCTGTATTTATCTATCTACCTACCTACCTATCTCTATCTATCTATCTACCTACCTACCTATCTCTATCTATCTATCTACCTACCTACCTATCTGTATTTATCTATCTATCTACCTACCTTTCTCTATCTATCTATCTATCTACCTACCTACCTATCTGTATCTATCTATCTACCTACCTACCTATCTGTATCTATCTATCTACATACCTACCTATCTCTATCTATCTATCTACCTACCTACCTATCTGTATCTATCTACCTACCTACCTATCTCTATCTATCTATCTACCTACCTACCTATCTGTATTTATCTATCTATCTACCTACCTATCTGTATCTATCAATATACCTACCTACCTATATCTATATATCTATCTACCTACCTACCTATCTCTATCTATCTACCTATCTACCTACCTATCTGTATCTATCTACCTACCTACCTATCTATATCTATCTATCTACCTACCTACCTATCTGTATCTATCTATCTACCTACCTACCTATCTGTATCTATCTATCTACCTACCTACCTATCTGTATCTATCAATCTACCTACCTACCTATCTCTATCTATCAATCTACTTACCTACCTATCTGTATCTATCATTCTACATACCTACCTATCTCTATCTATCTATCTATCTACCTACCTACCTTTCTCTATCTATCTACCTACCTACCTACCTATCTGTATTTATCTATCTATCTACCTACCTATCTGTATCTATCTACCTACCTACCTATCTCTATCTATCTATCTACCTACCTACCTATCTGTATCTATCTACCTACCTACCTATCTGTATCTATCAATCTACCTACCTACCTATCTGTATCTATCTACCTACCTACCTATCTGTATCTATCTATCTACCTACCTACCTATCTGTATTTATCTATCTATCTACCTACCTATCTGTATCTATCTACCTACCTACCTACCTATCTGTATTTATCTATCTATCTACCTACCTTTCTCTATCTATCTATCTACCTACCTACCTATCTGTATCTATCTATCTACCTACCTACCTATCTGTATCTATCAATCTACCTACCTACCTATCTCTATCTATCTATCTACCTACCTACCTATCTGTATCTATCAATCTACATACCTACCTATCTCTATCTATCTATCTACCTACCTACCTATCTGTATTTATCTATCTATCTACCTACCTATCTGTATCTATCAATATACTTACCTACCTATCTCTATATATCTATCTACCTACCTACCTATCTCTATCTATCTACCTATCTCTATCTATCAATCTACTTACCTACCTATCTGTATCTATCATTCTACATACCTACCTATCTCTATCTATCTATCTACCTACCTATCTGTATTTATCTATCTACCTACCTATCTGTATCTATCTATCTACCTACCTACCTATCTGTATCTATCTATCTATCTATCTATCTATCTATCTATCTATCTATCTATCTATCTATCTATCTATCTATCTATCTACCTACCTATCTTTCTCTATCTATCTACCTACCTACCTACCTATCTGTATTTATCTATCTATCTACCTACCTATCTGTATCTATCTACCTACCTACCTATCTCTATCTATCTATCTACCTACCTACCTATCTGTATCTATCTATCTACCTACCTACCTATCTGTATCTATCAATCTACCTACCTACCTATCTGTATCTACCTAACTACCTACCTATCTGTATCTATCTACCTACCTACCTACCTATCTGTATCTATCTATCTACCTACCTACCTATCTGTATCTATCAATCTACCTACCTACCTATCTGTATCTATCAATCTACTTACCTACCTATCTGTATCTATCATTCTACATACCTACCTATCTCTATCTATCTATCTACCTACCTACCTATCTGTATTTATCTATCTACCTACCTACCTATCTCTATATATCTATCTACCTACCTACCTATCTGTATCTATCTATCTACCTACCTACCTATCTGTATCTATCAATCTACCTACCTACCTATCTGTAGCTATCTCCCTACCTACCTATCTGTATCTATCAATCTACCTACCTACCTATCTGTATTTATCAATCTACTTACCTACCTATGTGTATCTATCATTCTACATACCTACCTATCTCTATCTATCTATCTACCTACCTACCTATCTGTATTTATCTATCTAGCTACCTACCTATCTGTATCTATCTATCTACCTACCTACCTATCTGTATCTATCAATCTACCTACCTACCTATCTCTATCTATCTATCTACCTACCTACCTATCTGTATCTATCAATCTACCTACCTACCTATCTGTATCTATCAATCTACTTACCTACCTATCTGTATCTATCATTCTACATACCTACCTATCTCTATCTATCTATCTACCTACCTACCTATCTGTATTTATCTATCTACCTACCTACCTATCTGTATCTATCTACCTACCTACCTACCTATCTGTATCTATCAATCTACCTACCTACCTATCTCTATCTATCTATCTACCTACCTACCTATCTTTATCTATCAATCTACCTACCTACCTATCTGTATCTATCAATCTACATACCTACCTATCTCTATCTATCTATCTACCTACCTACCTATCTGTATTTATCTATCTATCTACCTACCTATCTGTATCTATCTACCTACCTACCTATCTGTATCTATCAATCTACCTACCTACCTATCTCTATCTATCTATCTACCTACCTACCTATCTCTATCTATCTACCTACCTACCTACCTATCTGTATTTATCTATCTACCTACCTACCTATCTCTATCTATCTATCTATCTACCTACCTACCTATCTGTATTTATCTATCTACCTACCTACCTATCTCTATCTATCTATCTACCTACCTACCTATCTCTATCTATCTATCTACCTACCTACCTATCTGTATTTATCTATCTATCTACCTACCTTTCTCTATCTATCTATCTATCTACCTACCTACCTATCTGTATCTATCTATCTACCTACCTACCTATCTGTATCTATCTATCTACATACCTACCTATCTCTATCTATCTATCTACCTACCTACCTATCTGTATCTATCTACCTACCTACCTATCTCTATCTATCTATCTACCTACCTACCTATCTGTATTTATCTATCTATCTACCTACCTATCTGTATCTATCAATATACCTACCTACCTATATCTATATATCTATCTACCTACCTACCTATCTCTATCTATCTACCTATCTACCTACCTATCTGTATCTATCTACCTACCTACCTATCTATATCTATCTATCTACCTACCTACCTATCTGTATCTATCTATCTACCTACCTACCTATCTGTATCTATCTATCTACCTACCTACCTATCTGTATCTATCAATCTACCTACCTACCTATCTCTATCTATCAATCTACTTACCTACCTATCTGTATCTATCATTCTACATACCTACCTATCTCTATCTATCTATCTATCTACCTACCTACCTTTCTCTATCTATCTACCTACCTACCTACCTATCTGTATTTATCTATCTATCTACCTACCTATCTGTATCTATCTACCTACCTACCTATCTCTATCTATCTATCTACCTACCTACCTATCTGTATCTATCTATCTACCTACCTACCTATCTGTATCTATCAATCTACCTACCTACCTATCTGTATCTATCTACCTACCTACCTATCTGTATCTATCTACCTACCTACCTATCTGTATCTATCTATCTACCTACCTACCTATCTCTATCTATCAATCTACCTACCTACCTATCTGTATTTATCTATCTATCTACCTACCTATCTGTATCTATCTACCTACCTACCTATCTGTATCTATCTATCTACCTACCTACCTATCTGTATTTATCTATCTACCTACCTACCTATCTCTATCTATCTATCTACCTACCTACCTATCTCTATCTATCTATCTACCTACCTACCTATCTGTATTTATCTATCTAGCTACCTACCTATCTGTATCTATCTATCTAGCTACCTACCTATCTGTATCTATCTATCTACCTACCTATCTATCTGTATCTATCAATCTACCTACCTACCTATCTGTAGCTATCTACCTACCTACCTATCTGTATTTATCTATCTACCTACCTACCTATCTGTATCTATCTGTCTACCTACCTACCTATCTGTATCTATCAATCTACCTACCTACCTATCTGTATCTATCAATCTACCTACCTACCTATCTCTATCTATCAATCTACCTACCTACCTATCTGTATCTATCAATCTACTTACCTACCTATCTGTATCTATCATTCTACATACCTACCTATCTCTATCTATCTATCTACCTACCTACCTATCTGTATTTATCTATCTACCTACCTACCTATCTGTATCTATCTATCTACCTACCTACCTATCTGTATCTATCAATCTACCTACCTACCTATCTCTATCTATCTATCTACCTACCTACCTATCTCTATCTATCTACCTACCTACCTATCTCTATCTATCTATCTACCTACCTACCTATCTGTATCTATCTATCTAACTACCTACCTATCTGTATTTATCTATCTATCTACCTACCTTTCTCTATCTATCTATCTACCTACCTAACTATCTGTATCTATCAATCTACATACCTACCTATCTCTATCTATCTATCTACCTATCTACCTATCTGTATTTATCTATCTATCTACCTACCTATCTGTATCTATCAATATACCTACCTACCTATCTCTATACATCTATCTACCTACCTACCTATCTCTATCTATCTATCTATCTATCTACCTACCTATCTGTATCTATCTACCTACCTACCTATCTGTATCTATCTATCTACCTACCTACCTATCTGTATCTATCTATCTACCTACCTACCTATCTGTATCTATCAATCTACCTATCTACCTATCTCTATCTATCAATCTACTTACCTACCTATCTGTATCTATCATTCTACATACCTACCTATCTCTATCTATCTATCTACCTACATACCTATCTGTATTTATCTATCTACCTACCTACCTATCTGTATCTATCTATCTACCTACCTACCTATCTGTATCTATCAATCTACCTACCTACCTATCTCTATCTATCTATCTATCTATCTATCTATCTATCTATCTATCTATCTATCTATCTATCTATCTATCTATCTACCTACCTACCTACCTACATTTCTCTATCTATCTACCTACCTACCTACCTATCTGTATTTATCTATCTATCTACCTACCTATCTGTATCTATCTACCTACCTACCTATCTCTATCTATCTATCTACCTACCTACCTATCTGTATCTATCTATCTACCTACCTACCTATCTGTATCTATCAATCTACCTACCTACCTATCTGTATCTATCTACCTACCTACCTATCTGTATCTATCTATCTACCTACCTACCTATCTGTATCTATCTATCTACCTACCTACCTATCTGTATCTATCAATCTACCTACCTACCTATGTCTATCTATCTACCTACCTACCTATCTCTATCTATCTATCTACCTACCTAACTATCTGTATCTATCAATCTACATACCTACCTATCTCTATCTATCTATCTACCTATCTACCTATCTGTATTTATCTATCTATCTACCTACCTATCTCTATCTATCTATCTATCTATCTATCTATCTATCTATCTATCTATCTATCTATCTATCTATCTATCTACCTACCTATTTGTCTCTATCAATCTACCTACCTACCTATCTCTATCTATCTATCTACCTACCTACCTACCTTTCTCTATCTATCTACCTACCTACCTACCTATCTGTATTTATCTATCTATCTACCTACCTATCTGTATCTATCTACCTACCTACCTATCTCTATCTATCTATCTACCTACCTACCTATCTGTATCTATCTATCTACCTACCTACCTATCTGTATTTATCTATCTATCTACCTACCTATCTGTATCTATCTACCTACCTACCTATCTCTATCTATCTATCTACCTACCTACCTATCTGTATCTATCTATCTACTACCTATCTCTATCTATCTATCTACCTTCCTACCTATCTGTATCTATCTATCTACCTACCTACCTATCTGTATCTATCAATCTACCTACCTACCTATCTCTATCTATCAATCTACCTACCTACCTATCTGTATCTATCTATCTACCTACCTACCTATCTGTATCTATCAATCTACATACCTACCTATCTCTATCTATCTATCTACCTACCTACCTATCTGTATTTATCTATCTACCTACCTACCTATCTGTATCTATCAATCTACTTACCTACCTATCTGTATCTATCATTCTACATACCTACCTATCTCTATCTATCTACCTATATACCTACCTATCTGTATTTATCTATCTACCTACCTACCTATCTGGATCTATCTATCTACCTACCTACCTATCTGTATTTATCAATCTACCTACCTACATATCTGTATCTATCTATCTACCTACCTACCTATCTGTATCTATCAATCTACATACCTACCTATCTCTATCTATCTATCTACCTACCTACCTATCTGTATTTATCTATCTATCTACCTACCTATCTGTATCTATCTACCTACCTACCTATCTCTATCTATCTATCTACCTACCTACCTATCTGTATCTATCTATCTACCTACCTACCTATCTGTATCTATCAATCTACCTACCTACCTATCTGTATCTATCTACCTACCTACCTATCTGTATCTATCTATCTACCTACCTACCTATCTGTATCTATCAATCTACCTACCTACCTATCTGTATCTATCTACCTACCTACCTATCTGTATCTATCTATCTACCTACCTACCTATCTGTATCTATCTATCTACCTACCTACCTATCTGTATCTATCAATCTACCTACCTACCTATCTGTATCTATCAATCTACTTACCTACCTATCTGTATCTATCATTCTACATACCTACCTATCTCTATCTATCTATCTACCTACCTACCTATCTGTATTTATCTATCTACCTACCTACCTATCTCTATCTATCTATCTACCTACCTACCTATCTGTATCTATCTATCTACCTACCTACCTATCTGTATCTATCAATCTACCTACCTACCTATCTGTAGCTATCAATCTACTTACCTACCTATCTGTATCTATCATTCTACATACCTACCTATCTCTATCTATCTATCTACCTACCTACCTATCTGTATTTATCTATCTACCTACCTACCTATCTCTATCTATCTATCTACCTACCTACCTATCTCTATCTATCTATCTACCTACCTACCTATCTGTATTTATCTATCTAGCTACCTACCTATCTGTATCTATCTATCTACCTACCTACCTATCTGTATCTATCTATCTACCTACCTATCTATCTGTATCTATCAATCTACCTACCTACCTATCTGTAGCTATCTACCTACCTACCTATCTGTATTTATCTATCTACCTACCTACCTATCTGTATCTATCTATCTACCTACCTACCTGTCTGTATCTATCAATCTACCTACCTACCTATCTGTATCTATCAATCTACCTACCTACCTATCTGTATCTATCAATCTACCTACCTACCTATCTGTATCTATCA
This sequence comes from Crotalus adamanteus, assembly GCA_039797435.1. NCBI lineage: Eukaryota > Metazoa > Chordata > Lepidosauria > Squamata > Viperidae > Crotalus > Crotalus adamanteus. The sequence goes on along the minus strand of CM077929.1, from coordinate 10,411,295 downwards.
ATCTACTTACCTACCTATCTGTATCTATCATTCTACATACCTACCTATCTCTATCTATCTATCTACCTACCTACCTATCTGTATTTATCTATCTACCTTCCTACCTATCTCTATCTATCTATCTACCTACCTACCTATCTCTATCTATCTACCTACCTACCTACCTATCTGTATTTATCTATCTATCTACCTACCTATCTGTATCTATCTACCTCCCTACCTATCTCTATCTATCTATCTACCTACCTACCTATCTCTATCTATCTATCTACCTACCTACCTATCTGTATTTATCTATCTATCTACCTACCTTTCTCTATCTATCTATCTACCTACCTACCTATCTGTATCTATCTATCTACCTACCTACCTATCTGTATCTATCAATCTACCTACCTACCTATGTCTATCTATCTACCTACCTACCTATCTCTATCTATCTATCTACCTACCTACCTATCTCTATCTATCTACCTATCTACCTACCTATCTGTATCTATCTACCTACCTACCTATCTGTATCTATCTATCTACCTACCTACCTATCTGTATCTATCTATCTACCTATCTACCTATCTGTATCTATCAATCTACCTATCTACCTATCTCTATCTATCAATCTACTTACCTACCTATCTGTATCTATCATTCTACATACCTACCTGTCTCTATCTATCTATCTACCTACATACCTATCTGTATTTATCTATCTACCTACCTACCTATCTGTATCTATCTATCTACCTACATACCTATCTGTATCTATCAATCTACCTACCTACCTATCTCTATCTATCTATCTATCTATCTATCTATCTACCTACCTACCTACCTACCTTTCTCTATCTATCTACCTACCTACCTACCTATCTGTATTTATCTATCTATCTACCTACCTATCTGTATCTATCTACCTACCTACCTATCTCTATCTATCTATCTACCTACCTACCTATCTGTATCTATCTATCTACCTACCTACCTATCTGTATCTATCAATCTACCTACCTACCTATCTGTATCTATCTACCTACCTACCTATCTGTATCTATCTATCTACCTACCTACCTATCTGTATCTATCTATCTACCTACCTACCTATCTGTATCTATCAATCTACTTACCTACCTATCTGTATCTATCATTCTACATACCTACCTATCTCTATCTATCTATCTACCTACCTACCTATCTGTATTTATCTATCTACCTACCTACCTATCTCTATCTATCTATCTACCTACCTACCTATCTTTATCTATCTATCTACCTACCTACCTATCTGTATCTATCAATCTACCTACCTACCTATCTGTAGCTATCAATCTACCTACCTACCTATCTGTATCTATCATTCTACATACCTACCTATCTCTATCTATCTATCTACCTACCTACCTATCTGTATTTATCTATCTACCTACCTACCTATATCTATCTATCTATCTACCTACCTACCTATCTCTATCTATCTATCTATCTATCTACCTACCTACCTATCTGTATTTATCTATCTAGCTACCTACCTATCTGTATCTATCTATCTACCTACCTACCTATCTGTATCTATCAATCTACCTACCTACCTATCTCTATCTATCTATCTACCTACCTACCTATCTGTATCTATCAATCTACCTACCTACCTATCTGTATCTATCAATCTACTTACCTACCTATCTGTATCTATCATTCTACATACCTACCTATCTCTATCTATCTATCTACCTACCTACCTATCTGTATTTATCTATCTACCTACCTACCTATCTGTATCTATCAATCTACCTACCTACCTATCTGTATCTATCAATCTACCTACCTACCTATGTCTATCTATCTACCTACCTACCTATCTCTATCTATCTATCTACCTACCTACCTATCTGTATCTATCAATCTACATACCTACCTATCTCTATCTATCTATCTACATACCTACCTATCTGTATTTATCTATCTACCTACCTACCTATCTGTATCTATCTATCTACCTACCTACCTATCTGTATCTATCTACCTACCTACCTATCTGTATCTATCAATCTACCTACCTACCTATCTCTATCTATCTATCTATCTATCTATCTATCTATCTATCTATCTATCTATCTATCTATCTATCTACCTACCTACATTTCTCTATCTATCTACCTACCTATCTACCTTTCTGTATTTATCTATCTATCTACCTACCTATCTGTATCTATCTACCTACCTACCTATCTCTATCTATCTATCTACCTACCTACCTATCTGTATCTATCTATCTACCTACCTACCTATCTGTATCTATCAATCTACCTACCTACCTATCTGTATCTATCTACCTACCTACCTATCTGTATCTATCTATCTACCTACCTACCTATCTGTATCTATCTATCTGCCTACCTACCTATCTGTATCTATCTATCTACCTACCTACCTACATATCTGTATCTATCAATCTACCTACCTAGCTATCTGTATCTATCAATCTGCTTACCTACCTATCTGTATCTATCATTCTACATACCTACCTATCTCTATCTATCTATCTATCTACCTACCTATCTCTATCTATCTATCTACCTACCTACCTATCTGTATCTACCTATCTACCTACCTACCTATCTGTATCTATCAATCTACCTACCTACCTATCTGTATCTATCATTCTACATACCTACCTATCTCTATCTATCTATCTATCTACCTATCTGTATCTATCTATCTACCTACCTACCTATCTGTATCTATCTATCTACCTACCTACCTATCTGTATCTATCAATCTACCTACCTACCTATCTGTATCTATCAATCTACTTACCTACCTATCTGTATCTATCATTCTACATACCTACCTATCTCTATCTATCTATCTACCTACCTACCTATCTCTATCTATCTACCTACCTACCTATCTGTATTTATCTATCTATCTACCTACCTATCTGTATCTATCTACCTACCTACCTATCTCTATCTATCTATCTACCTACCTACCTATCTCTATCTATCTATCTACCTACCTACCTATCTGTATTTATCTATCTATCTACCTACCTTTCTCTATCTATCTATCTACCTACCTACCTATCTGTATCTATCTATCTATCTACCTACCTACCTATCTGTATCTATCAATCTACCTACCTACCTATCTGTATCTATCAATCTACTTACCTACCTATCTGTATCTATCATTCTACATACCTACCTATCTCTATCTATCTATCTACCTACCTACCTATCTGTATTTATCTATCTACCTACCTATCTGTATCTATCAATCTACCTACCTACCTATCTGTATCTATCAATCTACCTACCTACTTATGTCTATCTATCTACCTACCTACCTATCTCTATCTATCTATCTACCTACCTACCTATCTGTATTTATCAATCTACATACCTACCTATCTCTATCTATCTATCTACCTACCTACCTATCTGTATTTATCTATCTACCTACCTACCTATCTGTATCTATCTATCTACCTACCTACCTATCTCTATCTATCTATCTACCTACCTACCTATCTCTATCTATCTACCTACCTACCTACCTATCTGTATTTATCTATCTACCTACCTACCTATCTCTATCTATCTATCTACCTACCTACCTATCTGTATCTATCTATCTACCTACCTACCTATCTGTATCTATCAATCTACCTACCTACCTATCTGTAGCTATCTACCTACCTACCTATCTGTATTTATCTATCTACCTACCTATCTGTATCTATCAATCTACCTACCTACCTATCTGTATCTATCAATCTACCTACCTACCTATCTGTATCTATCAATCTACCTACCTACCTATCTGTATCTATCAATCTACTTACCTACCTATCTGTATCTATCATTCTACATACCTACCTATCTCTATCTATCTATCTACCAACCTACCTATCTGTATTTATCTATCTACCTACCTACCTATCTGTATCTATCTATCTACCTACCTACATATCTGTATCTATCAATCTACCTACCTACCTATCTCTATCTATCTATCTACCTACCTACCTATCTCTATCTATCTACCTACCTACCTATCTGTATCTATCTATCTACCTACCTACCTATCTGTATCTATCAATCTACCTACCTACCTATCTGTATCTATCTACCTACCTACCTATCTGTATCTATCTATCTACCTACCTACCTATCTGTATTTATCTATCTATCTACCTACCTATCTGTATCTATCTACCTACCTACCTACCTATCTGTATTTATCTATCTATCTACCTACCTTTCTCTATCTATCTATCTACCTACCTACCTATCTGTATCTATCTATCTACCTACCTACCTATCTGTATCTATCAATCTACCTACCTACCTATCTCTATCTATCTATCTACCTACCTACCTATCTGTATCTATCAATCTACATACCTACCTATCTCTATCTATCTATCTACCTACCTACCTATCTGTATTTATCTATCTATCTACCTACCTATCTGTATCTATCAATATACTTACCTACCTATCTCTATATATCTATCTACCTACCTACCTATCTCTATCTATCTACCTATCTCTATCTATCAATCTACTTACCTACCTATCTGTATCTATCATTCTACATACCTACCTATCTCTATCTATCTATCTACCTACCTATCTGTATTTATCTATCTACCTACCTACCTATCTGTATCTATCTATCTACCTACCTACCTATCTGTATCTATCTATCTATCTATCTATCTATCTATCTATCTATCTATCTATCTATCTATCTATCTATCTATCTATCTATCTATCTATCTACCTACCTATCTTTCTCTATCTATCTACCTACCTACCTACCTATCTGTATTTATCTATCTATCTACCTACCTATCTGTATCTATCTACCTACCTACCTATCTCTATCTATCTATCTACCTACCTACCTATCTGTATCTATCTATCTACCTACCTACCTATCTGTATCTATCAATCTACCTACCTACCTATCTGTATCTACCTACCTACCTACCTATCTGTATCTATCTATCTACCTACCTACCTATCTGTATCTATCTATCTACCTACCTACCTATCTGTATCTATCAATCTACCTACCTACCTATCTGTATCTATCAATCTACTTACCTACCTATCTGTATCTATCATTCTACATACCTACCTATCTCTATCTATCTATCTACCTACCTACCTATCTGTATTTATCTATCTACCTACCTACCTATCTCTATCTATCTATCTACCTACCTACCTATCTGTATCTATCTATCTACCTACCTACCTATCTGTATCTATCAATCTACCTACCTACCTATCTGTAGCTATCTCCCTACCTACCTATCTGTATCTATCAATCTACCTACCTACCTATCTGTATCTATCAATCTACTTACCTACCTATGTGTATCTATCATTCTACATACCTACCTATCTCTATCTATCTATCTACCTACCTACCTATCTGTATTTATCTATCTAGCTACCTACCTATCTGTATCTATCTATCTACCTACCTACCTATCTGTATCTATCAATCTACCTACCTACCTATCTCTATCTATCTATCTACCTACCTACCTATCTGTATCTATCAATCTACCTACCTACCTATCTGTATCTATCAATCTACTTACCTACCTATCTGTATCTATCATTCTACATACCTACCTATCTCTATCTATCTATCTACCTACCTACCTATCTGTATTTATCTATCTACCTACCTACCTATCTGTATCTATCTACCTACCTACCTACCTATCTGTATCTATCAATCTACCTACCTACCTATCTCTATCTATCTATCTACCTACCTACCTATCTTTATCTATCAATCTACCTACCTACCTATCTGTATCTATCAATCTACATACCTACCTATCTCTATCTATCTATCTACCTACCTACCTATCTGTATTTATCTATCTACCTACCTACCTATCTGTATCTATCTACCTACCTACCTATCTGTATCTATCAATCTACCTACCTACCTATCTCTATCTATCTATCTACCTACCTACCTATCTCTATCTATCTACCTACCTACCTACCTATCTGTATTTATCTATCTACCTACCTACCTATCTCTATCTATCTATCTACCTACCTACCTATCTGTATTTATCTATCTACCTACCTACCTATCTCTATCTATCTATCTACCTACCTACCTATCCCTATCTATCTATCTACCTACCTACCTATCTGTATTTATCTATCTATCTACCTACCTTTCTCTATCTATCTATCTATCTACCTACCTACCTATCTGTATCTATCTATCTACCTACCTACCTATCTGTATCTATCTATCTACATACCTACCTATCTCTATCTATCTATCTACCTACCTACCTATCTGTATCTATCTACCTACCTACCTATCTCTATCTATCTATCTACCTACCTACCTATCTGTATTTATCTATCTATCTACCTACCTATCTGTATCTATCAATATACCTACCTACCTATATCTATATATCTATCTACCTACCTACCTATCTCTATCTATCTACCTATCTACCTACCTATCTGTATCTATCTACCTACCTACCTATCTATATCTATCTATCTACCTACCTACCTATCTGTATCTATCTATCTACCTACCTACCTATCTGTATCTATCTATCTACCTACCTACCTATCTGTATCTATCAATCTACCTACCTACCTATCTCTATCTATCAATCTACTTACCTACCTATCTGTATCTATCATTCTACATACCTACCTATCTCTATCTATCTATCTATCTATCTACCTACCTACCTTTCTCTATCTATCTACCTACCTACCTACCTATCTGTATTTATCTATCTACCTACCTATCTGTATCTATCTACCTACCTACCTATCTCTATCTATCTATCTACCTACCTACCTATCTGTATCTATCTATCTACCTACCTACCTATCTGTATCTATCAATCTACCTACCTACCTATCTGTATCTATCTACCTACCTACCTATCTGTATCTATCTATCTACCTACCTACCTATCTGTATCTATCTATCTACCTACCTACCTATCTCTATCTATCAATCTACCTACCTACCTATCTGTATTTATCTATCTATCTACCTACCTATCTGTATCTATCTACCTACCTACCTATCTGTATCTATCTATCTACCTACCTACCTATCTGTATTTATCTATCTACCTACCTACCTATCTCTATCTATCTATCTACCTACCTACCTATCTCTATCTATCTATCTACCTACCTACCTATCTGTATTTATCTATCTAGCTACCTACCTATCTGTATCTATCTATCTACCTACCTACCTATCTGTATCTATCTATCTACCTACCTATCTATCTGTATCTATCAATCTACCTACCTACCTATCTGTAGCTATCTACCTACCTACCTATCTGTATTTATCTATCTACCTACCTACCTATCTGTATCTATCTGTCTACCTACCTACCTATCTGTATCTATCAATCTACCTACCTACCTATCTGTATCTATCAATCTACCTACCTACCTATCTGTATCTATCAATCTACCTACCTACCTATCTGTATCTATCAATCTACTTACCTACCTATCTGTATCTATCATTCTACATACCTACCTATCTCTATCTATCTATCTACCTACCACCTATCTGTATTTATCTATCTACCTACCTACCTATCTGTATCTATCTATCTACCTACCTACCTATCTGTATCTATCAATCTACCTACCTACCTATCTCTATCTATCTATCTACCTACCTACCTATCTCTATCTATCTACCTACCTACCTATCTCTATCTATCTATCTACCTACCTACCTATCTCTATCTATCTATCTAACTACCTACCTATCTGTATTTATCTATCTATCTACCTACCTTTCTCTATCTATCTATCTACCTACCTAACTATCTGTATCTATCAATCTACATACCTACCTATCTCTATCTATCTATCTACCTATCTACCTATCTGTATTTATCAATCTATCTACCTACCTATCTGTATCTATCAATATACCTACCTACCTATCTCTATACATCTATCTACCTACCTACCTATCTCTATCTATCTATCTATCTACCTACCTATCTGTATTTATCTATCTACCTACCTACCTATCTGTATCTATCTATCTACCTACCTACCTATCTGTATCTATCAATCTACCTACCTACCTATCTCTATCTATCTATCTATCTATCTATCTATCTATCTATCTATCTATCTATCTATCTATCTATCTATCTATCTATCTATCTATCTATCTACCTACCTACCTAACTACCTTTCTCTATCTATCTACCTACCTACCTACCTATCTGTATTTATCTATCTATCTACCTACCTATCTGTATCTATCTACCTACCTACCTATCTCTATCTATCTATCTACCTACCTACCTATCTGTATCTATCTATCTACCTACCTACCTATCTGTATCTATCAATCTACCTACCTACCTATCTGTATCTATCTACCTACCTACCTATCTGTATCTATCTATCTACCTACCTACCTATCTGTATCTATCTATCTACCTACCTACCTATCTGTATCTATCAATCTACCTACCTACCTATGTCTATCTATCTACCTACCTACCTATCTCTATCTATCTATCTACCTACCTAACTATCTGTATCTATCAATCTACATACCTACCTATCTCTATCTATCTATCTACCTATCTACCTATCTGTATTTATCTATCTATCTACCTACCTATCTCTATCTATCTATCTATCTATCTATCTATCTATCTATCTATCTATCTATCTATCTATCTATCTATCTACCTACCTATTTGTCTCTATCAATCTACCTACCTACCTATCTCTATCTATCTATCTACCTACCTACCTACCTTTCTCTATCTATCTACCTACCTACCTACCTATCTGTATTTATCTATCTATCTACCTACCTATCTGTATCTATCTACCTACCTACCTATCTCTATCTATCTATCTACCTACCTACCTATCTGTATCTATCTATCTACCTACCTACCTATCTGTATTTATCTATCTATCTACCTACCTATCTGTATCTATCTACCTACCTACATATCTCTATCTATCTATCTACCTACCTACCTATCTGTATCTATCTATCTACTACCTATCTCTATCTATCTATCTACCTTCCTACCTATCTGTATCTATCTATCTACCTACCTACCTATCTGTATCTATCAATCTACCTACCTACCTATCTCTATCTATCAATCTACCTACCTACCTATCTGTATCTATCTATCTACCTACCTACCTATCTGTATCTATCAATCTACATACCTACCTATCTCTATCTATCTATCTACCTACCTACCTATCTGTATTTATCTATCTACCTACCTACCTATCTGTATCTATCAATCTACTTACCTACCTATCTGTATCTATCATTCTACATACCTACCTATCTCTATCTATCTACCTATATACCTACCTATCTGTATTTATCTATCTACCTACCTACCTATCTGGATCTATCTATCTACCTACCTACCTATCTGTATTTATCAATCTACCTACCTACATATCTGTATCTATCTATCTACCTACCTACCTATCTGTATCTATCAATCTACATACCTACCTATCTCTATCTATCTATCTACCTACCTACCTATCTGTATTTATCTATCTATCTACCTACCTATCTGTATCTATCTACCTACCTACCTATCTCTATCTATCTATCTACCTACCTACCTATCTGTATCTATCTATCTACCTACCTACCTATCTGTATCTATCAATCTACCTACCTACCTATCTGTATCTATCTACCTACCTACCTATCTGTATCTATCTATCTACCTACCTACCTATCTGTATCTATCAATCTACCTACCTACCTATCTGTATCTATCTACCTACCTACCTATCTGTATCTATCTATCTACCTACCTACCTATCTGTATCTATCTATCTACCTACCTACCTATCTGTATCTATCAATCTACCTACCTACCTATCTGTATCTATCATTCTACATACCTACCTATCTCTATCTATCTATCTACCTACCTACCTATCTGTATTTATCTATCTACCTACCTACCTATCTCTATCTATCTATCTACCTACCTACCTATCTGTATCTATCTATCTACCTACCTACCTATCTGTATCTATCAATCTACCTACCTACCTATCTGTAGCTATCAATCTACTTACCTACCTATCTGTATCTATCATTCTACATACCTACCTATCTCTATCTATCTATCTACCTACCTACCTATCTGTATTTATCTATCTACCTACCTACCTATCTCTATCTATCTATCTACCTACCTACCTATCTCTATCTATCTATCTACCTACCTACCTATCTGTATTTATCTATCTAGCTACCTACCTATCTGTATCTATCTATCTACCTACCTACCTATCTGTATCTATCTATCTACATACCTATCTATCTGTATCTATCAATCTACCTACCTACCTATCTGTAGCTATCTACCTACCTACCTATCTGTATTTATCTATCTACCTACCTACCTATCTGTATCTATCTATCTACCTACCTACCTATCTGTATCTATCAATCTACCTACCTACCTATCTGTATCTATCAATCTACCTACCTACCTATCTGTATCTATCAATCTACCTACCTACCTATCTGTATCTATCAATCTACTTACCTACCTATCTGTATCTATCATTCTACATACCTACCTATCTCTATCTATCTATCTACCTACCTACCTATCTGTATTTATCTATCTACCTTCCTACCTATCTCTATCTATCTATCTACCTACCTACCTATCTCTATCTATCTACCTACCTACCTACCTATCTGTATTTATCTATCTATCTACCTACCTATCTGTATCTATCTACCTCCCTACCTATCTCTATCTATCTATCTACCTACCTACCTATCTCTATCTATCTATCTACCTACCTACCTATCTGTATTTATCTATCTATCTACCTACCTTTCTCTATCTATCTATCTACCTACCTACCTATCTGTATCTATCTATCTACCTACCTACCTATCTGTATCTATCAATCTACCTACCTACCTATGTCTATCTATCTACCTACCTACCTATCTCTATCTATCTATCTACCTACCTACCTATCTCTATCTATCTACCTATCTACCTACCTATCTGTATCTATCTACCTACCTACCTATCTGTATCTATCTATCTACCTACCTACCTATCTGTATCTATCTATCTACCTACCTACCTATCTGTATCTATCAATCTACCTATCTACCTATCTCTATCTATCAATCTACTTACCTACCTATCTGTATCTATCATTCTACATACCTACCTGTCTCTATCTATCTATCTACCTACATACCTATCTGTATTTATCTATCTACCTACCTACCTATCTGTATCTATCTATCTACCTACATACCTATCTGTATCTATCAATCTACCTACCTACCTATCTCTATCTATCTATCTATCTGTCTATCTATCTATCTATCTATCTATCTATCTATCTATCTATCTATCTACCTACCTACCTACCTACCTACCTTTCTCTATCTATCTACCTACCTACCTACCTATCTGTATTTATCTATCTATCTACCTACCTATCTGTATCTATCTACCTACCTACCTATCTCTATCTATCTATCTACCTACCTACCTATCTGTATCTATCTATCTACCTACCTACCTATCTGTATCTATCAATCTACCTACCTACCTATCTGTATCTATCTACCTACCTACCTATCTGTATCTATCTATCTACCTACCTACCTATCTGTATCTATCTATCTACCTACCTACCTATCTGTATCTATCAATCTACTTACCTACCTATCTGTATCTATCATTCTACATACCTACCTATCTCTATCTATCTATCTACCTACCTACCTATCTGTATTTATCTATCTACCTACCTACCTATCTCTATCTATCTATCTACCTACCTACCTATCTTTATCTATCTATCTACCTACCTACCTATCTGTATCTATCAATCTACCTACCTACCTATCTGTAGCTATCAATCTACTTACCTACCTATCTGTATCTATCATTCTACATACCTACCTATCTCTATCTATCTATCTACCTACCTACCTATCTGTATTTATCTATCTACCTACCTACCTATATCTATCTATCTATCTACCTACCTACCTATCTCTATCTATCTATCTATCTATCTACCTACCTACCTATCTGTATTTATCTATCTAGCTACCTACCTATCTGTATCTATCTATCTACCTACCTACCTATCTGTATCTATCAATCTACCTACCTACCTATCTCTATCTATCTATCTACCTACCTACCTACCTATCTGTATCTATCAATCTACCTACCTACCTATCTGTATCTATCAATCTACTTACCTACCTATCTGTATCTATCATTCTACATACCTACCTATCTCTATCTATCTATCTACCTACCTACCTATCTGTATTTATCTATCTACCTACCTACCTATCTGTATCTATCAATCTACCTACCTACCTATCTGTATCTATCAATCTACCTACCTACCTATGTCTATCTATCTACCTACCTACCTATCTCTATCTATCTATCTACCTACCTACCTATCTGTATCTATCAATCTACATACCTACCTATCTCTATCTATCTATCTACCTACCTACCTATCTGTATTTATCTATCTACCTACCTACCTATCTGTATCTATCTATCTACCTACCTACCTATCTGTATCTATCTACCTACCTACCTATCTGTATCTATCAATCTACCTACCTACCTACCTATCTCTATCTATCTATCTATCTATCTATCTATCTATCTATCTATCTATCTATCTATCTATCTATCTATCTACCTACCTACATTTCTCTATCTATCTACCTACCTATCTACCTTTCTGTATTTATCTATCTATCTACCTACCTATCTGTATCTATCTACCTACCTACCTATCTCTATCTATCTATCTACCTACCTACCTATCTGTATCTATCTATCTACCTACCTACCTATCTGTATCTATCAATCTACCTACCTACCTATCTGTATCTATCTACCTACCTACCTATCTGTATCTATCTATCTACCTACCTACCTATCTGTATCTATCTATCTGCCTACCTACCTATCTGTATCTATCTATCTACCTACCTACCTACATATCTGTATCTATCAATCTACCTACCTAGCTATCTGTATCTATCAATCTGCTTACCTACCTATCTGTATCTATCATTCTACATACCTACCTATCTCTATCTATCTATCTATCTACCTACCTATCTCTATCTATCTATCTACCTACCTACCTATCTGTATCTACCTATCTACCTACCTACCTATCTGTATCTATCAATCTACCTACCTACCTATCTGTATCTATCATTCTACATACCTACCTATCTCTATCTATCTATCTATCTACCTATCTGTATCTATCTATCTACCTACCTACCTATCTGTATCTATCTATCTACCTACCTACCTATCTGTATCTATCAATCTACCTACCTACCTATCTGTATCTATCAATCTACTTACCTACCTATCTGTATCTATCATTCTACATACCTACCTATCTCTATCTATCTATCTACCTACCTACCTATCTCTATCTATCTACCTACCTACCTACCTATCTGTATTTATCTATCTATCTACCTACCTATCTGTATCTATCTACCTACCTACCTATCTCTATCTATCTATCTACCTACCTACCTATCTCTATCTATCTATCTACCTACCTACCTATCTGTATTTATCTATCTATCTACCTACCTTTCTCTATCTATCTATCTACCTACCTACCTATCTGTATCTATCTATCTACCTACCTACCTATCTGTATCTATCAATCTACCTACCTACCTATCTGTATCTATCAATCTACTTACCTACCTATCTGTATCTATCATTCTACATACCTACCTATCTCTATCTATCTATCTACCTACCTACCTATCTGTATTTATCTATCTACCTACCTACCTATCTGTATCTATCAATCTACCTACCTACCTATCTGTATCTATCAATCTACCTACCTACCTATGTCTATCTATCTACCTACCTACCTATCTCTATCTATCTATCTACCTACCTACCTATCTGTATTTATCAATCTACATACCTACCTATCTCTATCTATCTATCTACCTACCTACCTATCTGTATTTATCTATCTACCTACCTACCTATCTGTATCTATCTATCTACCTACCTACCTATCTCTATCTATCTATCTACCTACCTACCTATCTCTATCTATCTACCTACCTACCTACCTATCTGTATTTATCTATCTACCTACCTACCTATCTCTATCTATCTATCTACCTACCTACCTATCTGTATCTATCTATCTACCTACCTACCTATCTGTATCTATCAATCTACCTACCTACCTATCTGTAGCTATCTACCTACCTACCTATCTGTATTTATCTATCTACCTACCTATCTGTATCTATCTATCTACCTACCTACCTATCTGTATCTATCAATCTACCTACCTACCTATCTGTATCTATCAATCTACCTACCTACCTATCTGTATCTATCAATCTACTTACCTACCTATCTGTATCTATCATTCTACATACCTACCTATCTCTATCTATCTATCTACCAACCTACCTATCTGTATTTAATTATCTACCTACCTACCTATCTGTATCTATCTATCTACCTACCTACATATCTGTATCTATAAATCTACCTACCTACCTATCTCTATCTATCTATCTATCTACCTACCTACCTATCTCTATCTATCTACCTACCTACCTATCTGTATCTATCTATCTACCTACCTACCTATCTGTATCTATCAATCTACCTACCTACCTATCTGTATCTATCTACCTACCTACCTATCTGTATCTATCTATCTACCTACCTACCTATCTGTATTTATCTATCTATCTACCTACCTATCTGTATCTATCTACCTACCTACCTACCTATCTGTATTTATCTATCTATCTACCTACCTTTCTCTATCTATCTATCTACCTACCTACCTATCTGTATCTATCTATCTACCTACCTACCTATCTGTATCTATCAATCTACCTACCTACCTATCTCTATCTATCTATCTACCTACCTACCTATCTGTATCTATCAATCTACATACCTACCTATCTCTATCTATCTATCTACCTACCTACCTATCTGTATTTATCTATCTATCTACCTACCTATCTGTATCTATCAATATACTTACCTACCTATCTCTATCTATCAATCTACTTACCTACCTATCTGTATCTATCATTCTACATACCTACCTATCTCTATCTATCTATCTACCTACCTATCTGTATTTATCTATCTACCTACCTACCTATCTGTATCTATCTATCTACCTACCTACCTATCTGTATCTATCTATCTATCTATCTATCTATCTATCTATCTATCTATCTATCTATCTATCTATCTATCTATCTATCTATCTATCTACCTACCTATCTTTCTCTATCTATCTACCTACCTACCTACCTATCTGTATTTATCTATCTATCTACCTACCTATCTGTATCTATCTACCTACCTACCTATCTCTATCTATCTATCTACCTACCTACCTATCTGTATCTATCTATCTACCTACCTACCTATCTGTATCTATCAATCTACCTACCTACCTATCTGTATCTACCTACCTACCTACCTATCTGTATCTATCTATCTACCTACCTACCTATCTGTATCTATCTATCTACCTACCTACCTATCTGTATCTATCAATCTACCTACCTACCTATCTGTATCTATCAATCTACTTACCTACCTATCTGTATCTATCATTCTACATACCTACCTATCTCTATCTATCTATCTACCTACCTACCTATCTGTATTTATCTATCTACCTACCTACCTATCTCTATCTATCTATCTACCTACCTACCTATCTGTATCTATCTATCTACCTACCTACCTATCTGTATCTA
The DNA here is from genome assembly GCA_039797435.1 of Crotalus adamanteus. Lineage (NCBI taxonomy): Eukaryota > Metazoa > Chordata > Lepidosauria > Squamata > Viperidae > Crotalus > Crotalus adamanteus. The sequence goes on along the minus strand of CM077929.1, from coordinate 10,395,380 downwards.
TCAATCTACCTACCTACCTATCTGTAGCTATCTCCCTACCTACCTATCTGTATCTATCAATCTACCTACCTACCTATCTGTATCTATCAATCTACTTACCTACCTATGTGTATCTATCATTCTACATACCTACCTATCTCTATCTATCTATCTACCTACCTACCTATCTGTATTTATCTATCTAGCTACCTACCTATCTGTATCTATCTATCTACCTACCTACCTATCTGTATCTATCAATCTACCTACCTACCTATCTCTATCTATCTATCTACCTACCTACCTATCTGTATCTATCAATCTACCTACCTACCTATCTGTATCTATCAATCTACTTACCTACCTATCTGTATCTATCATTCTACATACCTACCTATCTCTATCTATCTATCTACCTACCTACCTATCTGTATTTATCTATCTACCTACCTACCTATCTGTATCTATCTACCTACCTACCTACCTATCTGTATCTATCAATCTACCTACCTACCTATCTCTATCTATCTATCTACCTACCTACCTATCTTTATCTATCAATCTACCTACCTACCTATCTGTATCTATCAATCTACATACCTACCTATCTCTATCTATCTATCTACCTACCTACCTATCTGTATTTATCTATCTACCTACCTACCTATCTGTATCTATCTACCTACCTACCTATCTGTATCTATCAATCTACCTACCTACCTATCTCTATCTATCTATCTACCTACCTACCTATCTCTATCTATCTACCTACCTACCTACCTATCTGTATTTATCTATCTACCTACCTACCTATCTCTATCTATCTATCTACCTACCTACCTATCTGTATTTATCTATCTACCTACCTACCTATCTCTATCTATCTATCTACCTACCTACCTATCTCTATCTATCTATCTACCTACCTACCTATCTGTATTTATCTATCTATCTACCTACCTTTCTCTATCTATCTATCTATCTACCTACCTACCTATCTGTATCTATCTATCTACCTACCTACCTATCTGTATCTATCTATCTACATACCTACCTATCTCTATCTATCTATCTACCTACCTACCTATCTGTATCTATCTACCTACCTACCTATCTCTATCTATCTATCTACCTACCTACCTATCTGTATTTATCTATCTATCTACCTACCTATCTGTATCTATCAATATACCTACCTACCTATATCTATATATCTATCTACCTACCTACCTATCTCTATCTATCTACCTATCTACCTACCTATCTGTATCTATCTACCTACCTACCTATCTATATCTATCTATCTACCTACCTACCTATCTGTATCTATCTATCTACCTACCTACCTATCTGTATCTATCTATCTACCTACCTACCTATCTGTATCTATCAATCTACCTACCTACCTATCTCTATCTATCAATCTACTTACCTACCTATCTGTATCTATCATTCTACATACCTACCTATCTCTATCTATCTATCTATCTACCTACCTACCTTTCTCTATCTATCTACCTACCTACCTACCTATCTGTATTTATCTATCTATCTACCTACCTATCTGTATCTATCTACCTACCTACCTATCTCTATCTATCTATCTACCTACCTACCTATCTGTATCTATCTATCTACCTACCTACCTATCTGTATCTATCAATCTACCTACCTACCTATCTGTATCTATCTATCTACCTACCTACCTATCTGTATCTATCTATCTACCTACCTACCTATCTCTATCTATCAATCTACCTACCTACCTATCTGTATTTATCTATCTATCTACCTACCTATCTGTATCTATCTACCTACCTACCTATCTGTATCTATCTATCTACCTACCTACCTATCTGTATTTATCTATCTACCTACCTACCTATCTCTATCTATCTATCTACCTACCTACCTATCTCTATCTATCTATCTACCTACCTACCTATCTGTATTTATCTATCTAGCTACCTACCTATCTGTATCTATCTATCTACCTACCTACCTATCTGTATCTATCTATCTACCTACCTATCTATCTGTATCTATCAATCTACCTACCTACCTATCTGTAGCTATCTACCTACCTACCTATCTGTATTTATCTATCTACCTACCTACCTATCTGTATCTATCTGTCTACCTACCTACCTATCTGTATCTATCAATCTACCTACCTACCTATCTGTATCTATCAATCTACCTACCTACCTATCTGTATCTATCAATCTACCTACCTACCTATCTGTATCTATCAATCTACTTACCTACCTATCTGTATCTATCATTCTACATACCTACCTATCTCTATCTATCTATCTACCTACCTACCTATCTGTATTTATCTATCTACCTACCTACCTATCTGTATCTATCTATCTACCTACCTACCTATCTGTATCTATCAATCTACCTACCTACCTATCTCTATCTATCTATCTACCTACCTACCTATCTCTATCTATCTACCTACCTACCTATCTCTATCTATCTATCTACCTACCTACCTATCTCTATCTATCTATCTAACTACCTACCTATCTGTATTTATCTATCTATCTACCTACCTTTCTCTATCTATCTATCTACCTACCTAACTATCTGTATCTATCAATCTACATACCTACCTATCTCTATCTATCTATCTACCTATCTACCTATCTGTATTTATCAATCTATCTACCTACCTATCTGTATCTATCAATATACCTACCTACCTATCTCTATACATCTATCTACCTACCTACCTATCTCTATCTATCTATCTATCTACCTACCTATCTGTATCTATCTACCTACCTACCTATCTGTATCTATCTATCTACCTACCTACCTATCTGTATCTATCTATCTACCTACCTATCTGTATCTATCAATCTACCTATCTACCTATCTCTATCTATCAATCTACTTACCTACCTATCTGTATCTATCATTCTACATACCTACCTATCTCTATGTATCTATCTACCTACATACCTATCTGTATTTATCTATCTACCTACCTACCTATCTGTATCTATCTATCTACCTACCTACCTATCTGTATCTATCAATCTACCTACCTACCTATCTCTATCTATCTATCTATCTATCTATCTATCTATCTATCTATCTATCTATCTATCTATCTATCTATCTATCTATCTACCTACCTACCTACCTACCTTTCTCTATCTATCTACCTACCTACCTATCTGTATTTATCTATCTATCTACCTACCTATCTGTATCTATCTACCTACCTACCTATCTGTATCTATCTATCTACCTACCTACCTATCTGTATCTATCTATCTACCTACCTACCTATCTGTATCTATCAATCTACCTACCTACCTATCTGTATCTATCTACCTACCTACCTATCTGTATCTATCTATCTACCTACCTACCTATCTGTATCTATCAATCTACCTACCTACCTATGTCTATCTATCTACCTACCTACCTATCTCTATCTATCTATCTACCTACCTAACTATCTGTATCTATCAATCTACATACCTACCTATCTCTATCTATCTATCTACCTATCTACCTATCTGTATTTATCTATCTATCTACCTACCTATCTCTATCTATCTATCTATCTATCTATCTATCTATCTATCTGTATCTATCTATCTACCTACCTACCTATCTGTATTTATCTATCTACCTACCTACCTACCTATCTCTATCTATCTATCTACCTACCTACCTATCTCTATCTATCTATCTACCTACCTACCTATCTGTATTTATCTATCTAGCTACCTACCTATCTGTATCTATCTATCTACCTACCTACCTATCTGTATCTATCTATCTACCTACCTATCTATCTGTATCTATCAATCTACCTACCTACCTATCTGTAGCTATCTACCTACCTACCTATCTGTATTTATCTATCTACCTACCTACCTATCTGTATCTATCTGTCTACCTACCTACCTATCTGTATCTATCAATCTACCTACCTACCTATCTGTATCTATCAATCTACCTACCTACCTATCTGTATCTATCAATCTACCTACCTACCTATCTGTATCTATCAATCTACTTACCTACCTATCTGTATCTATCATTCTACATACCTACCTATCTCTATCTATCTATCTACCTACCTACCTATCTGTATTTATCTATCTACCTACCTACCTATCTGTATCTATCTATCTACCTACCTACCTATCTGTATCTATCAATCTACCTACCTACCTATCTCTATCTATCTATCTACCTACCTACCTATCTCTATCTATCTACCTACCTACCTATCTCTATCTATCTATCTACCTACCTACCTATCTCTATCTATCTATCTAACTACCTACCTATCTGTATTTATCTATCTATCTACCTACCTTTCTCTATCTATCTATCTACCTACCTAACTATCTGTATCTATCAATCTACATACCTACCTATCTCTATCTATCTATCTACCTATCTACCTATCTGTATTTATCAATCTATCTACCTACCTATCTGTATCTATCAATATACCTACCTACCTATCTCTATACATCTATCTACCTACCTACCTATCTCTATCTATCTATCTATCTACCTACCTATCTGTATCTATCTACCTACCTACCTATCTGTATCTATCTATCTACCTACCTACCTATCTGTATCTATCTATCTACCTACCTATCTGTATCTATCAATCTACCTATCTACCTATATCTATCTATCAATCTACTTACCTACCTATCTGTATCTATCATTCTACATACCTACCTATCTCTATGTATCTATCTACCTACATACCTATCTGTATTTATCTATCTACCTACCTACCTATCTGTATCTATCTATCTACCTACCTACCTATCTGTATCTATCAATCTACCTACCTACCTATCTCTATCTATCTATCTATCTATCTATCTATCTATCTATCTATCTATCTATCTATCTATCTATCTATCTATCTATCTACCTACCTACCTACCTACCTTTCTCTATCTATCTACCTACCTACCTATCTGTATTTATCTATCTATCTACCTACCTATCTGTATCTATCTACCTACCTACCTATCTGTATCTATCTATCTACCTACCTACCTATCTGTATCTATCTATCTACCTACCTACCTATCTGTATCTATCAATCTACCTACCTACCTATCTGTATCTATCTACCTACCTACCTATCTGTATCTATCTATCTACCTACCTACCTATCTGTATCTATCTATCTACCTACCTACCTATTTGTATCTATCAATCTACCTACCTACCTATGTCTATCTATCTACCTACCTACCTATCTCTATCTATCTATCTACCTACCTAACTATCTGTATCTATCAATCTACATACCTACCTATCTCTATCTATCTATCTACCTATCTGTATTTATCTATCTATCTATCTATCTATCTATCTATCTATCTATCTATCTATCTATCTATCTATCTATCTATCTATCTATCTACCTACCTATTTGTCTCTATCAATCTACCTACCTACCTATCTCTATCTATCTATCTACCTACCTACCTACCTTTCTCTATCTATCTACCTACCTACCTACCTATCTGTATTTATCTATCTATCTACCTACCTATCTGTATCTATCTACCTACCTACCTATCTCTATCTATCTATCTACCTACCTACCTATCTGTATCTATCTATCTACCTACCTACCTATCTGTATTTATCTATCTATCTACCTACCTATCTGTATCTATCTACCTACCTACATATCTCTATCTATCTATCTACCTACCTACCTATCTGTATCTATCTATCTACCTACCTATCTCTATCTATCTATCTACCTTCCTACCTATCTGTATCTATCTATCTACCTACCTACCTATCTGTATCTATCAATCTACCTACCTACCTATCTCTATCTATCAATCTACCTACCTACCTATCTGTATCTATCTATCTACCTACCTACCTATCTGTATCTATCAATCTACATACCTACCTATCTCTATCTATCTATCTACCTACCTACCTATCTGTATTTATCTATCTACCTACCTACCTATCTGTATCTATCAATCTACTTACCTACCTATCTGTATCTATCATTCTACATACCTACCTATCTCTATCTATCTACCTATATACCTACCTATCTGTATTTATCTATCTACCTACCTACCTATCTGGATCTATCTATCTACCTACCTACCTATCTGTATTTATCAATCTACCTACCTACATATCTGTATCTATCTATCTACCTACCTACCTATCTGTATCTATCAATCTACATACCTACCTATCTCTATCTATCTATCTACCTACCTACCTATCTGTATTTATCTATCTATCTACCTACCTATCTGTATCTATCTACCTACCTACCTATCTCTATCTATCTATCTATCTATCTATCTATCTATCTACCTACCTACCTTTCTCTATCTATCTACCTACCTACCTACCTATCTGTATTTATCTATCTATCTACCTACCTATCTGTATCTATCTACCTACCTACCTATCTCTATCTATCTATCTACCTACCTACCTATCTGTATCTATCTATCTACCTACCTACCTATCTGTATCTATCAATCTACCTACCTACCTATCTGTATCTATCTACCTACCTACCTATCTGTATCTATCTATCTACCTACCTACCTATCTGTATCTATCTATCTACCTACCTACCTATCTGTATCTATCAATCTACCTACCTACCTATCTGTATCTATCAATCTACTTACCTACCTATCTGTATCTATCATTCTACATACCTACCTATCTCTATCTATCTATCTACCTACCTACCTATCTGTATTTATCTATCTACCTACCTACCTATCTCTATCTATCTATCTACCTACCTACCTATCTGTATCTATCTATCTACCTACCTACCTATCTGTATCTATCAATCTACCTACCTACCTATCTGTAGCTATCAATCTACTTACCTACCTATCTGTATCTATCATTCTACATACCTACCTATCTCTATCTATCTATCTACCTACCTACCTATCTGTATTTATCTATCTACCTACCTACCTATCTCTATCTATCTATCTACCTACCTACCTATCTCTATCTATCTATCTACCTACCTACCTATCTGTATTTATCTATCTAGCTACCTACCTATCTGTATCTATCTATCTACCTACCTACCTATCTGTATCTATCTATCTACCTACCTATCTATCTGTATCTATCAATCTACCTACCTACCTATCTGTAGCTATCTACCTACCTACCTATCTGTATTTATCTATCTACCTACCTACCTATCTGTATCTATCTATCTACCTACCTACCTATCTGTATCTATCAATCTACCTACCTACCTATCTGTATCTATCAATCTACCTACCTACCTATCTGTATCTATCAATCTACCTACCTACCTATCTGTATCTATCAATCTACTTACCTACCTATCTGTATCTATCATTCTACATACCTACCTATCTCTATCTATCTATCTACCTACCTACCTACCTGTATTTATCTATCTACCTTCCTACCTATCTCTATCTATCTATCTACCTACCTACCTATCTCTATCTATCTACCTACCTACCTACCTATCTGTATTTATCTATCTATCTACCTACCTATCTGTATCTATCTACCTCCCTACCTATCTCTATCTATCTATCTACCTACCTACCTATCTCTATCTATCTATCTACCTACCTACCTATCTGTATTTATCTATCTATCTACCTACCTTTCTCTATCTATCTATCTACCTACCTACCTATCTGTATCTATCTATCTACCTACCTACCTATCTGTATCTATCAATCTACCTACCTACCTATGTCTATCTATCTACCTACCTACCTATCTCTATCTATCTATCTACCTACCTAACTATCTGTATCTATCAATCTACCTACCTACCTATCTCTATCTATCTATCTACCTATCTACCTATCTGTATTTATCTATCTATCTACCTACCTATCTGTATCTATCAATATACCTACCTACCTATCTCTATATATCTATCTACCTACCTACCTATCTCTATCTATCTACCTATCTACCTACCTATCTGTATCTATCTACCTACCTACCTATCTGTATCTATCTATCTACCTACCTACCTATCTGTATCTATCTATCTACCTACCTACCTATCTGTATCTATCAATCTACCTATCTACCTATCTCTATCTATCAATCTACTTACCTACCTATCTGTATCTATCATTCTACATACCTACCTATCTCTATCTATCTATCTACCTACATACCTATCTGTATTTATCTATCTACCTACCTACCTATCTGTATCTATCTATCTACCTACCTACCTATCTGTATCTATCAATCTACCTACCTACCTATCTCTATCTATCTATCTATCTATCTATCTATCTATCTATCTATCTATCTATCTATCTATCTATCTATCTATCTATCTATCTACCTACCTACCTACCTTTCTCTATCTATCTACCTACCTACCTACCTATCTGTATTTATCTATCTATCTACCTACCTATCTGTATCTATCTACCTACCTATCTACCTATCTGTATTTATCTATCTATCTACCTACCTATCTCTATCTATCTATCTATCTATCTATCTACCTACATACCTATCTCTATCTATCTATCTACCTACCTACCTATCTGTATCTATCTATCTACCTACCTACCTATCTGTATCTATCAATCTACCTACCTACCTATCTGTATCTATCTACCTACCTACCTATCTGTATCTATCTATCTACCTACCTACCTATCTGTATCTATCTATCTACCTACCTACCTATCTGTATCTATCAATCTACCTACCTACCTATGTCTATCTATCTACCTACCTACCTATCTCTATCTATCTATCTACCTACCTAACTATCTGTATCTATCAATCTACATACCTACCTATCTCTATCTATCTATCTACCTATCTACCTATCTGTATTTATCTATCTATCTACCTACCTATCTCTATCTATCTATCTATCTATCTATCTACCTACCTACCTATTTGTCTCTATCAATCTACCTACCTACCTATCTCTATCTATCTATCTACCTACCTACCTACCTATCTGTATTTATCTATCTATCTACCTACCTATCTGTATCTATCTACCTACCTACATATCTCTATCTATCTATCTACCTACCTACCTATCTGTATCTATCTATCTACCTACCTATCTCTATCTATCTATCTATCTATCTATCTACCTACCTACCTATCTCTATCTATCTATCTACCTACCTATCTGTATCTATCAATCTACCTACCTACCTATCTCTATCTATCTATCTACCTACCTACCTATCTGTATCTATCTATCTACCTACCTACCTATCTCTATCTATCTATCTATCTATCTATCTATCTATCTATCTACCTACCTACCTATTTGTCTCTATCAATCTACCTACCTACCTATCTCTATCTATCTATCTACCTACCTAGCTATCTGTATCTATCTATGTACCTAACTACCTATCTCTATCGATCTATCTACCTACCTACCTATCTGTATCTATATACCTACCTACCTATCTCTATCTATCTACCTACCTACCTACCTATCTGTATCTATCAATCTACCTACCTACCTATCTCTATCTATCTATCTACCTACCTACCTATCTGTCTCTATCAATCTACCTACCTATCTATCTCTATCTATCTATCTACCTACCTACCTACCTATCTCTATCTATCTTCCTACCTACCTACCTATCTCTTTCTATCTACCTACCTACCTACATATCTGTATCTATCAATCTACCTACCTACCTATCTCTATCTATCTATCTACATACCTACATATCTGTATTTATCTATCTACCTACCTACCTATCTGTATCTATCTATCTACCTACCTACCTATCTGTATCTACCTACCTACCTATCTCTATCTATCTACCTACCTACCTACCAATCTCTATCTATCTATCTACCTACCTACCTACCTATGTCTATCTATCAATCTACCTACCTACCTATCTCTATCTATCTATCTACCTACCTACCTATTTGTCTCTGTCAATCTATCTACCTATCCATCTCTATCTATCTATCCATCTACCTACCTGCCAATCTCTATCTATCTACCTACCTATCTGTATCTATCTATCTACCTACCTACCTATCTCTATCTATCTATCTATCTACCTACCTACCTATTTGTCTCTATCTATCTACCTACCTACCTATCTCTATCTATCTATCTACCTACCTATCTGTCTCTATCAATCTACCTACCTACCTATCTCTATCTATCTACCTACCTACCTACCTATCTCTATCTATCAATCTACCTACCTACCTATTTGTCTCTATCAATCTACCTACCTATCTCTATCTATCTATCTATCTAACTACCTGCCAATCTCTATCTATCTACCTACCTACCTATCTCTATCTATCTACCTACCTACGTACCTATCTGTATCTATCAATCTACCTACCTACTTATCTCTATCTATCTATCTACCTACCTACCTATCTGTATTTATCTATCTACCTACCTACCTATCTGTATCTATCTATCTACCTACCTACCTATCTGTATCTATCTATCTACCTACCTACCTATCTCTATCTATCTATCTACCTACCTACCTATCTGTATCTATCTATCTACCTACCTACCTATCTCTATCTATCTATCTATCTATCTACCTACCTACCTATTTGTCTCTATCAATCTACCTACCTACCTATCTCTATCTATCTATCTACCTACCTACCTATCTGTATCTATCAATCTACCTACCTACTTATCTCTATCTATCTATCTACCTACCTACCTATCTGTATTTATCTATCTACCTACCTACCTATCTGTATCTATCTATCTACCTACCTACCTATCTGTATCTATCAATCTACCTACCTACCTATCTCTATCTATCAATCTACCTACCTACCTATCTGTATCTATCTATCTACCTACCTACCTATCTGTATCTATCAATCTACATACCTACCTATCTCTATCTATCTATCTACCTACCTACCTATCTGTATTTATCTATCTACCTACCTACCTATCTGTATCTATCAATCTACTTACCTACCTATCTGTATCTATCATTCTACATACCTACCTATCTCTATCTATCTACCTATATACCTACCTATCTGTATTTATCTATCTACCTACCTACCAATCTGGATCTATCTATCTACCTACCTACCTATCTGTATCTATCAATCTACCTACCTACCTATCTGTATCTATCTATCTACCTACCTACCTATCTGTATCTATCAATCTACATACCTACCTATCTCTATCTATCTATCTACCTACCTACCTATCTGTATTTATCTATCTATCTACCTACCTATCTGTATCTATCTACCTACCTACCTATCTCTATCTATCTATCTATCTATCTACCTACCTATCTCTATATATCTATTTATCTACCTACCTACCTATCTCTATCTATCTATCTACCTACCTACCTATCTGTATCTATCTATCTACCTACCTACCTATCTGTATCTATCTATCTATCTACCTATCTCTATCTATCTATCTATCTACCTACCTATCTGTATTTATCTATCTACCTACCTACCTTTCTCTATCTATCTATCTATCTACCTACCTACCTATCTGTATCTATCTATCTACCTACCTATCTCTATCTATCTATCTATCTATCTATCTATCTACCTACCCACCTAGCTCTATCTATCTATCTACCTACCTATCTGTATCTATCAATCCACCTACCTACCTATCTCTATCTATCTATCTACCTACCTACCTATCTGTATCTATCTATCTACCTACCTACCTATCTCTATCTATCTATCTATCTATCTATCTATCTATCTATCTATCTATCTATCTATCTATCTATCTATCTATCTATCTATCTATCTATCTACCTACCTACCTACCTATTTGTCTCTATCAATCTACCTACCTACCTATCTCTATCTATCTATCTACCTACCTACCTATCTGTATCTATCTATCTACCTACCTACCTATCTGTATCTATCAATCTACCTACCTACCTATCTGTATCTATCTACCTACCTACCTATCTGTATCTATCTATCTACCTACCTACCTATCTGTATCTATCTATCTACCTACCTACCTATCTGTATCTATCAATCTACCTACCTACCTATGTCTATCTATCTACCTACCTACCTATCTCTATCTATCTATCTACCTACCTAACTATCTGTATCTATCAATCTACATACCTACCTATCTCTATCTATCTATCTACCTATCTACCTATCTGTATTTATCTATCTATCTACCTACCTATCTCTATCTATCTATCTATCTATCTATCTACCTACCTACCTATTTGTCTCTATCAATCTACCTACCTACCTATCTCTATCTATCTATCTACCTACCTACCTACCTATCTGTATTTATCTATCTATCTACCTACCTATCTGTATCTATCTACCTACCTACATATCTCTATCTATCTATCTACCTACCTACCTATCTGTATCTATCTATCTACCTACCTATCTCTATCTATCTATCTACCTACCTACCTATCTCTATCTATCTATCTACCTACCTATCTGTATCTATCAATCTACCTACCTACCTATCTCTATCTATCTATCTACCTACCTACCTATCTGTATCTATCTATCTACCTACCTACCTATCTCTATCTATCTATCTATCTATCTATCTATCTATCTATCTATCTATCTATCTATCTATCTATCTACCTACCTACCTATTTGTCTCTATCAATCTACCTACCTACCTATCTCTATCTATCTATCTACCTACCTAGCTATCTGTATCTATCTATGTACCTAACTACCTATCTCTATCGATCTATCTACCTACCTACCTATCTGTATCTATATACCTACCTACCTATCTCTATCTATCTACCTACCTACCTACCTATCTGTATCTATCAATCTACCTACCTACCTATCTCTATCTATCTATCTACCTACCTACCTATCTGTCTCTATCAATCTACCTACCTATCTATCTCTATCTATCTATCTACCTACCTACCTACCTATCTCTATCTATCTTCCTACCTACCTACCTATCTCTTTCTATCTACCTACCTACCTACATATCTATATCTATCAATCTACCTACCTACCTATCTCTATCTATCTATCTACATACCTACATATCTGTATTTATCTATCTACCTACCTACCTATCTGTATCTATCTATCTACCTACCTACCTATCTGTATCTACCTACCTACCTACCTACCTATCTCTATCTATCTACCTACCTACCTACCAATCTCTATCTATCTATCTACCTACCTACCTATGTCTATCTATCAATCTACCTACCTACCTATCTCTATCTATCTATCTACCTACCTACCTATTTGTCTCTGTCAATCTATCTACCTATCCATCTCTATCTATCTATCCATCTACCTACCTGCCAATCTCTATCTATCTACCTACCTATCTCTATCTATCTACCTACCTACCTACCTATCTCTATCTATCTATCTACCTACCTACCTATCTGTATCTATCTATCTACCTACCTACCTATCTCTATCTATCTATCTATCTACCTACCTACCTATTTGTCTCTATCTATCTACCTACCTACCTATCTCTATCTATCTATCTACCTACCTATCTGTCTCTATCAATCTACCTACCTACCTATCTCTATCTATCTACCTACCTACCTACCTATCTCTATCTATCAATCTACCTACCTACCTATTTGTCTCTATCAATCTACCTACCTATCTCTATCTATCTATCTATCTAACTACCTGCCAATCTCTATCTATCTACCTACCTACCTATCTCTATCTATCTACCTACCTACGTACCTATCTCTATCTATCTATCTACCTACCTACCTATCTGTATCTATCTATCTACCTACCTACCTATCTCTATCTATCTATCTATCTATCTATCTACCTACCTACCTATTTGTCTCTATCAATCTACCTACCTACCTATCTCTATCTATCTATCTACCTACCTACCTATCTGTATCTATCAATCTACCTACCTACTTATCTCTATCTATCTATCTACCTACCTACCTATCTGTATTTATCTATCTACCTACCTACCTATCTGTATCTATCTATCTACCTACCTACCTATCTGTATCTATCAATCTACCTACCTACCTATCTCTATCTATCAATCTACCTACCTACCTATCTGTATCTATCTATCTACCTACCTACCTATCTGTATCTATCAATCTACATACCTACCTATCTCTATCTATCTATCTACCTACCTACCTATCTGTATTTATCTATCTACCTACCTACCTATCTGTATCTATCAATCTACTTACCTACCTCTCTGTATCTATCATTCTACATACCTACCTATCTCTATCTATCTACCTATATACCTACCTATCTGTATTTATCTATCTACCTACCTACCAATCTGGATCTATCTATCTACCTACCTACCTATCTGTATCTATCAATCTACCTACCTACCTATCTGTATCTATCTATCTACCTACCTACCTATCTGTATCTATCAATCTACATACCTACCTATCTCTATCTATCTATCTACCTACCTACCTATCTGTATTTATCTATCTATCTACCTACCTATCTGTATCTATCTACCTACCTACCTATCTCTATCTATCTATCTATCTATCTACCTACCTATCTCTATATATCTATTTATCTACCTACCTACCTATCTCTATCTATCTATCTACCTACCTACCTATCTGTATCTATCTATCTACCTACCTACCTATCTGTATCTATCTATCTATCTACCTATCTCTATCTATCTATCTATCTACCTACCTATCTGTATTTATCTATCTACCTACCTACCTTTCTCTATCTATCTATCTATCTACCTACCTACCTATCTGTATCTATCTATCTACCTACCTATCTCTATCTATCTATCTATCTATCTATCTACCTACCTACCTATCTCTATCTATCTATCTACCTACCTATCTGTATCTATCAATCCACCTACCTACCTATCTCTATCTATCTATCTACCTACCTACCTATCTGTATCTATCTATCTACCTACCTACCTATCTCTATCTATCTATCTATCTATCTATCTATCTATCTATCTATCTATCTATCTATCTATCTATCTATCTATCTATCTATCTATCTATCTATCTACCTACCTACCTATTTGTCTCTATCAATCTACCTACCTACCTATCTCTATCTATCTATCTACCTACCTAGCTATCTGTATCTATCTATGTACCTAACTACCTATCTGTATCTATCTACCTACCTACCTATCTGTATCTACCTACCTACCTACCTACCTATCTCTATCTATCTACCTACCTACCTACCAATCTCTATCTATCTATCTACCTACCTACCTACCTATGTCTATCTATCAATCTACCTACCTACCTATCTCTATCTATCTATCTACCTACCTACCTATTTGTCTCTGTCAATCTATCTACCTATCCATCTCTATCTATCTATCCATCTACCTACCTGCCAATCTCTATCTATCTACCTACCTATCTCTATCTATCTACCTACCTACCTACCTATCTCTATCTATCTATCTACCTACCTACCTATCTGTATCTATCTATCTACCTACCTACCTATCTCTATCTATCTATCTATCTACCTACCTACCTATTTGTCTCTATCTATCTACCTACCTACCTATCTCTATCTATCTATCTACCTACCTATCTGTCTCTATCAATCTACCTACCTACCTATCTCTATCTATCTACCTACCTACCTACCTATCTCTATCTATCAATCTACCTACCTACCTATTTGTCTCTATCAATCTACCTACCTATCTCTATCTATCTATCTATCTAACTACCTGCCAATCTCTATCTATCTACCTACCTACCTATCTCTATCTATCTACCTACCTACGTACCTATCTCTATCTATCTATCTACCTACCTACCTATCTGTATCTATCTATCTACCTACCTACCTATCTCTATCTATCTATCTATCTACCTATCTATCTATCTATCTACCTACCTACCTATTTGTCTCTATCAATCTACCTACCTACCTATCTCTATCTATCTATCTACCTACCTACCTATCTGTATCTATCAATCTACCTACCTACTTATCTCTATCTATCTATCTACCTACCTACCTATCTGTATTTATCTATCTACCTACCTACCTATCTGTATCTATCTATCTACCTACCTACCTATCTGTATCTATCAATCTACCTACCTACCTATCTCTATCTATCAATCTACCTACCTACCTATCTGTATCTATCTATCTACCTACCTACCTATCTGTATCTATCTATCTATCTACCTATCTCTATCTATCTATCTATCTACCTACCTATCTGTATTTATCTATCTACCTACCTACCTTTCTCTATCTATCTATCTACCTACCTACCTATCTGTATCTATCTATCTACCTACCTATCTCTATCTATCTATCTATCTATCTATCTATCTACCTACCTACCTATCTCTATCTATCTATCTACCTACCTATCTGTATCTATCAATCCACCTACCTACCTATCTCTATCTATCTATCTACCTACCTACCTATCTGTATCTATCTATCTACCTACCTACCTATCTCTATCTATCTATCTATCTATCTATCTATCTATCTATCTATCTATCTATCTATCTATCTATCTATCTATCTACCTACCTACCTATTTGTCTCTATCAATCTACCTACTTACCTATCTCTATCTATCTATCTACCTACCTAGCTATCTGTATCTATCTATGTACCTAACTACCTATCTGTATCTATCTATCTACCTACCTACCTATCTGTATCTACCTACCTACCTACCTACCTATCTCTATCTATCTACCTACCTACCTACCAATCTCTATCTATCTATCTACCTACCTACCTACCTATGTCTATCTATCAATCTACCTACCTACCTATCTCTATCTATCTATCTACCTACCTACCTATTTGTCTCTGTCAATCTATCTACCTATCCATCTCTATCTATCTATCCATCTACCTACCTGCCAATCTCTATCTATCTACCTACCTATCTCTATCTATCTACCTACCTACCTACCTATCTCTATCTATCTATCTACCTACCTACCTATCTCTATCTATCTATCTATCTACCTACCTACCTATTTGTCTCTATCTATCTACCTACCTACCTATCTCTATCTATATATCTACCTACCTATCTGTCTCTATCAATCTACCTACCTACCTATCTCTATCTATCTACCTACCTACCTACCTATCTCTATCTATCAATCTACCTACCTACCTATTTGTCTCTATCAATCTACCTACCTATCTCTATCTATCTATCTATCTAACTACCTGCCAATCTCTATCTATCTACCTACCTACCTATCTCTATCTATCTACCTACCTACGTACCTATCTCTATCTATCTATCTACCTACCTACCTATCTGTATCTATCTATCTACCTACCTACCTATCTCTATCTATCTATCTATCTATCTATCTATCTATCTATCTATCTATCTATCTATCTATCTATCTACCTATCTACCTATTTGTCTCTATCAATCTACCTACCTACCTATCTCTATCTATCTATCTACCTACCTACCTATCTGTATCTATCAATCTACCTACCTACTTATCTCTATCTATCTATCTACCTACCTACCTATCTGTATTTATCTATCTACCTACCTACCTATCTGTATCTATCTATCTACCTACCTACCTATCTGTATCTATCAATCTACCTACCTACCTATCTCTATCTATCAATCTACCTACCTACCTATCTGTATCTATCTATCTACCTACCTACCTATCTGTATCTATCAATCTACATACCTACCTATCTCTATCTATCTATCTACCTACCTACCTATCTGTATTTATCTATCTACCTACCTACCTATCTGTATCTATCAATCTACTTACCTACCTATCTGTATCTATCATTCTACATACCTACCTATCTCTATCTATCTACCTATATACCTACCTATCTGTATTTATCTATCTACCTACCTACCAATCTGGATCTATCTATCTACCTACCTACCTATCTGTATCTATCAATCTACCTACCTACCTATCTGTATCTATCTATCTACCTACCTACCTATCTGTATCTATCAATCTACATACCTACCTATCTCTATCTATCTATCTACCTACCTACCTATCTGTATTTATCTATCTATCTACCTACCTATCTGTATCTATCTACCTACCTACCTATCTCTATCTATCTATCTATCTATCTACCTACCTATCTCTATATATCTATTTATCTACCTACCTACCTATCTCTATCTATCTATCTACCTACCTACCTATCTGTATCTATCTATCTACCTACCTACCTATCTGTATCTATCTATCTATCTACCTATCTCTATCTATCTATCTATCTACCTACCTATCTGTATTTATCTATCTACCTACCTACCTTTCTCTATCTATCTATCTACCTACCTACCTATCTGTATCTATCTATCTACCTACCTATCTCTATCTATGTATCTATCTATCAATCCACCTACCTACCTATCTCTATCTATCTATCTACCTACCTACCTATCTGTATCTATCTATCTACCTACCTACCTATCTCTATCTATCTATCTATCTATCTATCTATCTATCTATCTATCTATCTATCTACCTACCTACCTATTTGTCTCTATCAATCTACCTACCTACCTATCTCTATCTATCTATCTACCTACCTAGCTATCTGTATCTATCTATGTACCTAACTACCTATCTCTATCGATCTATCTACCTACCTACCTATCTGTATCTATATACCTACCTACCTATCTCTATCTATCTACCTACCTACCTACCTATCTGTATCTATCAATCTACCTACCTACCTATCTCTATCTATCTATCTATCTACCTACCTACCTATCTGTTTCTATCAATCTACCTACCTATCTATCTCTATCTATCTATCTACCTACCTACCTACCTATCTCTATCTATCTTCCTACCTACCTACCTATCTCTTTCTATCTACCTACCTACCTACATATCTGTATCTATCAATCTACCTACCTACCTATCTCTATCTATCTATCTACATACCTACATATCTGTATTTATCTATCTACCTACCTACCTATCTGTATCTATCTATCTACCTACCTACCTATCTGTATCTACCTACCTACCTACCTACCTATCTCTATCTATCTACCTACCTACCTACCAATCTCTATCTATCTATCTACCTACCTACCTACCTATGTCTATCTATCAATCTACCTACCTACCTATCTCTATCTATCTACCTACCTACCTATTTGTCTCTGTCAATCTATCTACCTATCCATCTCTATCTATCTATCCATCTACCTACCTGCCAATCTCTATCTATCTACCTACCTATCTCTATCTATCTACCTACCTACCTACCTATCTCTATCTATCTATCTACCTACCTACCTATCTGTATCTATCTATCTACATACCTACCTATCTCTATCTATCTATCTATCTACCTACCTATCTGTATTTATCTATCTACCTACCTGCCTATCTGTATCTATCAATCTACTTACCTACCTATCTATATCTATCATTCTACATACCTACCTATCTCTATCTATCTACCTATATACCTAACTATCTGTATTTATCTATCTACCTACCTACCAATCTGGATCTATCTATCTACCTACCTACCTATCTGTATCTATCAATCTACCTACCTACCTATCTGTATCTATCTATCTACCTACCTACCTATCTGTATCTATCAATCTACATACCTACCTATCTCTATCTATCTATCTACCTACCTACCTATCTGTATTTATCTATCTATCTACCTACCTATCTGTATCTATCTACCTACCTACCTATCTCTATCTATCTATCTATCTATCTACCTACCTATCTCTATATATCTATTTATCTACCTACCTACCTATCTCTATCTATCTATCTACCTACCTCCCTATCTGTATCTATCTATCTACCTACCTACCTATCTGTATCTATCTATCTACCTACCTATCTCTATCTATCTATCTATCTATCAATCCACCTACCTACCTATCTCTATCTATCTATCTACCTACCTACCTATCTGTATCTATCTATCTACCTACCTACCTATCTGTATCTATCTATCTATCTACCTATCTCTATCTATCTATCTACCTACCTATCTGTATTTATCTATCTACCTACCTACCTTTCTCTATCTATCTATCTACCTACCTACCTATCTGTATCTATCTATCTACCTACCTATCTCTATCTATCTATCTATCTATCAATCCACCTACCTACCTATCTCTATCTATCTATCTACCTACCTACCTATCTGTATCTATCTATCTACCTACCTACCTATCTCTATCTATCTATCTATCTATCTATCTATCTATCTATCTATCTATCTATCTATCTATCTATCTATCTATCTATCTATCTATCTATCTATCTACCTACCTACCTATTTGTCTCTATTAATCTACCTACCTACCTATCTCTATCTATCTATCTACCTACCTAGCTATCTGTATCTATCTATGTACCTAACTACCTATCTCTATCGATCTATCTACCTACCTACCTATCTGTATCTATATACCTACCTACCTATCTCTATCTATCTACCTACCTACCTACCTATCTGTATCTATCAATCTACCTACCTACCTATCTCTATCTATCTATCTATCTACCTACCTACCTATCTGTTTCTATCAATCTACCTACCTATCTATCTCTATCTATCTATCTACCTACCTACCTACCTATCTCTATCTATCTTCCTACCTACCTACCTATCTCTTTCTATCTACCTACCTACCTACATATCTGTATCTATCAATCTACCTACCTACCTATCTCTATCTATCTATCTACATACCTACATATCTGTATTTATCTATCTACCTACCTATCTGTATCTATCTATCTACCTACCTACCTATCTGTATCTACCTACCTACCTACCTACCTACCTATCTCTATCTATCTACCTACCTACCTACCAATCTCTATCTATCTATCTACCTACCTACCTACCTATGTCTATCTATCAATCTACCTACCTACCTATCTCTATCTATCTATCTACCTACCTACCTATTTGTCTCTGTCAATCTATCTACCTATCCATCTCTATCTATCTATCCATCTACCTACCTGCCAATCTCTATCTATCTACCTACCTATCTCTATCTATCTACCTACCTACCTACCTATCTCTATCTATCTATCTACCTACCTACCTATCTGTATCTATCTATCTACATACCTACCTATCTCTATCTATCTATCTATCTACCTACCTATCTGTATTTATCTATCTACCTACCTGCCTATCTGTATCTATCAATCTACTTACCTACCTATCTATATCTATCATTCTACATACCTACCTATCTCTATCTATCTACCTATATACCTAACTATCTGTATTTATCTATCTACCTACCTACCAATCTGGATCTATCTATCTACCTACCTACCTATCTGTATCTATCAATCTACCTACCTACCTATCTGTATCTATCTATCTACCTACCTACCTATCTGTATCTATCAATCTACATACCTACCTATCTCTATCTATCTATCTACCTACCTACCTATCTGTATTTATCTATCTATCTACCTACCTATCTGTATCTATCTACCTACCTACCTATCTCTATCTATCTATCTATCTATCTACCTACCTATCTCTATATATCTATTTATCTACCTACCTACCTATCTCTATCTATCTATCTACCTACCTCCCTATCTGTATCTATCTATCTACCTACCTACCTATCTGTATCTATCTATCTATCTACCTATCTCTATCTATCTATCTATCTACCTACCTAACTATCTGTATTTATCTATCTACCTACCTACCTTTCTCTATCTATCTATCTACCTACCTACCTATCTGTATCTATCTATCTACCTACCTATCTCTATCTATCTACCTACCTACCTACCTACCTATCTCTATCTATCTATCTACCTACCTATCTGTATCTATCAATCTACCTACCTACTTATCTCTATCTATCTATCTACCTACCTACCTATCTCTATCTATCTATCTACCTACCTACCTATCTGTATCTATCAATCTACCTACCTACTTATCTCTATCTATCTATCTACCTACCTACCTATCTCAATCTATCTACCTACCTACCTACCTATCTGTATTTATCTATCTATCTACCTACCTATCTGTATCTATCTACCTACCTACCTATCTCTATCTATCTATCTACCTACCTACCTATCTGTATCTATCTATCTACCTACCTACCTATCTGTATCTATCAATCTACCTACCTACCTATGTCTATCTATCTACCTACCTACCTATCTCTATCTATCTATCTACCTACCTACCTATGTGTATCTATCAATCTACCTACCTACCTATCTCTTTCTATCTATCTACCTACCTATCTGTATCTATCAATCTACCTACCTACTTATCTCTATCTATCTATCTACCTACCTACCTATCTCTATCTATCTATCTACCTACCTACCTATCTGTATCTATCAATCTACCTACCTACTTATCTCTATCTATCTATCTACCTACCTACCTATCTCAATCTATCTACCTACCTACCTACCTATCTGTATTTATCTATCTATCTACCTACCTATCTGTATCTATCTACCTACCTACCTATCTCTATCTATCTATCTACCTACCTACCTATCTGTATCTATCTATCTACCTACCTACCTATCTGTATCTATCAATCTACCTACCTACCTATGTCTATCTATCTACCTACCTACCTATCTCTATCTATCTATCTACCTACCTACCTATCTGTATCTATCAATCTACATACCTACCTATCTGTATCTATCTATCTACCTACCTACCTATCTGTATCTATCTATCTACCTACCTACCTATCTGTATCTATCAATCTACCTACCTACCTATCTCTATCTATCAATCTACCTGCCTACCTATCTGTATCTATCTATCTACCTACCTACCTATCTGTATCTATCAATCTACATACCTACCTATCTCTATCTATCTATCTACCTACCTACCTATCTGTATTTATCTATCTACCTACCTACCTATCTGTATCTATCAATCTACTTACCTACCTATCTGTATCTATCATTCTACATACCGACCTATCTGTATCTATCATTCTACATACCTACCTATCTCTATCTATCTATCTACCTACCTACCTATCTGTATTTATCTATCTACCTACCTACCTATCTGTATCTATCTATCTACCTACCTACCTATCTGTATCTATCAATCTACCTACCTACCTATCTCTATCTACCTACCTACCTACCTACCTGTATTTATCTATCTACCTACCTACCTATCTCTATCTATCTATCTATCTACCTACCTATCTGTATTTATCTATCTACCTACCTACCTTTCTCTATCTATCTATCTACCTACCTACCTATCTGTATCTATCTATCTACCTACCTACCTATCTGTATCTACCAATCTACCTATCTGTATCTATCAATCTACATACCTTCCTATCTCTATCTATCTATCTACCTACCTATCTATCTGTATCTATCAATCTACCTACCTACCTATCTGTAGCTATCTACCTACCTACCTATCTGTATTTATCTATCTACCAACCTACCTATCTGTATCTATCTATCTACCTACCTACCTATCTGTATCTATCAATCTACCTACCTACCTATCTGTATCTATCAATCTACCTACCTACCTATCTGTATCTATCAATCTACTTACCTACCTATCTGTATCTATCATTCTACATACCTACCTATCTCTATCTATCTATCTATCTACCTACCTACCTATCTGTATTTATCTATCTACCTACCTACCTATCTGTATCTATCTATCTACCTACCTACCTGTCTGTATCTATCAATCTACCTACCTACCTATCTCTATCTATCTATCTACCTACCTACCTATCTCTATCTATCTACCTACCTACCTACCTATCTGATTTATCTATCTATCTACCTACCTATCTGTATCTATCTACCTCCCTACCTATCTCTATCTATCTATCTACCTACCTACCTATCTGTATCTATCTATCTACCTACCTACCTATCTGTATTTATCTATCTATCTACCTACCTTTCTCTATCTATCTATCTACCTACCTACCTATCTGTATCTATCTATCTACCTACCTACCTATCTGTATCTATCAATCTACCTACCTACCTATGTCTATCTATCTACCTACCTACCTATCTCTATCTATCTATCTACCTACCTAATTATCTGTATCTATCAATCTACATACCTACCTATCTCTATCTATCTATCTACCTATCTACCTATCTGTATTTATCTATCTATCTACCTACCTATCTGTATCTATCAATATACCTACCTACCTATCTCTATATATCTATCTACCTACCTACCTATCTCTATCTATCTACCTATCTACCTACCTATCTGTATCTATCTACCTACCTACCTATCTGTATCTATCTATCTACCTACCTACCTATCTGTATCTATCTATCTACCTACCTACCTATCTGTATCTATCAATCTACCTATCTACCTATCTCTATCTATCAATCTACTTACCTACCTATCTGTATCTATCATTCTACATACCTACCTATCTCTATCTATCTATCTACCTACATACCTATCTGTATTTATCTATCTACCTACCTACCTATCTGTATCTATCTATCTACCTACCTACCTATCTGTATCTATCAATCTACCTACCTACCTACCTATCTCTATCTATCTATCTATCTATCTATCTATCTATCTATCTATCTATCTATCTACCTACCTACCTTTCTCTATCTATCTACCTACCTATCTGTATCTATCTACCTACCTACCTATCTCTATCTATCTATCTACCTACCTACCTATCTGTATCTATCTATCTACCTACCTATCTCTATCTATCTATCTATCTATCTACCTACCTATCTCTATCTATCTACCTACCTACCTATCTGTATCTATCTATCTACCTACCTACCTATCTGTATTTATCTATCTATCTACCTACCTATCTGTATCTATCTACCTACCTACCAATCTCTATCTATCTATCTACCTACCTACCTATCTGTATCTATCAATCTACATACCTACCTATCTGTATCTATCTATCTACCTACCTACCTATCTGTATCTATCTATCTACCTACCTACCTATCTGTATCTATCAATCTACCTACCTACCTATCTCTATCTATCAATCTACCTGCCTACCTATCTGTATCTATCTATCTACCTACCTACCTATCTGTATCTATCAATCTACATACCTACCTATCTCTATCTATCTATCTACCTACCTACCTATCTGTATTTATCTATCTACCTACCTACCTATCTGTATCTATCAATCTACTTACCTACCTATCTGTATCTATCATTCTACATACTGACCTATCTGTATCTATCATTCTACATACCTACCTATCTCTATCTATCTATCTACCTACCTACCTATCTGTATTTATCTATCTACCTACCTACCTATCTGTATCTATCTATCTACCCACCTACCTATCTGTATCTATCAATCTACCTACCTACCTATCTCTATCTACCTACCTACCTACCTACCTATCTGTATTTATCTATCTACCTACCTACCTATCTCTATCTATCTATCTATCTACCTACCTACCTATCTCTATCTATCTACCTACCTAACTATCTGTATTTATCTATCTACCTACCTACCTTTCTCTATCTATCTATCTACCTACCTACCTATCTGTATCTATCTATCTACCTACCTATCTATCTGTATCTACCAATCTACCTATCTGTATCTATCAATCTACATACCTTCCTATCTCTATCTATCTATCTACCTACCTACCTATCTGTATCTATCTATCTACCTACCTACCTATCTGTATCTATCAATCTACCTACCTACCTACCTATCTCTATCTATCTATCTACCTACCTACCTATCTCTATCTACCTACCTACCTACCTACCTATCTGTATTTATCTATCTACCTACCTAACTATCTCTATCTATCTATCTACCTACCTACCTATCTGTATCTATCTATCTACCTACCTACCTATCTGTATCTATCAATCTACCTACCTACCTATCTGTAGCTATCTACCTACCTACCTATCTGTATCTATCAATCTACCTACCTACCTATCTGTATCTGTCAATCTACTTACCTACCTATCTGTATCTATCATTCTACATACCTACCTATCTCTATCTACCTACCTACCTACCTACCTATCTGTATTTATCTATCTACCTATCTCTATCTACCTACCTACCTACCTATCTGTATTTATCTATCTACCTACCTACCTATCTGTATCTATCTACCTACCTACCTACCTATCTGTATTTATCTATCTACCTATCTCTATCTACCTACCTACCTACCTATCTGTATTTATCTATCTACCTACCTACATATCTGTATCTATCTATCTACCTACCTACCTATCTGTATCTATCAATCTACCTACCTACCTATCTCTATCTATCTATCTACCTACTTACCTATCTGTATCTATCTATCTACCTACCTACCTATCTGTATCTATCAATCTACCTACCTACCTATCTGTATCTATCAATCTACCTACCTACCTATCTGTATCTATCATTCTACATACCTACCTATCTCTATCTATCTACCTACCTACCTATCTGTATTTATCTATCTACCTACCTACCTATCTGTATCTATCTACCTACCTACCTACCTATCTGTATCTATCAATCTACATACCTTCCTATCTCTATCTATCTATCTATCTACCTACCTACCTATCTGTATCTATCTATCTACCTACCTACCTATCTGTATCTATCAATCTACCTACCTACCTATCTCTATCTATCTATCTACCTACCTACCTATCTCTATCTACCTACCTACCTACCTACCTATCTGTATTTATCTATCTACCTACCTAACTATCTCTATCTATCTATCTACCTACCTACCTATCTGTATCTATCTATCTACCTACCTACCTATCTGTATCTATCAATCTACCTACCTACCTATCTGTAGCTATCTACCTACCTACCTATCTGTATCTATCAATCTACCTACCTACCTATCTGTATCTGTCAATCTACTTACCTACCTATCTGTATCTATCATTCTACATACCTACCTATCTCTATCTACCTACCTACCTACCTACCTATCTGTATTTATCTATCTACCTACCTACCTATCTGTATCTATCTATCTACCTACCTACCTATCTGTATCTATCAATCTACCTACCTACCTATCTCTATCTATCTATCTACCTACTTACCTATCTGTATCTATCTATCTACCTACCTACCTATCTGTATCTATCAATCTACCTACATACCTATCTGTATCTATCAATCTACCTACCTACCTATCTGTATCTATCATTCTACATACCTACCTATCTCTATCTATCTACCTACCTACCTATCTGTATTTATCTATCTACCTACCTACCTATCTGTATCTATCTACCTACCTACCTACCTATCTGTATCTATCAATCTACCTACCTACCTATCTCTATCTATCTATCTACCTACCTACCTATCTCTATCTATCTACCTACCTACCTACCTATCTGTATTTATCTATCTTCTACCTACCTATCTGTATCTATCTACCTACCTACCTATCACTAACTATCTATCTACCTACCTACCTATCTCTATCTATCAATCTACCTACCTACCTATCTGTATCTATCAATCTACTTACCTACCTATCTGTATCTATCATTCTACATACCTACCTATCTCTATCTATCTACCTACCTACCTATCTGTATTTATCTATCTACCTACCTACCTATCTGTATCTATCTATCTACCTACCTACCTATCTGTATCTATCAATCTACCTACCTACCTATCTCTATCTATCTACCTACCTACCTATCTGTATTTATCTATCTATCTACCTACCTATCTGTATCTATCTATCTACCTACCTACCTATCTGTATCTATCAATCTACCTACCTACCTATGTCTATCTATCTACCTACCTACCTATCTCTATCTATCTATCTACCTACCTAACTATCTGTATCTATCAATCTACATACCTACCTATCTCTATCTATCTATCTACCTATCTACCTATCTGTATTTATCTATCTATCTACCTACCTATCTCTATCTATCTATCTATCTATCTATCTATCTATCTGTCTACCTACCTACCTATTTGTCTCTATCAATCTACCTACCTACCTATCTCTATCTATCTATCTACCTACCTACCTACCTTTCTCTATCTATCTACCTACCTACCTACCTATCTGTATTTATCTATCTATCTACCTACCTATCTGTATCTATCTACCTACCTACCTATCTCTATCTATCTATCTACCTACCTACCTATCTGTATCTATCTACCTACCTACCTATCTGTATTTATCTATCTATCTACCTACCTATCTGTATCTATCTACCTACCTACCTATCTCTATCTATCTATCTACCTATCTACCTATCTGTATCTATCTATCTACCTACCTATCTCTATCTATCTATCTATCTATCTATCTACCTACCTACCTATCTCTATCTATCTATCTACCTACCTATCTGTATCTATCAATCTACCTACCTACCTATCTCTATCTATCTATCTACCTACCTACCTATCTGTATCTATCTATCTACCTACCTACCTATCTCTATCTATCTATCTATCTATCTACCTACCTACCTACCTATTTGTCTCTATCAATCTACCTACCTACCTATCTCTATCTATCTATCTACCTACCTAGCTATCTGTATCTATCTATGTACCTAACTACCTATCTCTATCGATCTATCTACCTACCTACCTATCTGTATGTATATACCTACCTACCTATCTCTATCTATCTACCTACCTACCTACCTACCTATCTGTATCTATCAATCTACCTACCTACCTATCTCTATCTATCTATCTACCTACCTACCTATCTGTCTCTATCAATCTACCTACCTATCTATCTCTATCTATCTATCTACCTACCTACATACCTATCTCTATCTATCTTCCTACCTACCTACCTATCTCTTTCTATCTACCTACCTACCTACATATCTGTATCTATCAATCTACCTACCTACCTATCTCTATCTATCTATCTACATACCTACATATCTGTATTTATCTATCTACCTACCTACCTATCTGTATCTATCTATCTACCTACCTACCTATCTGTATCTACCTACCTACCTACCTATCTCTATCTATCTACCTACCTACCTACCAATCTCTATCTATCTATCTACCTACCTACCTACCTATGTCTATCTATCAATCTACCTACCTACCTATCTCTATCTATCTATCTACCTACCTACCTATTTGTCTCTGTCAATCTATCTACCTATCCATCTCTATCTATCTATCCATCTACCTACCTGCCAATCTCTATCTATCTACCTACCTATCTCTATCTATCTACCTACCTACCTACCTATCTCTATCTATCTATCTACCTACCTACCTATCTGTATCTATCTATCTACCTACCTACCTATCTCTATCTATCTATCTATCTACCTACCTACCTATTTGTCTCTATCTATCTACCTACCTACCTATCTCTATCTATCTATCTACCTACCTATCTGTCTCTATCAATCTACCTACCTACCTATCTCTATCTATCTACCTACCTACCTACCTATCTCTATCTATCAATCTACCTACCTACCTATTTATCTCTATCAATCTACCTACCTATCTCTATCTATCTATCTATCTAACTACCTGCCAATCTCTATCTATCTACCTACCTACCTATCTCTATCTATCTACCTACCTATGTACCTATCTCTATCTATCTATCTACCTACCTACCTATCTGTATCTATCTATCTACCTACCTACCTATCTCTATCTATCTATCTATCTATCTATCTATCTATCTATCTACCTACCTACCTATTTGTCTCTATCAATCTACCTACCTACCTATCTCTATCTATCTATCTACCTACCTACCTATCTGTATCTATCAATCTACCTACCTACTTATCTCTATCTATCTATCTACCTACCTACCTATCTCAATCTATCTACCTACCTACCTACCTATCTGTATTTATCTATCTATCTACCTACCTATCTGTATCTATCTACCTACCTACCTATCTCTATCTATCTATCTACCTACCTACCTATCTGTATCTATCAATCCACCTACCTACCTATCTCTATCTATCTATCTACCTACCTACCTATCTGTATCTATCTATCTACCTACATACCTATCTCTATCTATCTATCTATCTATCTATCTATCTATCTATCTATCTATCTATCTATCTATCTATCTATCTACCTACCTACCTACCTACCTATTTGTCTCTATCAATCTACCTACCTACCTATCTCTATCTATCTATCTACCTACCTAGCTATCTGTATCTATCTATGTACCTAACTACCTATCTCTATCGATCTATCTACCTACCTACCTATCTGTATCTATATACCTACCTACCTATCTCTATCTATCTACCTACCTACCTACCTATCTGTATCTATCAATCTACCTACCTACCTATCTCTATCTATCTATCTATCTACCTACCTACCTATCTGTCTCTATCAATCTACCTACCTATCTATCTCTATCTATCTATCTACCTACCTACCTACCTATCTCTATCTATCTTCCTACCTACCTACCTATCTCTTTCTATCTACCTACCTACCTACATATCTGTATCTATCAATCTACCTACCTACCTATCTCTATCTATCTATCTACATACCTACATATCTGTATTTATCTATCTACCTACCTACCTATCTGTATCTATCTATCTACCTACCTACCTATCTGTATCTACCTACCTACCTACCTACCAATCTCTATTTATCTATCTACCTACCTACCTACCTATGTCTATCTATCAATCTACCTACCTACCTATCTCTATCTATCTATCTACCTACCTACCTATTTGTCTCTGTCAATCTATCTACCTATCCATCTCTATCTATCTATCCATCTACCTACCTGCCAATCTCTATCTATCTACCTACCTATCTCTATCTATCTACCTACCTACCTACCTATCTCTATCTATCTATCTACCTACCTACCTATCTGTATCTATCTATCTACCTACCTACCTATCTCTATCTATCTATCTATCTATCTATCTATCTACCTACCTATCTGTATTTATCTATCTACCTACCTACCTATCTGTATCTATCAATCTACTTACCTACCTATCTGTATCTATCATTCTACATACCTACCTATCTCTATCTATCTACCTATATACCTAACTATCTGTATTTATCTATCTACCTACCTACCAATCTGGATCTATCTATCTACCTACCTACCTATCTGTATCTATCAATCTACCTACCTACCTATCTGTATCTATCTATCTACCTACCTACCTATCTGTATCTATCAATCTACATACATACCTATCTCTATCTATCTATCTACCTACCTACCTATCTGTATTTATCTATCTATCTACCTACCTATCTGTATCTATCTACCTACCTACCTATCTCTATCTATCTATCTATCTATCTACCTACCTATCTCTATATATCTATTTATCTACCTACCTACCTATCTCTATCTATCTATCTACCTACCTACCTATCTGTATCTATCTATCTACCTACCTACCTATCTGTATCTATCTATCTATCTACCTACCTAACTATCTGTATTTATCTATCTACCTACCTACCTTTCTCTATCTATCTATCTACCTACCTACCTATCTGTATCTATCTATCTACCTACCTATCTCTATCTATCTATCTATCTACCTACCTACCTATCTCTATCTATCTATCTACCTACCTATCTGTATCTATCAATCTACCTACCTACTTATCTCTATCTATCTATCTACCTACCTACCTATCTCTATCTATCTATCTACCTACCTACCTATCTGTATCTATCAATCTACCTACCTACTTATCTCTATCTATCTATCTACCTACCTACCTATCTCAATCTATCTACCTACCTACCTACCTATCTGTATTTATCTATCTATCTACCTACCTATCTGTATCTATCTACCTACCTACATATCTCTATCTATCTACCTACCTACCTATCTGTATCTATCTATCTACCTACCTACCTATCTGTATCTATCAATCTACCTACCTACCTATGTCTATCTATCTACCTACCTACCTATCTCTATCTATCTATCTACCTACCTACCTATCTGTATCTATCAATCTACATACCTACCTATCTGTATCTATCTATCTACCTACCTACCTATCTGTATCTATCTATCTACCTACCTACCTATCTGTATCTATCAATCTACCTACCTACCTATCTCTATCTATCAATCTACCTGCCTACCTATCTGTATCTATCTATCTACCTACGTACCTATCTGTATCTATCAATCTACATACCTACCTATCTCTATCTATCTATCTACCTACCTACCTATCTGTATTTATCTATCTACCTACCTACCTATCTGTATCTATCAATCTACTTACCTACCTATCTGTATCTATCATTCTACATACCGACCTATCTGTATCTATCATTCTACATACCTACCTATCTCTATCTATCTATCTACCTACCTACCTATCTGTATTTATCTATCTACCTACCTACTTATCTGTATCTATCTATCTACCTACCTACCTATCTGTATCTATCAATCTACCTACCTACCTATCTCTATCTACCTACCTACCTACCTACCTATCTGTATTTATCTATCTACCTACCTACCTATCTCTATCTATCTATCTATCTATCTACCTACCTACCTATCTCTATCTATCTACCTACCTAACTATCTGTATTTATCTATCTACCTACCTACCTTTCTCTATCTATCTATCTACCTACCTACCTATCTGTATCTATCTATCTACCTACCTACCTATCTGTATCTACCAATCTACCTATCTGTATCTATCAATCTACATACCTTCCTATCTCTATCTATCTATCTACCTACCTACCTATCTGTATCTATCTATCTACCTACCTACCTATCTGTATCTATCAATCTACCTACCTATCTGTATCTGTCAATCTACTTACCTACCTATCTGTGTCTAT
Source organism: Crotalus adamanteus (assembly GCA_039797435.1). Classification (NCBI taxonomy): domain Eukaryota; kingdom Metazoa; phylum Chordata; class Lepidosauria; order Squamata; family Viperidae; genus Crotalus; species Crotalus adamanteus. Next base: position 10,362,351 of record CM077929.1, on the reverse strand, counting down.
CATTCTACATACCTATCTATCTCTATCTACCTACCTACCTACCTACCTACCTATCTGTATTTATCTATCTACCTACCTACCTATCTGTATCTATCAATCTACCTACCTACCTATCTGTATCTATCAATCTACCTACCTACCTATCTGTAGCTATCTACCTACCTACCTATCTGTATCTATCAATCTACCTACCTACCTATCTGTATCTGTCAATCTACTTACCTACCTATCTGTATCTATCATTCTACATACCTACCTATCTCTATCTACCTACCTACCTACCTACCTACCTATCTGTATTTATCTATCTACCTACCTACCTATCTGTATCTATCTATCTACCTACCTACCTATCTGTATCTATCAATCTACCTACCTACCTATCTCTATCTATCTATCTACCTACTTACCTATCTGTATCTATCTACCTACCTACCTACCTATCTGTATCTATCAATCTACCTACCTACCTATCTGTATCTATCAATCTACCTACCTACCTATCTGTATCTATCATTCTACATACCTACCTATCTCTATCTATCTATCTACCTACCTACCTATCTGTATTTATCTATCTACCTACCTACCTATCTGTATCTATCTACCTACCTACCTACCTATCTGTATCTATCAATCTACCTACCTACCTATCTCTATCTATCTATCTACCTACCTACCTATCTCTATCTATCTACCTACCTATCTACCTATCTGTATTTATCTATCTTCTACCTACCTATCTGTATCTATCTACCTACCTACCTATCACTAACTATCTATCTACCTACCTACCTATCTGTATCTATCAATCTACCTACCTACCTATCTGTATCTATCAATCTACTTACCTACCTATCTGTATCTATCATTCTACATACCTACCTATCTCTATCTATCTATCTACCTACCTACCTATCTGTATTTATCTATCTACCTACCTACCTATCTGTATCTATCTATCTACCTACCTACCTATCTGTATCTATCAATCTACCTACCTACCTATCTCTATCTATCTACCTACCTACCTATCTGTATTTATCTATCTATCTACCTACCTATCTGTATCTATCTACCTACCTACCTATCTCTATCTATCTCTCTTCCTACCTACCTATCTGTATCTATCAATCTACATGCCTACTTATCTCTATCTATCTATCTACCTACCTATCTGTATTTATCTATCTACCTACCTACCTATCTGTATCTATCTATCTACCTACCTACCTATCTGTATCTATCAATCTACCTACCTACCTATCTGTACCTATCAATCTACTTACCTACCTATCTGTATCTATCATTCTACATACCTACCTATCTCTACCTATCTACCTATATACCTACCTATCTGTATTTATCTATCTACCTACCTACCTATCTGTATCTATCTATCTACCTACCTACCTACCTATCTGTATTTATCTATCTATCTACCTACCTATCTGTATCTATCTACCTACCTACCTATCTCTATCTATCTATCTACCTACCTACCTACCTCTATCTATCTATCTATCTATCTATCTACCTACCTACCTATCTGTATTTATCTATCTACTTACCTACCTTTCTCTATCTATCTATCTACCTACCTACCTATCTGTATCTATCTACCTACCTACCTATCTGTATCTATCAATCTACCTACCTACCTATGTCTATCTATCTACCTACCTACCTATCTCTATCTATCTATCTATCTACCTACCTACCTATCTGTATCTATCTATCTACCTACCTACCTATCTGTATCTATCAATCTACCTACCTACCTATGTCTATCTATCTACCTACCTACCTATCTCTATCTATCTATCTATCTACCTACCTACCTATCTGTATCTATCTATCTACCTACCTACCTATCTGTATCTATCAATCTACCTACCTATCTGTATCTATCAATCTACATACCTACCTATCTCTATCTATCTATCTACCTACCTACCTATCTGTATTTATCTATCTACCTACCTACCTATCTGTATCTATCTATCTACCTACCTACCTATCTGTATCTATCAATCTACCTACCTACCTATCTGTAGCTATCTACCTACCTACCTATCTGTATCTATCAATCTACGTACCTACCTATCTGTATCAGTCAATCTACCTACCTACCTATCTGTATCTATCATTCTACATACCTACCTATCTCTATCTACCTACCTACGTACCTACCTATCTGTATTTATCTATCTACCTACCTACCTATCTGTATCTATCTATCTACCTACCTACCTATCTGTATCTATCAATCTACCTACCTACCTATCTCTATCTATCTACCTACCTAGCTAGCTATCTGTATTTATCTATCTCCATACCTACCTATCTGTATCTATCAATCTACTTACCTACCTATCTGTATCTATCATTCTACATACCTACCTATCTCTATCTATCTACCTACCTACCTATCTGTATCTATCTATCTACCTACCTACCTATCTGTATCTATCAATCTACCTACCTACCTATCTCTATCTATGTATCTACCTACCTACCTATCTCTAACTATCTACCTACCTATCTCTATCTATCTGTATTTATCTATCTATCTACCTACCTATCTGTATCTATCTACCTACCTACCTATCTGTATCTATCAATCTACCTACCTACCTATCTGTATCTATCAATCTACCTACCTATCTGTATCTGTCAATCTACTTACCTACCTATCTGTGTCTATCATTCTACATACCTATCTATCTCTATCTACCTACCTACCTACCTACCTACCTATCTGTATTTATCTATCTACCTACCTACCTATCTGTATCTATCAATCTACCTACCTACCTATCTGTATCTATCAATCTACCTACCTACCTATCTCTATCTATCTATCTATCTACCTACTTACCTATCTGTATCTATCTACCTACCTACCTACCTATCTGTATCTATCAATCTACCTACCTACCTATCTGTATCTATCAATCTACTTACCTACCTATCTGTATCTATCATTCTACATACCTACCTATCTCTATCTATCTATCTACCTACCTACCTATCTGTATTTATCTATCTACCTACCTACCTATCTGTATCTATCTATCTACCTACCTACCTATCTGTATCTATCAATCTACATACCTACCTATCTCTATCTATCTATCTACCTACCTACCTATCTCTATCTATCTACCTACCTACCTACCTATCTGCATTTATCTATCTATCTACCTACCTATCTGTATCTATCTACCTACCTACCTATCTCTATCTATCTATCTACCTACCTACCTATCTGTATCTATCTATCTACCTACCTACCTATCTGTATCTATCTATCTACCTACCTACCTATCTGTATCTATCAATCTACCTACCTACCTATCTGTATCTATCAATCTACCTACCTACCTATGTCTATCTATCTACCTACCTACCTATCTCTATCTATCTATCTACCTACCTACCTATCTGTATCTATCAATCTACATACCTACTTATCTCTATCTATCTATCTACCTACCTACCTATCTGTATTTATCTATCTACCTACCTACCTATCTGTATCTATCTATCTACCTACCTACCTACCTATCTGTATCTATCAATCTACCTACCTACCTATCTCTATCTACCTACCTACCTACCTACCTATCTGTATTTATCTATCTACCTACCTATCTGTATCTATCTACCTACCTACCTATCTCTATCTATCTATCTATCTATCTACCTACCTACCTATCTCTATCTATCTATCTACCTACCTAACTATCTGTATTTATCTACCTACCTACCTACCTTTCTCTATCTATCTATCTACCTACCTACCTATCTGTATCTATCTATCTACCTACCTACCTATCTGTATCTATCAATCTACCTACCTATCTGTATCTATCAATCTACATACCTACCTATCTCTATCTACCTACCTACGTACCTACCTATCTGTATTTATCTATCTACCTACCTACCTACCTATCTGTATCTATCTATCTACCTACCTACCTATCTGTATCTATCAATCTACCTACCTACCTATCTCTATCTATCTACCTACCTAGCTAGCTATCTGTATTTATCTATCTCCATACCTACCTATCTGTATCTATCAATCTACTTACCTATCTATCTGTATCTATCATTCTACATACCTACCTATCTCTATCTATCTACCTACCTACCTATCTGTATCTATCTATCTACCTACCTACCTATCTGTATCTATCAATCTACCTACCTACCTATCTCTATCTATGTATCTACCTACCTACCTATCTCTATCTATCTACCTACCTATCTCTATCTATCTGTATTTATCTATCTATCTACCTACCTATCTGTATCTATCTACCTACCTACCTATCTGTATCTATCAATCTACCTACCTACCTATCTGTATCTATCAATCTACCTACCTATCTGTATCTGTCAATCTACTTACCTACCTATCTGTGTCTATCATTCTACATACCTATCTATCTCTATCTACCTACCTACCTACCTACCTATCTGTATTTATCTATCTACCTACCTACCTATCTGTATCTATCTATCTACCTACCTACCTATCTGTATCTATCAATCTACCTACCTACCTATCTCTATCTATCTATCTACCTACTTACCTATCTGTATCTATCTACCTACCTACCTACCTATCTGTATCTATCAATCTACCTACCTACCTATCTGTATCTATCAATCTACTTACCTACCTATCTGTATCTATCATTCTACATACCTACCTATCTCTATCTATCTATCTACCTACCTACCTATCTGTATTTATCTATCTACCTACCTACCTATCTGTATCTATCTATCTACCTACCTACCTATCTGTATCTATCAATCTACCTACCTACCTATCTCTATCTATCTATCTACCTACCTACCTATCTCTATCTATCTACCTACCTACCTACCTATCTGCATTTATCTATCTATCTACCTACCTATCTGTATCTATCTACCTACCTACCTATCTCTATCTATCTATCTACCTACCTACCTATCTGTATCTATCTATCTACCTACCTACCTATCTGTATCTATCTATCTACCTACCTACCTATCTGTATCTATCAATCTACCTACCTATGTCTATCTATCTACCTACCTACCTATCTCTATCTATCTATCTACCTACCTACCTATCTGTATTTATCTACCTACCTACCTACCTTTCTCTATCTATCTATCTACCTACCTACCTATCTGTATCTATCTATCTACCTACCTACCTATCTGTATCTATCAATCTACATACCTACCTATCTCTATCTATCTATCTACCTACCTACATATCTGTATTTATCTATCTTCCTACCTACCTATCTGTATCTATCTATCTACCTACCTACCTATCTGTATCTATCAATCTACCTACCTACATATCTGTATCTACCTACCTACCTACCTATCTCTATCTATGTACCTACCTACCTACCTATCTGTATTTATCTATCTACCTACCTACCTATCTCTATCTATCTCTCTACCTACCTACCTATCTGTATCTATCTATCTACCTACCTACCTATCTGTATCTATCAATCTACCTGCCTACCTATCTGTAGCTATCTACTTACCTACCTATCTGTATCTATCAATCTACCTACCTACCTATCTCTATCTATCTAACTACCTACCTATCTGTATCTATCATTCTACCTACCTACCTATCTCTATCTACCTACATACCTACCTACCTACCTGTATTTATCTATCTACCTACCTACCTATCTGTATCTATCTATCTACCTACCTACCTATCTGTATCTATCAATCTACCTACCTACCTATCTCTATCTATCTATCTACCTACCTACCTATCTGTATCTATCAATCTACATACCTACCTATCTCTATCTATCTATCTACCTACCTACCTATCTGTATTTATCTATCTACCTACCTACCTATCTGTATCTATCTATCTATCTACCTACCTATCTCTATCTATCAATCTACCTACCTACCTATCTCTATCTATCTATCTACCTACCTACCTATCTGTATCTATCAATCTACTTACCTACCTATCTGTATCTATCATTCTACATACCTACCTATCTCTACCTATCTACCTATATACCTACCTATCTGTATTTATCTATCTACCTACCTACCTATCTGTATCTATCTATCTACCTACCTACCTACCTATCTGTATTTATCTATCTATCTACCTACCTATCTGTATCTATCTACCTACCTACCTATCTCTATCTATCTATCTACCTACCTACCTACCTCTATCTATCTATCTATCTATCTATCTATCTATCTATCTATCTATCTATCTATCTATCTACCTTCCTATCTGTATTTATCTATCTACTTACCTACCTTTCTCTATCTATCTATCTACCTACCTACCTATCTGTATCTATCTATCTACCTACCTACCTATCTGTATCTATCAATCTACCTACCTACCTATGTCTATCTATCTACCTACCTACCTATCTCTATCTATCTATCTATCTAACTACCTACCTATCTGTATCTATCTATCTACCTACCTACCTATCTGTATCTATCAATCTACCTACCTACCTATGTCTATCTATCTACCTACCTACCTATCTCTATCTATCTATCTATCTACCTACCTACCTACCTATCTGTATCTATCTATCTACCTACCTACCTATCTGTATCTATCAATCTACCTACCTATCTGTATCTATCAATCTACATACCTACCTATCTCTATCTATCTATCTACCTACCTACCTATCTGTATTTATCTATCTACCTACCTACCTATCTGTATCTATCTATCTACCTACCTACCTATCTGTATCTATCAATCTACCTACCTACCTATCTCTATCTATCTACCTACCTACCTATCTCTATCTATCTACCTACCTACCTACCTATCTGTATTTATCTATCTACCTACCTACCTATCTCTATCTATCTCTCTACCTACCTACCTATCTGTATCTATCTATCTACCTACCTACCTATCTGTATCTATCAATCTACCTACCTACCTATCTGTAGCTATCTACCTACCTACCTATCTGTATCTATCAATCTACGTACCTACCTATCTGTATCAGTCAATCTACCTACCTACCTATCTGTATCTATCATTCTACATACCTACCTATCTCTATCTACCTACCTACGTACCTACCTATCTGTATTTATCTATCTACCTACCTACCTATCTGTATCTATCTATCTACCTACCTACCTATCTGTATCTATCAATCTACCTACCTACCTATCTCTATCTATCTACCTACCTACCTAGCTATCTGTATTTATCTATCTCCATACCTACCTATCTGTATCTATCAATCTACTTACCTACCTATCTGTATCTATCATTCTACATACCTACCTATCTCTATCTATCTACCTACCTACCTATCTGTATCTATCTATCTACCTACCTACCTATCTGTATCTATCAATCTACCTACCTACCTATCTCTATCTATGTATCTACCTACCTACCTATCTCTATCTATCTACCTACCTATCTCTATCTATCTGTATTTATCTATCTATCTACCTACCTATCTGTATCTATCTACCTACCTACCTATCTGTATCTATCAATCTACCTACCTACCTATCTGTATCTATCAATCTACCTACCTATCTGTATCTGTCAATCTACTTACCTACCTATCTGTGTCTATCATTCTACATACCTACCTATCTCTATCTATCTATCTACCTACCTACTTATCTGTATTTATCTATCTACCTACCTACCTATCTGTATCTATCAATCTACTTACCTACCTATCTGTATCTATCATTCTACATACCTACCTATCTCTATCTATCTACCTACCTACCTATCTGTATCTATCTATCTACCTACTTACCTACCTATCTGTATCTATCAATCTACCTACCTACCTATCTGTATCTATCAATCTACTTACCTACCTATCTGTATCTATCATTCTTCATACCTACCTATCTCTACCTATCTATCTACCTACCTACCTATCTGTATTTATCTATCTACCTACCTACCTATCTGTATCTATCTATCTACCTACCTACCTATCTGTATCTATCAATCTACCTACCTACCTATCTGTATCTATCAATCTACCTACCTACCTATCTGTATCTATCTATCTACCTACCTACCTATCTGTATCTATCAATCTACATACCTACCTATCTCTATCTATCTATCTACCTACCTACCTATCTGTATTTATCTATCTACCTAACTACCTATCTGTATCTATCTATCTACCTACCTACCTATCTGTATCTATCAATCTACCTACCTACCTATCTCTATCTATCTATCTACCTACCTACCTATCTCTATCTATCTACCTACCTACCTACCTATCTGTATTTATCTATCTACCTACCTATTTCTATCTATCTACCTACCTACCTATCTGTATCTATCTATCTACCTACCTACCTATCTGTATCTATCAATCTACCTACCTACCTATCTGTAGATATCTACCTACCTACCTATCTGTATCTATCAATCTACCTACCTACCTATCTGTATCTATCAATCTACCTACCTACCTATCTCTATCTATCTATCTACCTACCTACCTATCTCAATCTAGCTACCTACCTACCTACCTATCTATATTTATCTATCTATCTACCTACCTATCTGTATCTATCTACCTACCTACCTATCTCTATCTATCTATCTACCTACCTACCTATCTGTATCTATCTATCTACCTACCTACCTATCTGTATCTATCAATCTACCTACCTACCTATGTCTATCTATCTATCTATCTACCTACCTATCTGTATCTATCTATCTACCTACCTACCTATCTGTATCTATCTATCTACCTACCTACCTATCTGTATCTGTCAATCTACTTACCTACCTATCTGTATCTATCATTCTACATACCTACCTATCTCTATCTACCTACCTAACTACCTACCTACCTATCTGTATTTATCTATCTACCTACCTACCTATCTGTATCTATCTATCTACCTACCTACCTATCTGTATCTATCAATCTACCTACCTACCTATCTCTATCTATCTATCTACCTACTTACCTATCTGTAACTATCTACCTACCTACCTACCTATCTGTATCTATCAATCTACCTACCTACCTATCTGTATCTATCAATCTGCCTACCTAACTATCTGTATCTATCATTCTAAATACCTACCTATCTCTATCTATCTACCTACCTACCTATCTGTATCTATCTATCTACCTACCTACCTATCTGTATCTATCAATCTACCTACCTACCTATCTCTATCTATCTATCTACCTACTTACCTATCTGTATCTATCTACCTACCTACCTACCTATCTGTATCTATCAATCTACCTACCTACCTATCTGTATCTATCTATCTACCTACCTACCTATCTGTATCTATCAATCTACATACCTACCTATCTCTATCTATCTATCTACCTACCTACCTATCTGTATTTATCTATCTACCTACCTACCTATCTGTATCTATCAATCTACTTACCTACCTATCTGTATCTATCATTCTACATACCTACCTATCTCTATCTATCTACCTACCTACCTATCTGTATCTATCTATCTACCTAACTACCTACCTATCTGTATCTATCAATCTACCTACCTACCTATCTGTATCTATCAATCTACTTACCTACCTATCTGTACCTATCATTCTACATACCTACCTATCTCTATCTATCTATCTACCTACCTACCTATCTGTATTTATCTATCTACCTACCTACCTATCTGTATCTATCTATCTACCTACCTACCTATCTGTATCTATCAATCTACCTACCTACCTATCTCTATCTATCTATCTACCTACCTACCTATCTCTATCTATCTACCTACCTACCTACCTATCTGTATCTATCAATCTACCTACCTACCTATCTGTATCTATCTATCTACCTACCTACCTATCTGTATCTATCAATCTACATACCTACATATCTCTATCTATCTACCTACCTAACTATCTGTATTTATCTATCTACCTACCTACCTTTCTCTATCTATCTATCTACCTACCTACATATCTCTATCTATCTACCTACCTAACTATCTGTATTTATCTATCTACCTACCTACCTTTCTCTATCTATCTACCTACCTACCTATCTCTATCTATCTATCTACCTACCTACCTATCTGTATCTATCAATCTACCTACCTACTTATCTCTATCTCTCTATCTACCAACCTACCTACCTATCTCTATCTATCTATCTACCTACCTACCTATCTCAATCTATCTACCTACCTACCTACCTATCTCTATTTATCTATCTATCTACCTACCTATCTGTATCTATCTACCTACCTACCTATCTCTATCTATCTATCTACCTACCTACCTATCTGTATCTATCTATCTACCTACCTACCTATCTGTATCTATCAATCTACCTACCTACCTATCTCTATCTATCTACCTACCTACCTATCTCTATCTATCTATCTACCTACCTACATATCTGTATCTATCAATCTACATACATACCTATCTCTATCTACCTATCTACCTACCTACCTATCTGTATCTATCTATCTACCTACCTACCTATCTGTATCTATCAATCTACTTACCTACCTATCTGTATCTATCATTCTACATACCTACCTATCTGTATCTATCATTCTACATACCTACCTATCTCTATCTATCTATCTACCTACCTACCTATCTGTATTTATCTATCTACCTACCTACCTATCTGTATCTATCTATCTACCTACCTACCTATCTGTATCTATCAATCTACCTACCTACCTATCTCTATCTCCTACCTACCTACCTACCTATCTGTATTTATCTATCTACCTACCTACCTATCTCTATCTATCTATCTACCTACCTACCTATCTCTATCTATCTACCTACCTAACTATCTGTATTTATCTATCTACCTACCTACCTTTCTCTATCTATCTATCTACCCACCTACCTATCTGTATCTATCTATCTACCTACCTACCTATCTGTATCTATCTATCTACCTACCTACCTATCTCTATCTATCTACCTACCTACCTACCTATCTGTATTTATCTATCTACCTACCTAACTATCTCTATCTATCTATCTATCTACCTACCTATCTGTATCTATCTATCTACCTACCTACCTATCTGTATCTATCAATCTACCTACCTACCTATCTGTATCTGTCAATCTACTTACCTACCTATCTGTATCTATCATTCTACATACCTACCTATCTCTATCTACCTACCTACCTACCTACCTATCTGTATTTATCTATCTACCTACCTACCTATCTGTATCTATCTATCTACCTACCTACCTATCTGTATCTATCAATCTACCTACCTACCTATCTCTATCTATCTATCTACCTACTTACCTATCTGTAACTATCTACCTACCTACCTACCTATCTGTATCTATCAATCTACCTACCTACCTATCTGTATCTATCAATCTGCCTACCTACCTATCTGTATCTATCATTCTAAATACCTACCTATCTCTATCTATCTATCTACCTACCTACCTATCTGTATCTATCTATCTACCTACCTACCTATCTGTATCTATCAATCTAACTACCTACCTATCTCTATCTATCTATCTACCTACTTACCTATCTGTATCTATCTACCTACCTACCTACCTATCTGTATCTATCAATCTACCTACCTACCTATCTGTATCTATCTATCTACCTACCTACCTATCTGTATCTATCAATCTACATACCTACCTATCTCTATCTATCTATCTACCTACCTACCTATCTGTATTTATCTATCTACCTACCTACCTATCTGTATCTATCAATCTACTTACCTACCTATCTGTATCTATCATTCTACATACCTACCTATCTCTATCTATCTACCTACCTACCTATCTGCATCTATCTATCTACCTACCTATCTACCTATCTGTATCTATCAATCTACCTACCTACCTATCTGTATCTATCAATCTACTTACCTACCTATCTGTATCTATCATTCTACATACCTACCTATCTCTATCTATCTATCTACCTACCTACCTATCTGTATTTATCTATCTACCTACCTACCTATCTGTATCTATCTATCTACCTACCTACCTATCTGTATCTATCAATCTACCTACCTACCTATCTCTATCTATCTATCTACCTACCTACCTATCTCTATCTATCTACCTACCTATCTACCTATCTGTATTTATCTATCTATCTACCTACCTATCTGTATCTATCTACCTACCTACCTATCTCTATCTATCTATCTACCTACCTACCTATCTGTATCTATCTATCTACCTACCTACCTATCTGTATCTATCAATCTACCTACCTACCTATCTGTATCTATCAATCTACTTACCAACCTATCTGTATCTATCATTCTACATACCTACCTATATCTATCTATCTACCTACCTACCTACCTATCTGTATCTATCAATCTACCTACCTACCTATCTGTATCTATCTATCTACCTACCTACCTATCTGTATCTATCAATCTACCTACCTACCTATCTCTATCTATCTATCTACCTACCTACCTATCTCTATCTATCTACCTACCTATCTACCTATCTGTATTTATCTATCTATCTACCTACCTATCTGTATCTATCTACCTACCTACCTATCTCTATCTATCTATCTACCTACCTACCTATCTGTATCTATCTATCTACCTACCTACCTATCTGTATCTATCAATCTACCTACCTACCTATCTGTATCTATCAATCTACTTACCAACCTATCTGTATCTATCATTCTACATACCTACCTATATCTATCTATCTACCTACCTACCTACCTATCTGTATCTATCAATCTACCTACCTACCTATCTGTATCTATCTATCTACCTACCTACCTATCTGTATCTATCAATCTACATACCTACCTATCTCTATCTATCTATCTATCTATCTACCTACCTACCTATCTCTATCTATCTATCTACCTACCTACCTATCTGTATCTATCAATCTACCTACCTACTTATCTCTATCTATCTATCTACCTACCTACCTATCTCAATCTATCTACATACCTACCTACCTATCTCTATTTATCTATCTATCTACCTACCTATCTGTATCTATCTACCTACCTACCTATCTCTATCTATCTATCTATCTACCTACCTACCTATCTGTATCTATCAATCTACCTACCTACCTATGTTTATCTATCTACCTACCTACCTATCTCTATCTATCTATCTACCTACCTACATATCTGTATCTATCAATCTACATACCTACGTATCTCTATCTATCTATCTACCTACCTACCTATCTGTATCTATCTACCTACCTACCTATCTGTATCTATCAATCTACGTACCTACCTATCTGTATCAGTCAATCTACCTACCTACCTATCTGTATCTATCAATCTACCTACCTACCTATCTCTATCTATCTATCTACCTACCTACCTATCTCTATCTATCTACCTACCTACCTACCTATCTGTATCTATCAATCTACCTACCTACCTATCTGTATCTATCTACCTACCTACCTATCTGTATCTATCAATCTACATACCTACCTATCTCTATCTATCTATCTACCTACCTACCTATCTGTATTTATCTATCTACCTACCTACCTATCTGTATCTATCAATCTACTTACCTACCTATCTGTATCTATCATTCTACATACCTACCTATCTCTATCTATCTACCTACCTACCTATCTGTATCTATCTATCTACCTACCTACCTACCTATCTGTATCTATCAATCTACCTACCTACCTATCTGTATCTATCAATCTACTTACCTACCTATCTGTATCTATCATTCTACATACCTACCTATCTCTATCTATCTATCTACCTACCTACCTATCTGTATTTATCTATCTACCTACCTACCTATCTGTATCTATCTATCTACCTACCTACCTATCTGTATCTATCAATCTACCTACCTACCTATCTCTATCTATCTATCTACCTACCTACCTATCTCTATCTATCTACCTACCTACCTACCTATCTGTATTTATCTATCTACCTACCTAACTATCTCTTTCTATCTATCTATCTACCTACCTATCTGTATCTATCTATCTACCTACCTACCTATCTGTATCTATCAATCTACCTACCTACCTATCTGTATCTGTCAATCTACCTACCTACCTATCTGTACCTATCTATCTATCTACCTACCTGCCTATCTGTATCTATCTATCTATCTACCTACATATCTCTATCTATCTACCTACCTAACTATCTGTATTTATCTATCTACCTACCTACCTTTCTCTATCTATCTATCTACCTACCTACATATCTCTATCTATCTACCTACCTAACTATCTGTATTTATCTATCTACCTACCTACCTTTCTCTATCTATCTACCTACCTACCTATCTCTATCTATCTACCTACCTACCTATCTGTATCTATCAATCTACCTACCTACTTATCTCTATCTCTCTATCTACCAACCTACCTACCTATCTCTATCTATCTATCTACCTACCTACCTATCTCAATCTATCTACCTACCTACCTACCTATCTCTATTTATCTATCTATCTACCTACCTATCTGTATCTATCTACCTACCTACCTATCTCTATCTATCTATCTACCTACCTACCTATCTGTATCTATCTATCTACCTACCTACCTATCTGTATCTATCAATCTACCTACCTACCTATCTCTATCTATCTACCTACCTACCTATCTGTATCTATCTATCTACCTACCTACCTATCTTTATCTATCAATCTACTTACCTACCTATCTGTATCTATCATTCTACATACCTACCTATCTGTATCTATCATTCTACATACCTACCTATCTCTATCTATCTACCTACCTACCTATCTGTATTTATCTATCTACCTACCTACCTATCTGTATCTATCTATCTACCTACCTACCTATCTGTATCTATCAATCTACCTACCTACCTATCTCTATCTCCTACCTACCTACCTACCTATCTGTATTTATCTATCTACCTACCTACCTATCTCTATCTATCTATCTACCTACCTACCTATCTCTATCTATCTACCTACCTAACTATCTGTATTTATCTATCTACCTACCTACCTTTCTCTATCTATCTATCTACCCACCTACCTATCTGTATCTATCTATCTACCTACCTACCTATCTGTATCTACCAATCTACCTATCTGTATCTATCAATCTACATACCTTCCTATCTCTATCTATCTATTTACCTACCTTCCTATCTCTATCTATCTATTTACCTACCTACCTATCTGTATTTATCTATCTACCTACCTACCTATCTGTATCTATCTATCTACCTACCTACCTATCTCTATCTATCTACCTACCTACCTACCTATCTGTATTTATCTATCTACCTACCTAACTATCTCTATCTATCTATCTATCTACCTACCTATCTGTATCTATCTATCTACCTACCTACCTATCTGTATCTATCAATCTACCTACCTACCTATCTGTATCTGTCAATCTACTTACCTACCTATCTGTATCTATCATTCTACATACCTACCTATCTCTATCTACCTACCTACCTACCTACCTATCTGTATTTATCTATCTACCTACCTACCTATCTGTATCTATCTATCTACCTACCTACCTATCTGTATCTATCAATCTACCTACCTACCTATCTCTATCTATCTATCTACCTACTTACCTATCTGTAACTATCTACCTACCTACCTACCTATCTGTATCTATCAATCTACCTACCTACCTATCTGTATCTATCAATCTGCCTACCTACCTATCTGTATCTATCATTCTAAATACCTACCTATCTCTATCTATCTATCTACCTACCTACCTATCTGTATCTATCTATCTACCTACCTACCTATCTGTATCTATCAATCTACCTACCTACCTATCTCTATCTATCTATCTACCTACTTACCTATCTGTATCTATCTACCTACCTACCTACCTATCTGTATCTATCAATCTACCTACCTACCTATCTGTATCTATCTATCTACCTACCTACCTATCTGTATCTATCAATCTACATACCTACCTATCTCTATCTATCTATCTACCTACCTACCTATCTGTATTTATCTATCTACCTACCTACCTATCTGTATCTATCAATCTACTTACCTACCTATCTGTATCTATCATTCTACATACCTACCTATCTCTATCTATCTACCTACCTACCTATCTGCATCTATCTATCTACCTACCTATCTACCTATCTGTATCTATCAATCTACCTACCTACCTATCTGTATCTATCAATCTACTTAACTACCTATCTGTATCTATCATTCTACATACCTACCTATCTCTATCTATCTATCTACCTACCTACCTATCTGTATTTATCTATCTACCTACCTACCTATCTGTATCTATCTATCTACCTACCTACCTATCTGTATCTATCAATCTACCTACCTACCTATCTCTATCTATCTATCTACCTACCTACCTATCTCTATCTATCTACCTACCTATCTACCTATCTGTATTTATCTATCTATCTACCTACCTATCTGTATCTATCTACCTACCTACCTATCTCTATCTATCTATCTACCTACCTACCTATCTGTATCTATCTATCTACCTACCTACCTATCTGTATCTATCAATCTACCTACCTACCTATCTGTATCTATCAATCTACTTACCAACCTATCTGTATCTATCATTCTACATACCTACCTATATCTATCTATCTACCTACCTACCTACCTATCTGTATTTATCTATCTACCTACCTACCTATCTGTATCTATCAATCTACCTACCTACCTATCTGTATCTATCAATCTACCTACCTACCTATCTGTATCTATCTATCTACCTACCTACCTATCTGTATCTATCAATCTACATACCTACCTATCTCTATCTATCTATCTACCTACCTACCTATCTGTATTTATCTATCTACCTACCTACCTATCTGTATCTATCTATCTACCTACCTACCTATCTGTATCTATCAATCTACCTACCTACCTATCTCTATCTATCTATCTACCTACCTACCTATCTCTATCTATCTACCTACCTACCTACCTATCTGTATTTATCTATCTACCTACCTATCTCTATCTATCTATCTACCTACCTACCTATCTGTATCTATCTATCTACCTACCTACCTACCTATCTGTATCTATCAATCTACCTACATACCTATCTGTAGCTATCTACCTACCTACCTATCTGTATCTATCAATCTACCTACCTACCTATCTGTATCTATCAATCTACTTACCTACCTATCTGTATCTATCATTCTACATACCTACCTATCTCTATCTATCTATCTACCTACCTACCTATCTGTATTTATCTATCTACCTATATACCTACCTATCTGTATTTATCTATCTACCTACCTACCTATCTGGATCTATCAATCTACCTACCTACCTATCTCTATCTATCTATCTACCTACCTACCTATCTCTATCTATCTACCTAACTACCTACCTATCCGTATTTATCTATCTATCTACCTACCTATCTGTATCTATCTACCTACCTACCTATCTCTATCTATCTATCTACCTACCTACCTATCTGTATCTATCTATCTATCTACCTACCTACCTATCTGTATCTATCTATCTATCTACCTACCTATCTCTATCTATCTACCTACCTAACTATCTGTATTTATCTATCTACCTACCTATCTCTATCTATCTATCTATCTATCTACCTACCTACCTATCTCTATCTATCTATCTACCTACCTACCTATCTGTATCTATCAATCTACCTACCTACTTATCTCTATCTATCTATCTATCTATCTACCTACCTACCTATCTCTATCTATCTATCTACCTACCTACCTATCTGTATCTATCAATCTACCTACCTACTTATCTCTATCTATCTATCTACCTACCTACCTATCTCAATCTATCTACATACCTACCTACCTATCTCTATTTATCTATCTATCTACCTACCTATCTGTATCTATCTACCTACCTACCTATCTCTATCTATCTATCTATCTACCTACCTATCTGTATCTATCAATCTACCTACCTACCTATGTTTATCTATCTACCTACCTACCTATCTCTATCTATCTATCTACCTACCTACATATCTGTATCTATCAATCTACATACCTACCTATCTCTATCTATCTATCTATCTACCTACCTACCTATCTGTATCTATCTATCTATCTACCTACCTACCTATCTGTATCTATCAATCTACCTACCTACCTATCTCTATCTATCAATCTACCTACCTACCTATCTGTATCTATCAATCTACCTACCTACCTATCTGTATCTATCAATCTACCTACCTACCTATCTGTATCTATCTATCTACCTACCTACCTATCTCTATCTATCAATCTACATACCTACCTATCTCTATCTATCTATCTACCTACCTACCTATCTGTATTTATCTATCTACCTACCTACCTATCTGTATCTATCTATCTACCTACCTACCTATCTGTATCTATCAATCTACCTACCTACCTATCTCTATCTATCTATCTACCTACCTACCTATCTCTATCTATCTACCTACCTACCTACCTATCTGTATTTATCTATCTACCTACCTATCTCTATCTATCTATCTACCTACCTACCTATCTGTATATATCTATCTACCTACCTACCTACCTATCTGTATCTATCAATCTACCTACCTACCTATCTGTATCTATCAATCTACCTACCTACCTATCTGTATCTATCTATCTACCTACCTACCTATCTGTATCTATCATTCTACATACCTACCTATCTCTATCTATCTATCTACCTACCTACCTGTATTTATCTATCTACCTATATACCTACCTATCTGTATTTATCTATCTACCTACCTACCTATCTGGATCTATCAATCTACCTACCTACCTATCTCTATCTATCTATCTACCTACCTACCTATCTCTATCTATCTACCTAACTACCTACCTATCTGTATTTATCTATCTATCTACCTACCTTTCTGTATCTATCTACCTACCTACCTATCTCTATCTATCTACCTACCTACCTATCTGTATCAATCTATCTACCTACCTACCTATCTGTATCTATCAATCTACCTACCTACCTATCTGTATCTATCAATCTACATACCTACCTATCTCTATCTATCTATCTACCTACCTACCTATCTGTATTTATCTATCTACCTATATACCTACCTATCTGTATTTATCTATCTACCTACCTACCTATCTGGATCTATCAATCTACCTACCTACCTATCTCTATCTATCTATCTACCTACCTACCTATCTGTATCTATCTATCTATCTACCTACCTACCTATCTCTATCTATCTACCTACCTAACTATCTGTATTTATCTATCTACCTACCTACCTTTCTCTATCTATCTATCTACCTACCTACCTATCTCTATCTATCTACCTACCTAACTATCTGTATTTATCTATCTACCTCCCTACCTTTCTCTATCTATCTACCTACCTACCTATCTGTATCTATCTATCTACCTACCTATCTCTATCTATCTATCTATCTATCTATCTACCTACCTACCTACCTATCTCTATCTATCTATCTACCTACCTACCTATCTGTGTCTATCAATCTACCTACCTACTTATCTCTATCTATCTACCTACCTACCTACCTATCTCTATCTATCTATCTACCTACCTACCTATCTGTATCTATCAATCTACCTACCTATCTCTATCTATCTATCTACCTACCTACCTATCTCAATCTATCTACCTACCTACCTACCTATCTCTATTTATCTATCTATCTACCTACCTATCTGTATCTATCTACCTACCTACCTATCTCTATCTATCTATCTACCTACCTACCTATCTGTATCTATCTATCTACCTACCTATCTGTATCTATCAATCTACCTACCTACCTATGTCTATCTATCTACCTACCTACCTATCTCTATCTATCTATCTACCTACCTACATATCTGTATCTATCAATCTACATACCTACCTATCTCTATCTATCTATCTACCTACCTACCTATCTGTATCTATCTATCTACCTACCTACCTATCTGTATCTATCAATCTACCTACCTACCTATCTCTATCTATCAATCTACCTACCTACCTATCTGTATCTATCTATCTACCTACCTACCTATCTGTATCTATCAATCTACATACCTACCTATCTCTATCTATCTATCTACCTACCTACCTATCTGTATTTATCTATCTACCTACCTACCTATCTGTATCTATCAATCTACTTACCTACCTATCTGTATCTATCATTCTACATACCTACCTATCTCTATCTATCTACCTATATACCTACCTATCTGTATTTATCTATCTACCTACCTACCTATCTGGATCTATCTATCTACCTACCTACCTATCTGTATTTATCAATCTACCTACCTACCTATCTGTATCTATCTATCTACCTACCTACCTATCTGTATCTATCAATCTACATACCTACCTATCTCTATCTATCTATCTACCTACCTACCTATCTGTATTTATCTATCTATCTACCTACCTATCTGTATCTATCTACCTACCTACCTATCTCTATCTATCTATCTATCTATCTATCTATCTATCTATCTATCTACCTACCTATCTCTATATATCTATCTACCTACCTACCTATCTCTATCTATCTATCTACCTACCTACCTATCTGTATCTATCTATCTACCTACCTACCTATCTGTATCTATCTATCTATCTATCTACCTATCTCTATCTATCTATCTATCTACCTACCTAACTATCTGTATTTATCTATCTACCTACCTACCTTTCTCTATCTATCTATCTACCTACCTACCTATCTGTATCTATCTATCTTCCTACCTATCTCTATCTATCTATCTATCTATCTATCTATCTATCTATCTATCTATCTATCTATCTATCTATCTACCTACCTACCTATCTCTATCTATCTATCTACCTACCTATCTGTATCTATCAATCTACCTACCTACTTATCTCTATCTATCTATCTACCTACCTACCTATCTCTATCTATCTATCTACCTACCTACCTATCTGTATCTATCAATCTACCTACCTACTTATCTCTATCTATCTATCTACCTACCTACCTATCTCAATCTATCTACCTACCTACCTACCTATCTGTATTTATCTATCTATCTACCTACCTATCTGTATCTATCTACCTACCTACCTACCTCTATCTATCTACCTACCTACCTATCTGTATCTATCTATCTACCTACCTACCTATCTGTATCTATCAATCTACCTACCTACCTATGTCTATCTATCTACCTACCTACCTATCACTATCTATCTATCTACCTACCTACCTATCTGTATCTATCAATCTACATACCTACCTATCTCTATCTATCTATCTACCTACCTACCTATCTGTATCTATCTATATACCTACCTACCTATCTGTATCTATCAATCTACCTACCTACCTATCTCTATCTATCAATCTACCTACCTACCTATCTGTATCTATCTATCTACCTACCTACCTATCTGTATCTATCAATCTACATACCTACCTATCTCTATCTATCTATCTACCTACCTACCTATCTGTATTTATCTATCTACCTACCTACCTATCTGTATCTATCAATCTACTTACCTACCTATCTGTATCTAACATTCTACATACCTACCTATATGTATCTATCATTCTACATACCTACCTATCTCTATCTATCTATCTACCTACCTACCTATCTCTATCTATCTATCTACCTACCTACCTATCTGTATCTATCAATCTACCTACCTACTTATCTCTATCTATCTATCTATCTATCTATCTATCTACCTACCTACCTATCTCTATCTATCTATCTACCTACCTACCTATCTGTATCTATCAATCTACCTACCTACTTATCTCTATCTATCTATCTACCTACCTACCTATCTCAATCTATCTACATACCTACCTACCTATCTCTATTTATCTATCTATCTACCTACCTATCTGTATCTATCTACCTACCTACCTATCTCTATCTATCTATCTATCTACCTACCTATCTGTATCTATCAATCTACCTACCTACCTATGTTTATCTATCTACCTACCTACCTATCTCTATCTATCTATCTACCTACCTACATATCTGTATCTATCAATCTACATACCTACCTATCTCTATCTATCTATCTACCTACCTACCTATCTGTATCTATCTATCTATCTACCTACCTACCTATCTGTATCTATCAATCTACCTACCTACCTATCTCTATCTATCAATCTACCTACCTACCTATCTGTATCTATCAATCTACCTACCTACCTATCTGTATCTATCAATCTACCTACCTACCTATCTGTATCTATCTATCTACCTACCTACCTATCTGTATCTATCAATCTACATACCTACCTATCTCTATCTATCTATCTACCTACCTACCTATCTGTATCTATCTATCTACCTACCTACCTATCTGTATCTATCAATCTACCTACCTACCTATCTCTATCTATCTATCTACCTACCTACCTATCTCTATCTATCTACCTACCTACCTACCTATCTGTTTTTATCTATCTACCTACCTATCTCTATCTATCTATCTACCTACCTACCTATCTGTATCTATCTATCTACCTACCTACCTACCTATCTGTATCTATCAATCTACCTACCTACCTATCTGTAGCTATCTACCTACCTACCTATCTGTATCTATCAATCTACCTACCTACCTATCTGTATCTATCAATCTACCTACCTACCTATCTGTATCTATCTATCTACCTACCTACCTATCTGTATCTATCATTCTACATACCTACCTATCTCTATCTATCTATCTACCTACCTACCTATCTGTATTTATCTATCTACCTATATACCTACCTATCTGTATTTATCTATCTACCTACCTACCTATCTGGATCTATCAATCTACCTACCTACCTATCTCTATCTATCTATCTATCTATCTATCTATCTATCTATCTATCTATCTATCTATCTATCTATCTATCTACCTACCTACCTATCTCTATCTATCTATCTACCTACCAATCTGTATCTATCAATCTACCTACCTACTTATCTCTATCTATCTATCTACCTACCTACCTATCTCTATCTATCTATCTACCTACCTACCTATCTGTATCTATCAATCTACCTACCTACTTATCTCTATCTATCTATCTACCTACCTACCTATCTCAATCTATCTACCTACCTACCTACCTATCTGTATTTATCTATCTATCTACCTACCTATCTGTATCTATCTACCTACCTACCTACCTCTATCTATCTACCTACCTACCTATCTGTATCTATCTATCTACCTACCTACCTATCTGTATCTATCAATCTACCTACCTACCTATGTCTATCTATCTACCTACCTACCTATCACTATCTATCTATCTACCTACCTACCTATCTGTATCTATCAATCTACATACCTACCTATCTCTACCTATCTATCTACCTACCTACCTATCTGTATCTATCTATCTACCTACCTACCTATCTGTATCTATCAATCTACCTACCTACCTATCTCTATCTATCAATCTACCTACCTACCTATCTGTATCTATCTATCTACCTACCTACCTATCTGTATCTATCAATCTACATACCTACCTATCTCTATCTATCTATCTACCTACCTACCTATCTGTATTTATCTATCTACCTACCTACCTATCTGTATCTATCAATCTACTTACCTACCTATCTGTATCTAACATTCTACATACCTACCTATATGTATCTATCATTCTACATACCTACCTATCTCTATCTATCTATCTACCTACCTACCTATCTCTATCTATCTATCTACCTACCTACCTATCTGTATCTATCAATCTACCTACCTACTTATCTCTATCTATCTATCTATCTATCTACCTACCTACCTATCTCTATCTATCTATCTACCTACCTACCTATCTGTATCTATCAATCTACCTACCTACTTATCTCTATCTATCTATCTACCTACCTACCTATCTCAATCTATCTACATACCTACCTACCTATCTCTATTTATCTATCTATCTACCTACCTATCTGTATCTATCTACCTACCTACCTATCTCTATCTATCTATCTATCTACCTACCTATCTGTATCTATCAATCTACCTACCTACCTATGTTTATCTATCTACCTACCTACCTATCTCTATCTATCTATCTACCTACCTACATATCTGTCTCTATCAATCTACATACCTACCTATCTCTATCTATCTATCTACCTACCTACCTATCTGTATCTATCTATCTATCTACCTACCTACCTATCTGTATCTATCAATCTACCTACCTACCTATCTCTATCTATCAATCTACCTACCTACCTATTTGTATCTATCAATCTACCTACCTACCTATCTGTATCTATCAATCTACCTACCTACCTATCTGTATCTATCTATCTACCTACCTACCTATCTGTATCTATCAATCTACATACCTACCTATCTCTATCTATCTATCTACCTACCTACCTATCTGTATCTATCTATCTACCTACCTACCTATCTGTATCTATCAATCTACCTACCTACCTATCTCTATCTATCTATCTACCTACCTACCTATCTCTATCTATCTACCTACCTACCTACCTATCTGTTTTTATCTATCTACCTACCTATCTCTATCTATCTATCTACCTACCTACCTATCTGTATCTATCTATCTACCTACCTACCTACCTATCTGTATCTATCAATCTACCTACCTACCTATCTGTAGCTATCTACCTACCTACCTATCTGTATCTATCAA
This sequence comes from Crotalus adamanteus, assembly GCA_039797435.1. NCBI lineage: Eukaryota > Metazoa > Chordata > Lepidosauria > Squamata > Viperidae > Crotalus > Crotalus adamanteus. The sequence goes on along the minus strand of CM077929.1, from coordinate 10,337,593 downwards.
TCTACCTACCTACCTATCTGTATCTATCAATCTACCTACCTACCTATCTGTATCTATCTATCTACCTACCTACCTATCTGTATCTATCATTCTACATACCTACCTATCTCTATCTATCTATCTACCTACCTACCTATCTGTATTTATCTATCTACCTATATACCTACCTATCTGTATTTATCTATCTACCTACCTACCTATCTGGATCTATCAATCTACCTACCTACCTATCTCTATCTATCTATCTACCTACCTACCTATCTCTATCTATCTACCTAACTACCTACCTATCTGTATTTATCTATCTATCTACATACCTTTCTGTATCTATCTACCTACCTACCTATCTCTATCTATCTACCTACGTACCTATCTGTATCAATCTATCTACCTACCTACCTATCTGTATCTATCAATCTACCTACCTACCTATCTGTATCTATCAATCTACATACCTACCTATCTCTATCTATCTATCTACCTACCTACCTATCTGTATTTATCTATCTACCTATATACCTACCTATCTGTATTTATCTATCTACCTACCTACCTATCTGGATCTATCAATCTACCTACCTACCTATCTCTATCTATCTATCTACCTACCTACCTATCTGTATCTATCTATCTATCTACCTACCTACCTATCTCTATCTATCTACCTACCTAACTATCTGTATTTATCTATCTACCTACCTACCTTTCTCTATCTATCTATCTACCTACCTACCTATCTCTATCTATCTACCTACCTAACTATCTGTATTTATCTATCTACCTCCCTACCTTTCTCTATCTATCTACCTACCTACCTATCTGTATCTATCTATCTACCTACCTATCTCTATCTATCTATCTATCTATCTATCTATCTATCTATCTATCTATCTATCTATCTATCTATCTACCTACCTACCTACCTATCTCTATCTATCTATCTACCTACCTACCTATCTGTGTCTATCAATCTACCTACCTACTTATCTCTATCTATCTATCTACCTACCTACCTACCTATCTCTATCTATCTATCTACCTACCTACCTATCTGTATCTATCAATCTACCTACCTATCTCTATCTATCTATCTACCTACCTACCTATCTCAATCTATCTACCTACCTACCTACCTATCTCTATTTATCTATCTATCTACCTACCTATCTGTATCTATCTACCTACCTACCTATCTCTATCTATCTATCTACCTACCTACCTATCTGTATCTATCTATCTACCTACCTATCTGTATCTATCAATCTACCTACCTACCTATGTCTATCTATCTACCTACCTACCTATCTCTATCTATCTATCTACCTACCTACCTATCTGTATCTATCTATCTATCTACCTACCTACCTATCTGTATCTATCAATCTACCTACCTACCTATCTGTAGCTATCTACCTACCTACCTATCTGTATCTATCAATCTACCTACCTACCTATCTGTATCTATCAATCTACTTACCTACCTATCTGTATCTATCATTCTACATACCCACCTATCTCTATCTATCTACCTACCTACCTACCTATCTGTATTTATCTATCTACCTACCTACCTATCTGTATCTATCAATCTACCTACCTACCTATCTGTATCTATCAATCTACATACCTACCTATCTCTATCTATCTATCTACCTACCTACCTATCTGTATTTATCTATCTACCTATATACCTACCTATCTGTATTTATCTATCTACCTACCTACCTATCTGGATCTATCAATCTACCTACCTACCTATCTCTATCTATCTATCTACCTACCTACCTATCTGTATCTATCTATCTATCTACCTACCTACCTATCTCTATCTATCTACCTACCTAACTATCTGTATTTATCTATCTACCTACCTACCTTTCTCTATCTATCTATCTACCTACCTACCTATCTCTATCTATCTACCTACCTAACTATCTGTATTTATCTATCTACCTCCCTACCTTTCTCTATCTATCTACCTACCTACCTATCTGTATCTATCTATCTACCTACCTATCTCTATCTATCTATCTATCTATCTATCTATCTATCTATCTATCTATCTATCTATCTATCTATCTATCTATCTACCTACCTACCTACCTATCTCTATCTATCTATCTACCTACCTACCTATCTGTGTCTATCAATCTACCTACCTACTTATCTCTATCTATCTATCTACCTACCTACCTACCTATCTCTATCTATCTATCTACCTACCTACCTATCTGTATCTATCAATCTACCTACCTATCTCTATCTATCTATCTACCTACCTACCTATCTCAATCTATCTACCTACCTACCTACCTATCTCTATTTATCTATCTATCTACCTACCTATCTGTATCTATCTACCTACCTACCTATCTCTATCTATCTATCTACCTACCTACCTATCTGTATCTATCTATCTACCTACCTATCTGTATCTATCAATCTACCTACCTACCTATGTCTATCTATCTACCTACCTACCTATCTCTATCTATCTATCTACCTACCTACCTACCTATCTGTATCTATCTATCTATCTACCTACCTACCTATCTGTATCTATCAATCTACCTACCTACCTATCTGTAGCTATCTACCTACCTACCTATCTGTATCTATCAATCTACCTACCTACCTATCTGTATCTATCAATCTACTTACCTACCTATCTGTATCTATCATTCTACATACCCACCTATCTCTATCTATCTACCTACCTACCTACCTATCTGTATTTATCTATCTACCTACCTACCTATCTGTATCTATCTATCTACCTACCTACCTATCTGTATCTATCAATCTACCTACCTACTTATCTGTATCTATCTATCTATCTACCTACCTATCTGTATCTATCAATCTACATACCCACCTATCTCTATCTATCTATCTACCTACCTACCTATCTGTATTTATCTATCTACCTACCTACCAATCTGTATCTATTTATCTACCTACCTACCTATCTGTATCTATCAATCTACCTACCTACCTATCTGTATTTATCTATCTATCTACCTACCTATCTGTATCTATCTACCTACCTACCTACCTCTATCTATCTACCTACCTACCTATCTGTATCTATCTATCTACCTACCTACCTATCTGTATCTATCAATCTACCTACCTACCTATGTCTATCTATCTACCTACCTACCTATCACTATCTATCTATCTACCTACCTACCTATCTGTATCTATCAATCTACATACCTACCTATCTCTATCTATCTATCTACCTACCTACCTATCTGTATCTATCTATCTACCTACCTACCTATCTGTATCTATCAATCTACCTACCTACCTATCTCTATCTATCAATCTACCTACCTACCTATCTGTATCTATCTATCTACCTACCTACCTATCTGTATCTATCAATCTACATACCTACCTATCTCTATCTATCTATCTACCTACCTACCTATCTGTATTTATCTATCTACCTACCTACCTATCTGTATCTATCAATCTACTTACCTACCTATCTGTATCTATCATTCTACATACCTACCTATATGTATCTATCATTCTACATACCTACCTATCTCTATCTATCTATCTACCTACCTACCTATCTGTATTTATCTATCTACCTACCTACCTATCTGTATCTATCTATCTACCTACCTACCTATCTGTATCTATCAATCTATTTACCTACCTATCTCTATCTACCTACCTACCTACCTATCTGTATTTATCTATCTACCTACCTACCTATCTCTATCTATCTATCTATCTACCTACCTACCTATCTCTATCTATCTACCTACCTAACTATCTGTATTTATCTATCTACCTACCTACCTTTCTCTATCTATCTATCTACCTACCTACCTATCACTATCTATCTATCTACCTACCTACCTATCTGTATCTATCAATCTACATACCTACCTATCTCTATCTATCTATCTACCTACCTACCTATCTCTATCTATCTATCTATCTACCTACCTACCTATCTCTATCTATCTACCTACCTAACTATCTGTATTTATCTATCTACCTACCTACCTTTCTCTATCTATCTATTTACCTACCTACCTATCTGTATTTATCTATCTACCTACCTACCTATCTGTATTTATCTATCTACCTACCTACCTTTCTCTATCTATCTATCTACCTACCTACCTATCTGTATCTATCTATCTACCTAACTACCTATCTGTATCTATCAATCTACCTACCTACCTATGTCTATCTATCTACCTACCTACCTATCTCTATCTATCTATCTACCTACCTACCTATCTGTATCTATCAATCTACATACCTACCTATCTCTATCTATCTATCTACCTACCTACCTATCTGTATTTATCTATCTACCTACCTACCTATCTGTACCTATCTATCTACCTACCTACCTATCTGTATCTATCAATCTACCTACCTACCTATCTCTATGTATCTATCTACCTACCTACCTATCTCTATCTATCTACCTACCTACCTACCTATCTGTATTTATCTATCTATCTACCTACCTATCTGTATCTATCTACCTACCTACCTATCTCTATCTATCTATCTATCTACCTACCTACCTATCTCTATCTATCTACCTACCTAACTATCTGTATTTATCGATCTACCTACCTACCTTTCTCTATCTATCTATCTACCTACCTACCTATCTGTATCTATCTATCTACCTACCTACCTATCTGTATCTATCAATCTACCTACCTATCTGTATCTATCAATCTACATACCTACCTATCTCTATCTATCTATCTACCTACCTACCTATCTGTATTTATCTATCTACCTACCTACCTATCTGTATCTATCTATCTACCTACCTACCTATCTGTATCTATCAATCTACCTACCTACCTATCTCTATCTATCTATCTACCTACCTACCTATCTCTATCTATCTACCTACCTACCTACCTATCTGTATTTATCTATCTACCTACCTACCTATCTCTATCTATCTATCTACCTACCTACCTATCTGTATCTATCTATCTACCTAACTACCTATCTGTATCTATCAATCTACCTACCTACCTATCTGTAGCTATCTACCTACCTACCTATCTGTATCTATCAATCTACCTACCTACCTATCTGTATCTGTCAATCTACTTACCTACCTATCTGTGTCTATCATTCTACATACCTACCTATCTCTATCTACCTAGCTACCTACCTACCTATCTGTATTTATCTATCTACCTACCTACCTATCTGTATCTATCAATCTACCTACCTACCTATCTGTATCTGTCAATCTACTTACCTACCTATCTGTATCTATCATTCTACATACCTACCTATCTCTATCTATCTATCTTCCTACCTACCTATCTGTATTTATCTATCTACCTACCTACCTATCTGTATCTATCTATCTACCTACCTACCTATCTGTATCTATCAATCTACCTACCTACCTATCTCTATCAATCTATCTACCTACCTACCTATCTCTATCTATCTACCTAACTACCTACCTATCTGTATTTATCTATCTATCTACCTACCTATCTGTATCTATCTACCTACCTACCTTTCTCTATCTATCTATCTACCTACCTACCTATCTCTATCTATCTATCTACCTACCTACCTATCTGTATCTATCAATCTACATACCTACCTATCTCTATCTATCTATCTACCTACCTACCTATCTGTATTTATCTATCTACCTACCTACCTATCTGTATCTATCAATCTACCTACCTACCTATCTCTATCTATCTATCTACCTACCTACCTATCTCTATCTATCTACCTACCTACCTACCTATCTGTATTTATCTATCTACCTACCTACCTATCTCTATCTATCTATCTACCTACCTACCTATCTGTATCTATCTATCTATCTACCTACCTACCTATCTGTATCTATCAATCTACCTACCTACCTATCTGTAGCTATCTACCTACCTACCTATCTGTATCTATCAATCTACCTACCTACCTATCTGTATCTATCAATCTACTTACCTACCTATCTGTATCTATCATTTTACATACCCACCTATCTCTATCTATCTACCTACCTACCTACCTATCTGTATTTATCTATCTACCTACCTACCTATCTGTATCTATCTATCTACCTACCTACCTATCTGTATCTATCAATCTACCTACCTACTTATCTGTATCTATCTATCTATCTACCTACCTATCTGTATCTATCAATCTACATACCCACCTATCTCTATCTATCTATCTACCTACCTACCTATCTGTATTTATCTATCTACCTACCTACCAATCTGTATCTATTTATCTACCTACCTACCTATCTGTATCTATCAATCTACCTACCTACCTATCTGTATCTATCTATCTATCTACCTACCTATCTGTATCTATCATTCTACATACCCACCTATCTCTATCTATCTATCTACCTACCTACCTATCTGTATTTATCTATCTACCTACCTACCTATCTGTATCTATCTATCTACCTACCTACCTATCTGTATCTATCAATCTACCTACCTACCTATCTCTATCTATCTATCTATCTATCTACCTACCTACCTATCTCTATCTATCTACCTACCTACCTACCTATCTGTATTTATCTATCTACCTACCTACCTATCTCTATCTATCTATCTACCTACCTACCTATCTGTATCTATCTATCTACCTACCTACCTATCTGTATCTATCAATCTACCTACCTACCTATCTGTAGCTATCTACCTACCTACCTATCTGTATCTATCAATCTACCTACCTACCTATCTGTAGCTATCTACCTACCTACCTATCTCTATCTATCTATATACCTACCTACCTATCTCTATCTATCTATCTACCTACCTACCTATCTGTATATATCAATCTACCTACCTACCTATTTCTATCTATCTATCTACCTACCTACCTATCTCTGTCTATCTACCTACCTACCTACCTATCTGTATTTATCTATCTATCTACCTACCTATCTGTATCTATCTACCTACCTACCTATCTGTATCTATCAATCTACCTACCTACCTATCTGTATCTATCAATCTACTTACCTACCTATCTGTATCTATCATTCTACCTACCTACCTATCTGTATCTATCAATCTACCAACCTACCTATCTCTATCTATCTACTTACCTACCTACCTATCTTTATTTATCTATCTATCTACCTACCTATCTGTATGTATCGACCTACCTACCAATCACTCTCTCTATCTACCTACCTACCTATCTGTATCTATCTATCTACCTACCTACCTATCTGTATCTATCAATCTACCTACCTACCTATCTGTATCTATCAATCTACTTACCTACCTATCTGTATCTATCAATCTACATACCCACCTATCTCTATCTATCTATCTACCTACCTACCTATCTGTATTTATCTATCTACCTACCTACCAATCTGTATCTATCTATCTACCTACCTACCTATCTGTATCTATCAATCTACCTACCTACCTATCTGTATCTATCTATCTATCTACCTACCTATCTGTATCTATCATTCTACATATCCACCTATCTCTATCTATCTATCTACCTACCTACCTATCTGTATTTATCTATCTACCTACCTACCTATCTCTATCTATCTATCTACCTACCTACCTATCTGTATCTATCTATCTACCTACCTACCTATCTGTATCTATCAATCTACCTACCTACCTATCTGTAGCTATCTACCTACCTACCTATCTGTATCTATCAATCTACCTACCTACCTATCTGTAGCTATCTACCTACCTACCTATCTCTATCTATCTATCTACCTACCTACCTATCTGTATCTATCTATCTACCTACCTACCTATCTGTATATATCAATCTACCTACCTACCTATCTCTATCTATCTATCTACCTACCTACCTATCTCTGTCTATCTACCTACCTACCTACCTATCTGTATATATCTATCTATCTACCTACCTATCTGTATCTATCTACCTACCTACCTATCTGTATCTATCAATCTACCTACCTACCTATCTGTATCTATCAATCTACTTACCAACCTATCTGTATCTATCATTCTACCTACCTACCTATCTGTATCTATCTATCTACCTACCTACCTATCTGTATCTATCAATCTACCTACCTACCTATCTCTATCTATCTATCTATCTATCTACCTACCTACCTATCTCTATCTATCTACCTACCTACCTACCTATCTGTATTTATCTATCTACCTACCTACCTATCTCTATCTATCTATCTACCTACCTACCTATCTGTATCTATCTATCTACCTACCTACCTATCTGTATCTATCAATCTACCTACCTACCTATCTGTAGCTATCTACCTACCTACCTATCTGTATCTATCAATCTACCTACCTACCTATCTGTAGCTATCTACCTACCTACCTATCTCTATCTATCTATCTACCTACCTACCTATCTGTATCTATCTATCTACCTACCTACCTATCTGTATATATCAATCTACCTACCTACCTATCTCTATCTATCTATCTACCTACCTACCTATCTCTGTCTATCTACCTACCTACCTACCTATCTGTATTTATCTATCTACCTACCTATCTGTATCTATCTACCTACCTACCTATCTGTATCTATCAATCTACCTACCTACCTATCTGTATCAATCAATCTACTTACCTACCTATCTGTATCTATCATTCTACCTACCTACCTATCTGTATCTATCAATCTACCTACCTACCTATCTCTATCTATCTACCTACCTACCTACCTATCTGTATTTATCTATCTATCTACCTACCTATCTGTATCTATCGACCTACCTACCAATCTCTCTCTCTATCTACCTACCTACCTATCTGTATCTATCTATCTACCTACCTACCTATCTGTATCTATCAATCTACCTACCTACCTATCTGTATCTATCAATCTACTTACCTACCTATCTGTATCTATCAATCTACATACCCACCTACTTCTATCTATCTATCTACCTACCTACCTATCTGTATTTATCTATCTACCTACCTACCAATCTGTATCTATCTATCTACCTACCTACCTATCTGTATCTATCAATCTACCTACCTACCTATCTGTATCTATCTATCTATCTACCTACCTATCTGTATCTATCATTCTACATATCCACCTATCTCTATCTATCTATCTACCTACCTACCTATCTGTATTTATCTATCTACCTACCTACCTATCTGTATCTATCTATCTACCTACCTACCTATCTGTATCTATCAATCTACCTACCTACCTATCTCTATCTATCTATCTACCTACCTACCTATCTCTATCTATCTACCTACCTACCTACCTATCTGTATTTATCTATCTACCTACCTACCTATCTCTATCTATCTATCTACCTACCTACCTATCTGTATCTATCTATCTACCTACCTACCTATCTGTATCTATCAATCTACCTACCTAACTATCTGTAGCTATCTACCTACCTACCTATCTGTATCTATCAATCTACCTACCTACCTATCTGTAGCTATCTACCTACCTACCTATCTCTATCTATCTATCTACCTACCTACCTATCTGTATCTATCTATCTACCTACCTACCTATCTGTATATATCAATCTACCTACCTACCTATCTCTATCTATCTATCTACCTACCTACCTATCTCTGTCTATCTACCTACCTACCTACCTATCTGTATATATCTATCTATCTACCTACCTATCTGTATCTATCTACCTACCTACCTATCTGTATCTATCAATCTACCTACCTACCTATCTGTATCTATCAATCTACTTACCTACCTATCTGTATCTATCATTCTACCTACCTACCTATCTGTATCTATCAATCTACCTACCTACCTATCCCTATCTATCTACCTACCTACCTACCTATCTGTATTTATCTATCTATCTACCTACCTATCTGTATCTATCGACCTACCTACCAATCTCTCTCTCTATCTACCTACCTACCTATCTGTATCTATCTATCTACCTACCTACCTATCTGTATCTATCAATCTACCTACCTACCTATCTGTATCTATCAATCTACTTACCTACCTATCTGTATCTATCATTCTATATACCTACCTATCTCTATCTATCTATCTACCTACCTATCTATCTGTATTTATCTATCTTCCTACCTACCTATCTGTATCTATCTATCTACCTACTTACCTATCTGTATCTATCAATCTACCTACCTACCTATCTCTATCTATCTATCTACCTACCGACCTATCTCTATCTATATACCTACCTACCTACCTATCTGTATTTATCTATCTATCTACCTACCTATCTGTATATATCTACCTACCTACCTATCTCTATCTACCTACCTACCTATCTGTATTTATCTATCTACCTACCTACCTATCTGTATCTATCAATCTACATACCTTCCTATCTGTATTTATCTATCTATCTACCTACCTATCTGTATCTACCTATCTACCTACCTACCTATCTCTATCTATCTATCTACCTACCTACCTATCTCTATCTATCTATCTACCTACCTACCTATCTCTGTCTATCTACCTACCTACCTACCTATCTGTATATATCTATCTATCTACCTACCTATCTGTATCTATCTACCTACCTACCTATCTGTATCTATCAATCTACCTACCTACCTATCTGTATCTATCAATCTACTTACCTACCTATCTGTATCTATCATTCTACCTACCTACCTATCTGTATCTATCAATCTACCTACCTACCTATCCCTATCTATCTACCTACCTACCTACCTATCTGTATTTATCTATCTATCTACCTACCTATCTGTATCTATCGACCTACCTACCAATCTCTCTCTCTATCTACCTACCTACCTATCTGTATCTATCTATCTACCTACCTACCTATCTGTATCTATCAATCTACCTACCTACCTATCTGTATCTATCAATCTACTTACCTACCTATCTGTATCTATCATTCTATATACCTACCTATCTCTATCTATCTATCTACCTACCTATCTATCTGTATTTATCTATCTACCTACCTACCTATCTGTATCTATCTATCTACCTACTTACCTATCTGTATCTATCAATCTACCTACCTACCTATCTCTATCTATCTATCTACCTACCTACCTATCTCTATCTATATACCTACCTACCTACCTATCTGTATTTATCTATCTATCTACCTACCTATCTGTATATATCTACCTACCTACCTATCTCTATCTACCTACCTACCTATCTGTATTTATCTATCTACCTACCTACCTATCTGTATCTATCAGTCTACATACCTTCCTATCTGTATTTATCTATCTATCTACCTACCTATCTGTATCTATCAATCTACATACCTACCTATCTCTATCTATCTATCTACCTACCTACCTATCTGTATTTCTCTATCTACCTACCTACCTACCTCTATCTATCAATCTACTTACCTACCTATCTGTATCTATCATTCTACATACCTACCTATCTCTATCTATCTATCTACCTACCTACCTATCTCTATCTATCTACCTACATACCTACCTATCTGTATTTATCTATCTACCTACATACCTATCTCTATCTATCTATCTATCTACCTACCTACCTATCTGTATCTATCTACCTACCTACCTACCTACCTATCTGTATCTATCAATCTACCTACCTACCTATCTGTAGCTATCTACCTACCTACCTATCTGTATCTATCAATCTACCTACCTACCTATCTGTATCTATCAATCTACTTACCTACCTATCTGTATCTATCATTCTACATGCCTACCTATCTCTATCTATCTATCTACCTACCTACCTATCTGTATTTATCTATCTACCTACCTACCTATCTGTATCTATCTATCTACCTACCTACCTATCTGTATCTATCAATCTACCTACCTACCTATCTCTATCTATCTTTCTACCTACCTACCTATCTCTATCTATCTACCTACCTACCTACCTATCTGTATTTATCTATCTATCTACCTACCTATCTGTATCTATCTACCTACCTACCTATCTCTATCTATCTATCTACCTACCTACCTATCTCAATCTATCTATCTACCTACCTACCTATCTATATTTATCTATCTACCTAACTACCTTTCTCTATCTATCTATCTACCTACCGACCTATCTATATCTATCTATCTACCTACCTACCTATCTGTATCTATCAATCTACCTACCTACCTATGTCTATCTATCTACCTACCTACCTATCTCTATCTATCTATCTACCTACCTACCTATCTGTATCTATCAATCTACCTACCTACCTATCTCTATCTATCTATCTACCTACCTACCTATCTCTATCTATCTACCTACCTACCTACCTATCTGTATTTATCTATCTATCTACCTACCTATCTGTATCTATCTACCTACCTACCTTTCTCTATCTATCTATCTACCTACCTACCTATCTGTATCTATCTATCTACCTACCTACCTATCTGTATCTATCAATCTACCTACCTACCAATCTGTATCTATCTATCTACCTACCTACCTATCTGTATCTATCAATCTACCTACCTACCTATCTGTATCTATCTATCTATCTACCTACCTATCTGTATCTATCATTCTACATACCCACCTATCTCTATCTATCTATCTACCTACCTACCTATTGTATTTATCTATCTACCTACCTACCTATCTGTATCTATCTATCTACCTACCTACCTATCTGTATCTATCAATCTACCTACCTACCTATCTCTATCTATCTATCTACCTACCTACCTATCTCTATCTATCTACCTATCTACCTACCTATCTGTATTTATCTATCTACCTACCTACCTATCTCTATCTATCTATCTACCTACCTACCTATCTGTATCTATCTATCTACCTACCTACCTATCTGTATCTATCAATCTACCTACCTACCTATCTGTAGCTATCTACCTACCTACCTATCTGTAGCTATCAATCTACCTACCTACCTATCTGTAGCTATCTACCTACCTACCTATCTCTATCTATCTCTCTACCTACCTACCTATCTGTATCTATCTATCTACCTACCTACCTATCTGTATATATCAATCTACCTACCTACCTATCTCTATCTATCTATCTACCTACCTACCTATCTCTGTCTATCTACCTACCTACCTACCTATCTGTATTTATCTATCTATCTACCTACCTATCTGTATCTATCTACCTACCTACCTATCTGTATCTATCAATCTACCTACCTACCTATCTGTATCTATCAATCTACTTACCTACCTATCTGTATCTATCATTCTACCTACCTACCTATCTGTATCTATCAATCTACCTACCTACCTATCTCTATCTATCTACCTACCTACCTATCTGTATTTATCTATCTATCTACCTACCTATCTGTATCTATCGACCTACCTACCAATCTCTCTCTCTATCTACCTACCTACCTATCTGTATCTATCTATCTACCTACCTACCTATCTGTATCTATCAATCTACCTACCTACCTATCTGTATCTATCAATCTACTTACCTACCTATCTGTATCTATCATTCTATATACCTACCTATCTGTATCTATCTATCTACCTACCTACCTATCTGTATTTATCTATCTACCTACCTACCTATCTGTATCTATCTATCTACCTACTTACCTATCTGTATCTACCAATCTACCTACCTACCTATCTCTATCTATCTATCTACCTACCTACCTATCTCTATCTATATACCTACCTACCTACCTATCTGTATTTATCTATCTATCTACCTACCTATCTGTATATATCTACCTACCTACCTATCTCTATCTACCTACCTACCTATCTGTATTTATCTATCTACCTACCTACCTATCTGTATCTATCAATCTACATACCTTCCTATCTGTATTTATCTATCTATCTACCTACCTATCTGTATCTATCAATCTACATACCTACCTATCTCTATCTATCTATCTACCTACCTACCTATCTGTATTTATCTATCTACCTACCTACCTACCTCTATCTATCAATCTACTTACCTACCTATCTGTATCTATCATTCTACATACCTACCTATCTCTATCTATCTATCTACCTACCTACCTATCTCTATCTATCTATCTACATACCTACCTATCTGTATTTATCTATCTACCTACATACCTATCTCTATCTATCTATCTATCTACCTACCTACCTATCTGTATCTATCTACCTACCTACCTACCTACCTACCTATCTGTATCTATCAATCTACCTACCTACCTATCTGTAGCTATCTACCTACCTACCTATCTGTATCTATCAATCTACCTACCTACCTATCTGTATCTATCAATCTACTTACCTACCTATCTGTATCTATCATTCTACATACCTACCTATCTCTATCTATCTATCTACCTACCTACCTATCTGTATTTATCTATCTACCTACCTACCTATCTGTATCTATCTATCTACCTACCTATCTGTATCTATCAATCTACCTACCTACCTATCTCTATCTATCTATCTACCTACCTACCTATCTCTATCTATCTACCTACCTACCTACCTATCTGTATTTAACTATCTATCTACCTACCTATCTGTATCTATCTTCCTACCTACCTTTCTCTATCTATCTATCTACCTACCTACCTATCTGTATCTATCTATCTACCTACCTACCTATCTGTATGTATAAATCTATCTACCTACCTATCTGTATCTATCAATCTACTTACCTACCTATCTGTATCTATCATTCTACATACCTACCTATCTCTATCTATCTACCTACCTACCTATCTGTATTTATCTATCTACCTACCTACCTATCTGTATCTATCTATCTACCTACGTACCTATCTGTATCTATCAATCTACCTACCTACCTATCTCTATCTATCTTTCTACCTACCTATCTCTATCTATCTACCTACCTACCTACCTATCTGTATTTATCTATCTATCTACCTACCTATCTGTATCTATCTACCTACCTACCTATCACTATCTATCTATCTACCTACCTACCTATCTCAATCTATCTATCTACCTACCTACCTATCTATATTTATCTATCTACCTAACTACCTTTCTCTATCTATCTATCTACCTACCGACCTATCTATATCTATCTATCTACCTACCTACCTATCTGTATCTATCAATCTACCTACCTACCTATGTCTATCTATCTACCTACCTACCTATCTCTATCTATCTATCTACCTACCTACCTATCTGTATCTATCAATCTACCTACCTACCTATCTCTATCTATCTATCTACCTACCTACCTATCTCTATCTATCTACCTACCTACCTACCTATCTGTATTTATCTATCTACCTACCTACCTATCTGTATCTATCTACCTACCTACCTTTCTCTATCTATCTATCTACCTACCTACCTATCTGTATATATCTATCTACCTACCTACCTATCTGTATCTATCAATCTACCTACCTACCAATCTGTATCTATCTATCTACCTACCTACCTATCTGTATCTATCAATCTACCTACATACCTATCTGTATCTATCTATCTATCTACCTACCTATCTGTATCTATCATTCTACATACCCACCTATCTCTATCTATCTATCTACCTACCTACCTATTGTATTTATCTATCTACCTACCTACCTATCTGTATCTATCTATCTACCTACCTACCTATCTGTATCTATCAATCTACCTACCTACCTATCTCTATCTATCTATCTACCTACCTACCTATCTCTATCTATCTACCTACCTACCTACCTATCTGTATTTATCTATCTACCTACCTACCTATCTCTATCTATCTATCTACCTACCTACCTATCTGTATCTATCTATCTACCTACCTACATATCTGTATCTATCAATCTACCTACCTACCTATCTGTAGCTATCTACCTACCTACCTATCTGTAGCTATCAATCTACCTACCTACCTATCTGTAGCTATCTACCTACCTACCTATCTCTATCTATCTCTCTACCTACCTACCTATCTGTATCTATCTATCTACCTACCTACCTATCTCTGTCTATCTACCTACCTACCTACCTATCTGAATTTATCTATCTATCTACCTACCTATCTGTATCTATCTACCTACCTACCTATCTGTATCTATCAATCTACCTACCTACCTATCTCTATCTATCTATCTACCTACCTACCTATCTCTGTCTATCTACCTACCTACCTACCTATCTGTATTTATCTATCTATCTACCTACCTATCTGTATCTATCTACCTACCTACCTATCTGTATCTATCAATCTACCTACCTACCTATCTGTATCTATCAATCTACTTACCTACCTATCTGTATCTATCATTCTACCTACCTACCTATCTGTATCTATCAATCTACCTACCTACCTATCTCTATCTATCTACCTACCTACCTACCTATCTGTATTTATCTATCTATCTACCTACCTATCTGTATCTATCGACCTACCTACCAATCTCTCTCTCTATCTACCTACCTACCTATCTGTATCTATCTATCTACCTACCTACCTATCTGTATCTATCAATCTACCTACCTACCTATCTCTATCTATCAATCTACTTACCTACCTATCTGTATCTATCATTCTATATACCTACCTATCTGTATCTATCTATCTACCTACCTACCTATCTGTATTTATCTATCTACCTACCTACCTATCTGTATCTATCTATCTACCTACTTACCTATCTGTATCTATCAATCTACCTACCTACCTATCTCTATCTATCTATCTACCTACCTACCTATCTCTATCTATATACCTACCTACCTACCTATCTGTATTTATCTATCTATCTACCTACCTATCTGTATATATCTACCTACCTACCTATCTCTATCTACCTACCTATCTGTATTTATCTATCTACCTACCTACCTATCTGTATCTATCAATCTACATACCTTCCTATCTGTATTTATCTATCTATCTACCTACCTATCTGTATCTATCAATCTACATACCTACCTATCTCTATCTATCTATCTACCTACCTACCTATCTGTATTTATCTATCTACCTACCTACCTATCTGTATCTATCTATCTACCTACCTACCTATCTGTATCTATCAATCTACCTACCTACCTATCTCTATCTATCTATCTACCTACCTACCTATCTCTATCTATCTACCTACCTACCTACCTATCTGTATTTAACTATCTATCTACCTACCTATCTGTATCTATCTTCCTACCTACCTTTCTCTATCTATCTATCTACCTACCTACCTATCTGTATCTATCTATCTACCTACCTACCTATCTGTATGTATAAATCTATCTACCTACCTATCTGTATCTATCAATCTACTTACCTACCTATCTGTATCTATCATTCTACATACCTACCTATCTCTATCTATCTACCTACCTACCTATCTGTATTTATCTATCTACCTACCTACCTATCTGTATCTATCTATCTACCTACCTACCTATCTGTATCTATCAATCTACCTACCTACCTATCTCTATCTATCTTTCTACCTACCTACCTATCTCTATCTATCTACCTACCTACCTACCTATCTGTATTTATCTATCTATCTACCTACCTATCTGTATCTATCTACATACCTACCTATCACTATCTATCTATCTACCTACCTACCTATCTCAATCTATCTATCTACCTACCTACCTATCTATATTTATCTATCTACCTAACTACCTTTCTCTATCTATCTATCTACCTACCGACCTATCTATATCTATCTATCTACCTACCTACCTATCTGTATCTATCAATCTACCTACCTACCTATGTCTATCTATCTACCTACCTACCTATCTCTATCTATCTATCTACCTACCTACCTATCTGTATCTATCAATCTACCTACCTACCTATCTCTATCTATCTATCTACCTACCTACCTATCTCTATCTATCTACCTACCTACCTACCTATCTGTATTTATCTATCTACCTACCTACCTATCTGTATCTATCTACCTACCTACCTTTCTCTATCTATCTATCTACCTACCTACCTATCTGTATATATCTATCTACCTACCTACCTATCTGTATCTATCAATCTACCTACCTACCAATCTGTATCTATCTATCTACCTACCTACCTATCTGTATCTATCAATCTACCTACCTACCTATCTGTATCTATCTATCTATCTACCTACCTATCTGTATCTATCATTCTACATACCCACCTATCTCTATCTATCTATCTACCTACCTACCTATTGTATTTATCTATCTACCTACCTACCTATCTGTATCTATCTATCTACCTACCTACCTATCTGTATCTATCAATCTACCTACCTACCTATCTCTATCTATCTATCTACCTACCTACCTATCTCTATCTATCTACCTACCTACCTACCTATCTGTATTTATCTATCTACCTACCTACCTATCTCTATCTATCTATCTACCTACCTACCTATCTGTATCTATCTATCTACCTACCTACCTATCTGTATCTATCAATCTACCTACCTACCTATCTGTAGCTATCTACCTACCTACCTATCTCTATCTATCTCTCTAACTACCTACCTATCTGTATCTATCTATCTACCTACCTACCTATCTCTGTCTATCTACCTACCTACCTACCTATCTGTATTTATCTATCTATCTACCTACCTATCTGTATCTATCTACCTACCTACCTATCTGTATCTATCAATCTACCTACCTACCTATCTCTATCTATCTATCTACCTACCTACCTATCTCTGTCTATCTACCTACCTACCTACCTATCTGTATTTATCTATCTATCTACCTACCTATCTGTATCTATCTACCTACCTACCTATCTGTATCTATCAATCTACCTACCTACCTATCTGTATCTATCAATCTACTTACCTACCTATCTGTATCTATCATTCTACCTACCTACCTATCTGTATCTATCAATCTACCTACCTACCTATCTCTATCTATCTACCTACCTACCTACCTATCTGTATTTATCTATCTATCTACCTACCTATCTGTATCTATCGACCTACCTACCAATCTCTCTCTCTATCTACCTACCTACCTATCTGTATCTATCTATCTACCTACCTACCTATCTGTATCTATCAATCTACCTACCTACCTATCTCTATCTATCAATCTACTTACCTACCTATCTGTATCTATCATTCTATATACCTACCTATCTGTATCTATCTATCTACCTACCTACCTATCTGTATTTATCTATCTACCTACCTACCTATCTGTATCTATCTATCTACCTACTTACCTATCTGTATCTATCAATCTACCTACCTACCTATCTCTATCTATCTATCTACCTACCTACCTATCTCTATCTATATACCTACCTACCTACCTATCTGTATTTATCTATCTATCTACCTACCTATCTGTATCTATCTACCTACCTACCTATCTGTATCTATCAATCTACCTACCTACCTATCTGTATCTATCAATCTACTTACCTACCTATCTGTATCTATCATTCTACCTACCTACCTATCTGTATCTATCAATCTACCTACCTACCTATCTCTATCTATCTACCTACCTACCTACCTATCTGTATTTATCTATCTATCTACCTACCTATCTGTATCTATCGACCTACCTACCAATCTCTCTCTCTATCTACCTACCTACCTATCTGTATCTATCTATCTACCTACCTACCTATCTGTATCTATCAATCTACCTACCTACCTATCTCTATCTATCAATCTACTTACCTACCTATCTGTATCTATCATTCTATATACCTACCTATCTGTATCTATCTATCTACCTACCTACCTATCTGTATTTATCTATCTACCTACCTACCTATCTGTATCTATCTATCTACCTACTTACCTATCTGTATCTATCAATCTACCTACCTACCTATCTCTATCTATCTATCTACCTACCTACCTATCTCTATCTATATACCTACCTACCTACCTATCTGTATTTATCTATCTATCTACCTACCTATCTGTATATATCTACCTACCTACCTATCTCTATCTACCTACCTATCTGTATTTATCTATCTACCTACCTACCTATCTGTATCTATCAATCTACATACCTTCCTATCTGTATTTATCTATCTATCTACCTACCTATCTGTATCTATCAATCTACATACCTACCTATCTCTATCTATCTATCTACCTACCTACCTATCTGTATTTATCTATCTACCTACCTACCTACCTCTATCTATCAATCTACTTACCTACCTATCTGTATCTATCATTCTACATACCTACCTATCTCTATCTATCTATCTACCTACCTACCTATCTCTATCTATCTACCTACATACCTACCTATCTGTATTTATCTATCTACCTACATACCTATCTCTATCTATCTATCTATCTATCTACCTACCTACCTATCTGTATCTATCTACCTACCTACCTACCTATCTGTATCTATCAATCTACCTACCTACCTATCTGTAGCTATCTACCTACCTACCTATCTGTATCTATCAATCTACCTACCTACCTATCTGTATCTATCAATCTACTTACCTACCTATCTGTATCTATCATTCTATATACCTACCTATCTGTATCTATCTATCTACCTACCTACCTATCTGTATTTATCTATCTACCTACCTACCTATCTGTATCTATCTATCTACCTACCTACCTATCTGTATCTATCAATCTACCTACCTACCTATCTCTATCTATCTATCTACCTACCTACCTATCTCTATCTATCTACCTACCTACCTACCTATCTGTATTTATCTATCTATCTACCTACCTATCTGTATCTATCTACCTACCTACCTATCTCTATTTATCTATCTACCTACCTACCTATCTCAATCTATCTATCTACCTACCTACCTATCTATATTTATCTATCTACCTAACTACCTTTCTCTATCTATCTATCTACCTACCGACCTATCTATATCTATCTATCTACCTACCTACCTATCTGTATCTATCAATCTACCTACCTACCTATCTCTATCTATCTATCTACCTACCTACCTATCTCTATCTATCTACCTACCTACCTACTTATCTGTATTTATCTATCTACCTACCTACCTATCTCTATCTATCTATCTACCTACCTACCTATCTGTATCTATCTATCTACCTACCTACCTATCTGTATCTATCAATCTACCTACCTACCTATCTGTAGCTATCTACCTACCTACCTATCTGTATCTATCAATCTACCTACCTACCTATCTGTAGCTATCTACCTACCTACCTATCTGTATCTATCTATCTACCTACCTACCTATCTGTATATATCAATCTACCTACCAACCTATCTCTATCTATCTATCTACCTACCTACCTATCTCTGTCTATCTACCTACCTACCTATCTGTATTTATCTATCTATCTACCTAGCTATCTGTATCTATCTACCTACCTACCTATCTGTATCTATCAATCTACCTACCTACCTATCTGTATCTATCAATCTACTTACCTACCTATCTGTATCTATCATTCTACCTACCTACCTATCTGTATCTATCAATCTACCTACCTACCTATCTCTATCTATCTACCTACCTACCTACCTATCTGTATTTATCTATCTATCTACCTACCTATCTGTATCTATCGACCTACCTACCAATCTCTCTCTCTATCTACCTACCTACCTATCTGTATCTATCAATCTACCTACCTACCTATCTGTATCTATCAATCTACTTACCTACCTATCTGTATCAATCATTCTATATACCTACCTATCTCTATCTATCTATCTACCTACCTACCTATCTGTATTTATCTATCTACCTACCTACCTATCTGTATCTATCTATCTACCTACTTACCTATCTGTATCTATCAATCTACCTACCTACCTATCTCTATCTATCTATCTACCTACCTACCTATCTCTATCTATATACCTACCTACCTACCTATCTGTATTTAGCTATCTATCTACCTACCTATCTGTATATATCTACCTACCTACCTATCTCTATCTACCTACCTACCTATCTGTATTTATCTATCTACCTACCTACCTATCTGTATCTATCAATCTACATACCTTCCTATCTGTATTTATCTATCTATCTACCTACCTATCTGTATCTATCAATCTACATACCTACCTATCTCTATCTATCTATCTACCTACCTACCTATCTGTATTTATCTATCTACCTACCTACCTACCTCTATCTATCAATCTACTTACCTACCTATCTGTATCTATCATTCTACATACCTACCTATCTCTATCTATCTATCTACCTACCTACCTATCTCTATCTATCTACCTACATACCTACCTATCTGTATTTATCTATCTACCTACATACCTATCTCTATCTATCTATCTACCTACCTACCTATCTGTATCTATCTACCTACCTACCTACCTATCTGTATCTATCAATCTACCTACCTACCTATCTGTTGCTATCTACCTACCTACCTATCTGTATCTATCAATCTACCTACCTACCTATCTGTATCTATCAATCTACTTACCTACCTATCTGTATCTATCATTCTACATACCTACCTATCTCTATCTATCTATCTACCTACCTACCTATCTGTATTTATCTATCTACCTACCTACCTATCTGTATCTATCTATCTACCTACCTACCTATCTGTATCTATCAATCTACCTACCTACCTATCTCTATCTATCTATCTACCTACCTACCTATCTCTATCTATCTACCTACCTACCTACCTATCTGTATTTAACTATCTATCTACCTACCTATCTGTATCTATCTACCTACCTACCTATCTGTATCTATCTATCTACCTACCTACCTATCTGTATCTATCTACCTACCTACCTATCTGTATCTATAAATCTATCTACCTACCTATCTGTATCTATCAATCTACTTACCTACCTATCTGTATCTATCATTCTACATACCTACCTATCTCTATCTATCTACCTACCTACCTACCTATCTGTATTTATCTATCTACCTACCTACCTATCTGTATCTATCTATCTACCTACCTACCTATCTGTATCTATCAATCTACCTACCTACCTATCTCTATCTATCTATCTACCTACCTACCTATCTCTATCTATCTACCTACCTACCTACCTATCTGTATTTATCTATCTATCTACCTACCTATCTGTATCTATCTACCTACCTACCTATCTCTATCTATCTATCTACCTACCTACCTATCTCAATCTATCTATCTACCTACCTACCTATCTATATTTATCTATCTACCTAACTACCTTTCTCTATCTATCTATCTACCTACCGACCTATCTATATCTATCTATTTACCTACCTACCTATCTGTATCTATCAATCTACCTACCTACCTATGTCTATCTATCTACCTACCTACCTATCTCTATCTATCTATCTACCTACCTACCTATCTGTATCTATCAATCTACCTACCTACCTATCTCTATCTATCTATCTACCTACCTACCTATCTCTATCTATCTACCTACCTACCTACCTATCTGTATTTATCTATCTATCTACCTACCTATCTGTATCTATCTACCTACCTACCTTTCTCTATCTATCTATCTACCTACCTACCTATCTGTATCTATCTATCTACCTACCTACCTATCTGTATCTATCAATCTACCTACCTACGTATGTCTATCTATCTACCTACCTACCTATCTCTATCTATCTACCTACCTACCTATCTGTATCTATCTATCTACCTACCTACCTATCTGTATCTATCAATCTACCTACCTACCTATCTCTATCTATCTACCTATCTACCTATCTCTATCTATCTACCTACCTACCTACGTATCTGTATTTATCTATCTATCTACCTACCTATCTGTATCTATCTACCTACCTACCTATCTCTATCTATCTATCTACCTACCTACCTATCTGTATCTATCTATCTATCTACCTACCTATCTGTATCTATCAATCTACCTACCTACCTATCTGTAGCTATCTACCTACATACCTATCTGTATCTATCAATCTACCTACCTACCTATCTGTATCTATCAATCTACTTACCTACCTATCTGTATCTATCATTCTACATACCTACCTATTTCTATCTATCTACCTACCTACCTATCTGTATTTATCTATCTACCTACCTACCTATCTGTATCTATCTATCTACCTACCTATCTGTATCTATCAATCTACCTACCTACCTTTCTGTATCTATCTATCTATCTACCTACCTACCTATCTGTATCTATCAATCTACATACCTACCTATCTCTATCTATCTATCTACCTACCTACCTATCTGTATTTATCTATCTACCTACCTACCTATCTCTACCTATCTATCTACCTACCTACCAATCTGTATCTATCAATCTACCTACCTACCTATCTCTATCTATCTATCTACCTACTTACCTATCTCTATCTATCTACCTACCTACCTACCTATCTGTATTTATCTATCTACCTACCTACCTATCTCTATCTATCTACCTACCTACCTACCTATCTGTATCTATCTATCTACCTACCTACCTATCTCTATCTATCAATCTACCTACCTACCTATCTGTATCTATCATTCTACATACCTACCTATCTGTATCTATCAATCTACCTACCTACCTATCTGTATCTATCTATCTACCTACCTACCTATCTGTATCTATCAATCTACCTACCTACCTATCTGTAGCTATCTACCTACCTACCTATCTGTATCTATCAATCTACCTACCTACCTATCTGTAGCTATCTACCTACCTACCTATCTCTATCTATCTATCTACCTACCTACCTATCTGTATCTATCTATCTACCTACCTACCTATCTGTATATATCAATCTACCTACCTACCTATCTCTATCTATCTATCTACCTACCTACCTATCTCTGTCTATCTACCTACCTACCTACCTATCTGTATTTATCTATCTATCTACCTACCTATCTGTATCTATCTACCTACCTACCTATCTGTATCTATCAATGTACCTACCTACCTATCTGTATCTATCAATCTACTTACCTACCTATCTGTATCTATCATTCTACCTACCTACCTATCTGTATCTATCAATCTACCTACCTACCTATCTCTATCTATCTACCTACCTACCTACCTATCTGTATTTATCTATCTATCTACCTACCTATCTGTATCTATCGACCTACCTACCAATCTCTCTCCCTATCTACCTACCTACCTATCTGTATCTATCAATCTACCTACCTACCTATCTGTATCTATCAATCTACTTACCTACCTATCTGTATCAATCATTCTATATACCTACCTATCTCTATCTATCTATCTACCTACCTACCTATCTGTATTTATCTATCTACCTACCTACCTATCTGTATCTATCTATCTACCTACTTACCTATCTGTATCTATCAATCTACCTACCTACCTATCTCTATCTATCTATCTACCTACCTACCTATCTCTATCTATATACCTACCTACCTACCTATCTGTATTTAGCTATCTATCTACCTACCTATCTGTATATATCTACCTACCTACCTATCTCTATCTACCTACCTACCTATCTGTATTTATCTATCTACCTACCTACCTATCTGTATCTATCAATCTACATACCTTCCTATCTGTATTTATCTATCTATCTACCTACCTATCTGTATCTATCAATCTACATACCTACCTATCTCTATCTATCTATCTACCTACCTACCTATCTGTATTTATCTATCTACCTACCTACCTACCTCTATCTATCAATCTACTTACCTACCTATCTGTATCTATCATTCTACATACCTACCTATCTCTATCTATCTATCTACCTACCTACCTATCTCTATCTATCTACCTACATACCTACCTATCTGTATTTATCTATCTACCTACATACCTATCTCTATCTATCTATCTACCTACCTACCTATCTGTATCTATCTACCTACCTACCTACCTATCTGTATCTATCAATCTACCTACCTACCTATCTGTAGCTATCTACCTACCTACCTATCTGTATCTATCAATCTACCTACCTACCTATCTGTATCTATCAATCTACTTACCTACCTATCTGTATCTATCATTCTACATACCTACCTATCTCTATCTATCTATCTACCTACCTACCTATCTGTATCTATCTATCTACCTACCTATCTGTATCTATCAATCTACCTACCTACCTTTCTGTATCTATCTATCTATCTACCTACCTACCTATCTGTATCTATCAATCTACATACCTACCTATCTCTATCTATCTATCTACCTACCTACCTATCTGTATTTATCTATCTACCTACCTACCTATCTCTACCTATCTATCTACCTACCTACCAATCTGTATCTATCAATCTACCTACCTACCTATCTCTATCTATCTATCTACCTACTTACCTATCTCTATCTATCTACCTACCTACCTACCTATCTGTATTTATCTATCTACCTACCTACCTATCTCTATCTATCTACCTACCTACCTACCTATCTGTATCTATCTATCTACCTACCTACCTATCT
Source organism: Crotalus adamanteus (assembly GCA_039797435.1). Taxonomy (NCBI): domain Eukaryota; kingdom Metazoa; phylum Chordata; class Lepidosauria; order Squamata; family Viperidae; genus Crotalus; species Crotalus adamanteus. Next base: position 10,311,209 of record CM077929.1, on the reverse strand, counting down.
CTATCTATCAATCTACCTACCTACCTATCTGTATCTATCATTCTACATACCTACCTATCTCTATCTATCTATCTACCTACCTACCTATCTCTATCTATCTACCTACATACCTACCTATCTGTATTTATCTATCTACCTACATACCTATCTCTATCTATCTATCTACCTACCTACCTATCTGTATCTATCTACCTACCTACCTACCTATCTGTATCTATCAATCTACCTACCTACCTATCTGTAGCTATCTACCTACCTACCTATCTGTATCTATCAATCTACCTACCTACCTATCTGTATCTATCAATCTACTTACCTACCTATCTGTATCTATCATTCTACATACCTACCTATCTCTATCTATCTATCTACCTACCTACCTATCTGTATCTATCTATCTACCTACCTATCTGTATCTATCAATCTACCTACCTACCTTTCTGTATCTATCTATCTATCTACCTACCTACCTATCTGTATCTATCAATCTACATACCTACCTATCTCTATCTATCTATCTACCTACCTACCTATCTGTATTTATCTATCTACCTATCTACCTATCTCTACCTATCTATCTACCTACCTACCAATCTGTATCTATCAATCTACCTACCTACCTATCTCTATCTATCTATCTACCTACTTACCTATCTCTATCTATCTACCTACCTACCTACCTATCTGTATTTATCTATCTACCTACCTACCTATCTCTATCTATCTACCTACCTACCTACCTATCTGTATCTATCTATCTACCTACCTACCTATCTCTATCTATCAATCTACCTACCTACCTATCTGTATCTATCATTCTACATACCTACCTATCTGTATCTATCAATCTACCTACCTACCTATCTGTATCTATCTATCTACCTACCTACCTATCTGTATCTATCAATCTACCTACCTACCTATCTGTAGCTATCTACCTACCTACCTATCTGTATCTATCAATCTACCTACCTACCTATCTGTAGCTATCTACCTACCTACCTATCTCTATCTATCTATCTACCTACCTACCTATCTGTATCTATCTATCTACCTACCTACCTATCTGTATATATCAATCTACCTACCTACCTATCTCTATCTATCTATCTACCTACCTACCTATCTCTGTCTATCTACCTACCTACCTACCTATCTGTATTTATCTATCTATCTACCTACCTATCTGTATCTATCTACCTACCTACCTATCTGTATCTATCAATGTACCTACCTACCTATCTGTATCTATCAATCTACTTACCTACCTATCTGTATCTATCATTCTACCTACCTACCTATCTGTATCTATCAATCTACCTACCTACCTATCTCTATCTATCTACCTACCTACCTACCTATCTGTATTTATCTATCTATCTACCTACCTATCTGTATCTATCGACCTACCTACCAATCTCTCTCCCTATCTACCTACCTACCTATCTGTATCTATCAATCTACCTACCTACCTATCTGTATCTATCAATCTACTTACCTACCTATCTGTATCAATCATTCTATATACCTACCTATCTCTATCTATCTATCTACCTACCTACCTATCTGTATTTATCTATCTACCTACCTACCTATCTGTATCTATCTATCTACCTACTTACCTATCTGTATCTATCAATCTACCTACCTACCTATCTCTATCTATCTATCTACCTACCTACCTATCTCTATCTATATACCTACCTACCTACCTATCTGTATTTAGCTATCTATCTACCTACCTATCTGTATATATCTACCTACCTACCTATCTCTATCTACCTACCTACCTATCTGTATTTATCTATCTACCTACCTACCTATCTGTATCTATCAATCTACATACCTTCCTATCTGTATTTATCTATCTATCTACCTACCTATCTGTATCTATCAATCTACATACCTACCTATCTCTATCTATCTATCTACCTACCTACCTATCTGTATTTATCTATCTACCTACCTACCTACCTCTATCTATCAATCTACTTACCTACCTATCTGTATCTATCATTCTACATACCTACCTATCTCTATCTATCTATCTACCTACCTACCTATCTCTATCTATCTACCTACATACCTACCTATCTGTATTTATCTATCTACCTACATACCTATCTCTATCTATCTATCTACCTACCTACCTATCTGTATCTATCTACCTACCTACCTACCTATCTGTATCTATCAATCTACCTACCTACCTATCTGTAGCTATCTACCTACCTACCTATCTGTATCTATCAATCTACCTACCTACCTATCTGTATCTATCAATCTACTTACCTACCTATCTGTATCTATCATTCTACATACCTACCTATCTCTATCTATCTATCTACCTACCTACCTATCTGTATTTATCTATCTACCTACCTACCTATCTGTATCTATCTATCTACCTACCTACCTATCTGTATCTATCAATCTACCTACCTACCTATCTCTATCTATCTATCTACCTACCTACCTATCTCTATCTATCTACCTACCTACCTACCTATCTGTATTTAACTATCTATCTACCTACCTATCTGTATCTATCTACCTACCTACCTATCTGTATCTATCTATCTACCTACCTACCTATCTGTATCTATCTACCTACCTACCTATCTGTATCTATAAATCTATCTACCTACCTATCTGTATCTATCAATCTACTTACCTACCTATCTGTATCTATCATTCTACATACCTACCTATCTCTATCTATCTACCTACCTACCTACCTATCTGTATTTATCTATCTACCTACCTACCTATCTGTATCTATCTATCTACCTACCTACCTATCTGTATCTATCAATCTACCTACCTACCTATCTCTATCTATCTATCTACCTACCTACCTATCTCTATCTATCTACCTACCTACCTACCTATCTGTATTTATCTATCTATCTACCTACCTATCTGTATCTATCTACCTACCTACCTATCTCTATCTATCTATCTACCTACCTACCTATCTCAATCTATCTATCTACCTACCTACCTATCTATATTTATCTATCTACCTAACTACCTTTCTCTATCTATCTATCTACCTACCGACCTATCTATATCTATCTATTTACCTACCTACCTATCTGTATCTATCAATCTACCTACCTACCTATGTCTATCTATCTACCTACCTACCTATCTCTATCTATCTATCTACCTACCTACCTATCTGTATCTATCAATCTACCTACCTACCTATCTCTATCTATCTATCTACCTACCTACCTATCTCTATCTATCTACCTACCTACCTACCTATCTGTATTTATCTATCTATCTACCTACCTATCTGTATCTATCTACCTACCTACCTTTCTCTATCTATCTATCTACCTACCTACCTATCTGTATCTATCTATCTACCTACCTACCTATCTGTATCTATCAATCTACCTACCTACGTATGTCTATCTATCTACCTACCTACCTATCTCTATCTATCTACCTACCTACCTATCTGTATCTATCTATCTACCTACCTACCTATCTGTATCTATCAATCTACCTACCTACCTATCTCTATCTATCTACCTATCTACCTATCTCTATCTATCTACCTACCTACCTACGTATCTGTATTTATCTATCTATCTACCTACCTATCTGTATCTATCTACCTACCTACCTATCTCTATCTATCTATCTACCTACCTACCTATCTGTATCTATCTATCTATCTACCTACCTATCTGTATCTATCAATCTACCTACCTACCTATCTGTAGCTATCTACCTACATACCTATCTGTATCTATCAATCTACCTACCTACCTATCTGTATCTATCAATCTACTTACCTACCTATCTGTATCTATCATTCTACATACCTACCTATTTCTATCTATCTACCTACCTACCTATCTGTATTTATCTATCTACCTACCTACCTATCTGTATCTATCTATCTACCTACCTATCTGTATCTATCAATCTACCTACCTACCTTTCTGTATCTATCTATCTATCTACCTACCTACCTATCTGTATCTATCAATCTACATACCTACCTATCTCTATCTATCTATCTACCTACCTACCTATCTGTATTTATCTATCTACCTACCTACCTATCTCTACCTATCTATCTTCCTACCTACCAATCTGTATCTATCAATCTACCTACCTACCTATCTCTATCTATCTATCTACCTACTTACCTATCTCTATCTATCTACCTACCTACCTACCTATCTGTATTTATCTATCTACCTACCTACCTATCTCTATCTATCTATCTACCTACCTACCTATCTGTATCTATCTATCTACCTACCTACCTATCTCTATCTATCAATCTACCTACCTACCTATCTGTATCTATCATTCTACATACCTACCTATCTGTATCTATCAATCTACCTACCTACCTATCTGTATTTATCTATCTACCTACCTACCTATCTGTATCTATCTATCTACCTACCTACCTATCTGTATCTATCAATCTACCTACCTACCTATCTCTGTCTATCTATCTACCTACCTACCTATCTCTATCTATCTACCTACCTACCTACGTATCTGTATTTATCTATCTATCTACCTACCTATCTGTATCTATCTACCTACCTACCTATCTCTATCTATCTATCTACCTACCGACCTATCTGTATCTATCTATCTACCTACCTACCTATCTGTATCTATCAATCTACCTACCTACCTATCTGTATCTATCAATCTACTTACCTACCTATCTGTATCTATCATTCTACATACCTACCTATCTCTATCTATCTACCTACCTACCTACCTATCTGTATTTATCTATCTACCTACCTACCTATCTGTATCTATCTACCTACCTACCTATCTGTATCTATCAATATACCTACCTACCTATCTCTATCTATCTATCTACCTACCTACCTACCTATCTCTATCTATCTACCTATCTACCTTCCTATCTGTATTTATCTATCTATCTACCTACCTATCTGTATCTATCTACCTACCTACCTATCTCTATCTATCTATCTACCTACCTACCTATCTGTATCTATCAATCTACCTACCTACCTATCTGTATCTATCAATCTACCTACCTACCTATCTGTATCTATCATTCTACATACCTACCTATCTCTATCTATCTATCTACTTACCTACCTATCTGTATTTATCTATCTACCTACCTACCTATCTGTATCTATCTATCTACCTACCTACCTATCTGTATCTATCAATCTACCTACCTACCTATCTCTATCTATCTATTTACCTACCTACCTATCTCTATCTATCTACCTACCTACCTACCTATCTGTATTTATCTATCTATCTACCTACCTATCTGTATCTATCTACCTACCTACCTATCTCTATCTATCTACCTACCTACCTATCTGTATCTATCTATCTACCTACCTACCTATCTGTATCTATCAATCTACCTACCTACCTATCTGTATCTATCAATCTACTTACCTACCTATCTGTATCTATCATTCTACATACCTACCTATCTCTATCTATCTACCTACCTACCTATCTGTATCTATCAATTCACCTACCTACCTATCTCTATCTATCTATTTACCTACCTACCTATCTCTATCTATCTAACTACCTACCTACCTATCTGTATTTATCTATCTATCTACCTACCTATCTGTATCTATCTACCTACCTACCTATCTCTATCTATCTACCTACCTACCTATCTGTATCTATCTATCTACCTACCTACCTATCTATATCTATCAATCTACCTACCTACCTATCTGTATCTATCAATCTACTTACCTACCTATCTGTATCTATCATTCTACATACCTACCTATCTCTATCTATCTATCTACCTACCTACCTATCTGTATTTAAATATCTACCTACCTACCTATCTGTATCTATCTATCTACCTACCTACCTATCTGTATCTATCAATCTACCTACCTACCTATCTCTATCTATCTATCTACCTACCTACTTATCTCTATCTATCTACCTACCTACCTACCTATCTGTATTTATCTATCTATCTACCTACCTATCTGTATCTATCTACCTACCTACCTATCTCTATCTATCTATCTACCTACCTACCTATCTGTATCTATCTATCTACCTACCTACCTATCTGTATCTATCTATCTACCTACCTACCTATCTGTATCTATCAATCTACCTACCTACCTATCTCTATCTATCTATCTACCTACCTACCTATCTCTATCTATCTACCTACCTACCTATCTGTATTTATCTATCTACCTACCTACCTATCTCTATCTATCTATCTACCTACCTACCTATCTGTATCTATCTATCTACCTACCTACCTACCTGTATCTATCAATCTACCTACCTACCTATCTGTAGCTATCTACCTACCTACCTATCTGTATCTATCAATCTACCTACCTACCTATCTGTAGCTATCTACCTACCTACCTATCTCTATCTATCTATCTACCTACCTACCTATCTGTATCTATCTATCTATCTACCTACCTACCTATCTGTATCTATCAATCTACCTACCTACCTATCTCTATCTATCTACCTACCTACCTATCTCTGTCTATCTACCTACCTACCTACCTATCTGTATTTATCTATCTATCTACCTACCTATCTGTATCTATCTACCTACCTACCTATCTGTATCTATCAATCTACCTACCTACCTATCTGTATCTATCAATCTACTTACCTACCTATCTGTATCTATCATTCTACCTACCTACCTATCTGTATCTATCAATCTACCTACCTACCTATCTGTATTTATCTATCTACCTACCTACCTATCTGTATCTATCTATCTACCTACCTACCTATCTGTATCTATCAATCTACCTACCTACCTATCTCTATCTATCTACCTACCTACCTATCTCTATCTATCTACCTACCTACCTACCTATCTGTATTTATCTATCTATCTACCTACCTATCTGTATCTATCGACCTACCTACCAATCTCTCTCTCTATCTAACTACCTACCTATCTCTATCTATCTATCTACCTACCTACCTATCTGTATCTATCATTCTACATACCTACCTATCTCTATCTATCTATCTACCTACCTACCTATCTGTATTTATCTATCTACCTACCTACCTATCTGTATCTATCTATCTACCTACCTACCTATCGGTATCTATCAATCTACCTACCTACCTATCTCTATCTATCTATCTACCTACCTACCTATCTCTATCTATCTACCTACCTACCTAGCTATCTGTATTTATCTATCTATCTACCTACATATCTGTATATATCTACCTACCTACCTATCTCTATCTATCTATCTACCTACCTACCTATCTGTATTTATCTATCTATCTACCTACCTATCTTTATCTATCAATCTACATACCTACCTATCTGTATTTATCTATCTATCTACCTACCTATCTGTATCTATCAATCTACATACCTACCTATCTCTATCTATCTATCTACCTACCTACCTATCTGTATTTATCTATCTATCTACCTACCTATCTGTATCTATCAATCTACCTACCTACCTATCTCTATCTATCTATCTACCTACCTACCTATCTGTATCTATCTATCTATCTACCTACCTACCTATCTGTATCTATCAATCTACCTACCTACCTATCTCTATCTATCTACCTACCTACCTATCTCTATCTATCTATCTACCTACCTACCTATCTGTATCTATCAATCTACCTACCTACCTATGTCTATCTATCTACCTACCTACCTATCTCTATCTATCTATCTACCTACCTATCTATCTGTATCTATCAATCTACCTACCTACCTATCTCTATCTATCTATCTACCTACCTACCTATCTCTATCTATCTACCTACCTACCTACCTATCTGTATTTATCTATCTATCTACCTACCTATCTGTATCTATCTACCTACCTACCTTTCTCTATCTATCTATCTACCTACCTACCTATCTGTATCTATCTATCTACCTACCTACCTATCTGTATCTATCAATCTACCTACCTACCTATGTCTATCTATCTACCTACCTACCTATCTCTATCTATCTACCTACCTACCTATCTGTATCTATCAATCTACATACCTACCTATCTCTATCTATCTATCTACCTACCTACCTATCTCTATCTATCTACCTACCTACCTACCTATCTGTATTTATCTATCTATCTACCTACCTATCTGTATATATCTACCTACCTACCTATCTCTATCTATCTACCTACCTACCTAGCTATCTGTATTTATCTATCTATCTACCTACATATCTGTATATATCTACCTACCTACCTATCTCTATCTATCTATCTACCTACCTACCTATCTGTATTTATCTATCTATCTACCTACCTATCTTTATCTATCAATCTACATACCTACCTATCTGTATTTATCTATCTATCTACCTACCTATCTGTATCTATCAATCTACATACCTACCTATCTCTATCTATCTATCTACCTACCTACCTATCTGTATTTATCTATCTATCTACCTACCTATCTGTATCTATCAATCTACCTACCTACCTATCTCTATCTATCTATCTACCTACCTACCTATCTGTATCTATCTATCTATCTACCTACCTACCTATCTGTATCTATCAATCTACCTACCTACCTATCTCTATCTATCTACCTACCTACCTATCTCTATCTATCTATCTACCTACCTACCTATCTGTATCTATCAATCTACCTACCTACCTATGTCTATCTATCTACCTACCTACCTATCTCTATCTATCTATCTACCTACCTATCTATCTGTATCTATCAATCTACCTACCTACCTATCTCTATCTATCTATCTACCTACCTACCTATCTCTATCTATCTACCTACCTACCTACCTATCTGTATTTATCTATCTATCTACCTACCTATCTGTATCTATCTACCTACCTACCTTTCTCTATCTATCTATCTACCTACCTACCTATCTGTATCTATCTATCTACCTACCTACCTATCTGTATCTATCAATCTACCTACCTACCTATGTCTATCTATCTACCTACCTACCTATCTCTATCTATCTACCTACCTACCTATCTGTATCTATCAATCTACATACCTACCTATCTCTATCTATCTATCTACCTACCTACCTATCTCTATCTATCTACCTACCTACCTACCTATCTGTATTTATCTATCTATCTACCTACCTATCTGTATATATCTACCTACCTACCTATCTCTATCTATCTATCTACCTACCTACCTATCTGTATTTATCTATCTATCTACCTACCTATCTGTATCTATCAATCTACATACCTACCTATCTGTATTTATCTATCTATCTACCTACCTATCTGTATCTATCAATCTACATACCTACCTATCTCTATCTATCTATCTATCTACCTACCTACCTATCTGTATTTATCTATCTACCTACCTACCTACCTCTATCTATCAATCTACTTACCTACCTATCTGTATCTATCATTCTACATACCTACCTATCTCTATCTATCTATCTACCTACCTACCTATCTCTATCTATCTACCTACATGCCTACCTATCTTTATTTATCTATCTACCTACATACCTATCTCTATCTATCTATCTACCTACCTACCTATCTGTATCTATCTATCTACCTACCTACCTATCTGTATCTATCAATCTACCTACCTACCTATCTGTAGCTATCTACCTACCTACCTATCTCTATCTATCTATTTACCTACCTACCTATCTGTATCTATCTATCTACCTACCTACCTATCTGTATCTATCAATCTACCTACCTACCTATCTGTATCTATCAATCTACTTACCTGCCTATCTGTATCTATCATTCTACATACCTACCTATCTCTATCTATCTATCTATCATCCTACCTATCTGTATTTATCTATCTACCTACCTACCTATCTGTATCTATCTATCTACCTACCTACCTATCTGTATCTATCAATCTACCTACCTAACTATCTCTATCTATCTATCTATCTACCTACCTACCTACCTATCTCTATCTATCTACCTACCTACCTACCTATCTGTATTTATCTATCTATCTACCTACCTATCTCTATCTATCTACGTACCTACCTATCTCTATCTATCTATGTACCTACCTACCTATCTCTATCTATCTATCTACCTACCTACCTATCTGTATTTATCTATCTACCTAACTACCTTTCTCTATCTATCTATCTACCTACCTACCTATCTATAATTATCTATCTATCTACCTACCTATCTGTATATATCAATCTACCTACCTACCTTTCTCTATCTATCTACCTACCTACCTATCTCTATCTATCTATCTACCTACCTACCTATCTGTATCTATCAATCTACCTACCTACCTATGTCTATCTATCTACCTGCCTACCTATCTCTATCTATCTATCTACCTACCTACCTATCTGTATCTATCAATCTACCTACCTACATATCTCTATCTATCTATCTACCTACCTACCTATCTCTATCTATCTACCTACCTACCTACCTATCTGTATTTATCTATCTATCTACCTACCTATCTGTATCTATCTACCTACCTACCTTTCTCTATCTATCTATCTACCTACCTACCTATCTGTATCTATCTATCTACCTACCTACCTATCTGTATCTATCAATCTACCAACCTACCTATGTCTATCTATCTACCTACCTACCTATCTCTATCTATCTACCTACCTACCTATCTGTATCTATCAATCTACATACCTACCTATCTCTATCTATCTATCTACCTACCTACCTATCTGTATCTATCTATCTACCTACCTACCTATCTGTATCTATCAATCTACCTACCTACCTTTCTCTATCTATCTATCTACCTACCTACCTATCTGTATCTATCTATCTACCTACCTACCTATCTGTATCTATCTATCTACCTACCTACCTATCTGTATCTATCATTCTACATACCTACCTATCTCTATCTATCTATCTACCTACCTACCTATCTGTATTTAAATATCTACCTACCTACCTATCTGTATCTATCTATCTACCTACCTACCTATCTGTATCTATCAATCTACCTACCTACCTATCTCTATCTATCTATCTATCTACCTACCTATCTGTATCTATCTACCTACCTACCTATCTCTATCTATCTATCTACCTACCTACCTATCTGTATCTATCTATCTACCTACGTACCTATCTGTATCTATCTATCTACCTACCTACCTATCTGTATCTATCAATCTACCTACCTACCTATCTCTATCTATCTATCTACCTACCTACCTATCTCTATCTATCTATCTACCTACCTACCTATCTGTATTTATCTATCTACCTACCTACCTATCTGTATCTATCTATCTACCTACCTACCTATCTGTATCTATCTACCTACCTACCTATCTGTATCTATCAATCTACCTACCTTCCTATCTGTAGCTATCTACCTACCTACCTATCTGTATCTATCAATCTACCTACCTACCTATCTGTATCTATCAATCTACTTACCTACCTATCTGTATCTATCACTCTACATACCTACCTATCTCTATCTATCTATCTACTTACCTACCTATCTGTATTTATCTATCTACCTACCTACCTATCTGTATCTATCTACCTACCTACCTACCTATCTGTATCTATCAATCTACCTACCTACCTATCTCTATCTATCTATTTACCTACCTACCTATCTCTATCTATCTACCTACCTACCTACCTATCTGTATTTATCTATCTATCTACCTACCTATCTGTATCTATCTACCTACCTACCTATCTCTATCTATCTACCTACCTACCTATCTGTATCTATCTATCTACCTACCTACCTATCTGTATCTATCAATCTACCTACCTACCTATCTGTATCTATCAATCTACTTACCTACCTATCTGTATCTATCATTCTACATACCTACCTATCTCTATCTATCTACCTACCTACCTATCTGTATCTATCAATTCACCTACCTACCTATCTCTATCTATCTATTTACCTACCTACCTATCTCTATCTATCTAACTACCTACCTACCTATCTGTATTTATCTATCTATCTACCTACCTATCTGTATCTATCTACCTACCTACCTATCTCTATCTATCTACCTACCTACCTATCTGTATCTATCTATCTACCTACCTACCTATCTATATCTATCAATCTACCTACCTACCTATCTGTATCTATCAATCTACTTACCTACCTATCTGTATCTATCATTCTACATACCTACCTATCTCTATCTATCTATCTACCTACCTACCTATCTGTATTTAAATATCTACCTACCTACCTATCTGTATCTATCTATCTACCTACCTACCTATCTGTATCTATCAATCTACCTACCTACCTATCTCTATCTATCTATCTACCTACCTACTTATCTCTATCTATCTACCTACCTACCTACCTATCTGTATTTATCTATCTATCTACCTACCTATCTGTATCTATCTACCTACCTACCTATCTCTATCTATCTATCTACCTACCTACCTATCTGTATCTATCTATCTACCTACCTACCTATCTGTATCTATCTATCTACCTACCTACCTATCTGTATCTATCAATCTACCTACCTACCTATCTCTATCTATCTATCTACCTACCTACCTATCTCTATCTATCTACCTACCTACCTATCTGTATTTATCTATCTACCTACCTACCTATCTCTATCTATCTATCTACCTACCTACCTATCTGTATCTATCTATCTACCTACCTACCTACCTGTATCTATCAATCTACCTACCTACCTATCTGTAGCTATCTACCTACCTACCTATCTGTATCTATCAATCTACCTACCTACCTATCTGTAGCTATCTACCTACCTACCTATCTCTATCTATCTATCTACCTACCTACCTATCTGTATCTATCTATCTATCTACCTACCTACCTATCTGTATCTATCAATCTACCTATCTACCTATCTCTATCTATCTACCTACCTACCTATCTCTGTCTATCTACCTACCTACCTACCTATCTGTATTTATCTATCTATCTACCTACCTATCTGTATCTATCTACCTACCTACCTATCTGTATCTATCAATCTACCTACCTACCTATCTGTATCTATCAATCTACTTACCTACCTATCTGTATCTATCATTCTACCTACCTACCTATCTGTATCTATCAATCTACCTACCTACCTATCTGTATTTATCTATCTACCTACCTACCTATCTGTATCTATCTATCTACCTACCTACCTATCTGTATCTATCAATCTACCTACCTACCTATCTCTATCTATCTACCTACCTACCTATCTCTATCTATCTACCTACCTACCTACCTATCTGTATTTATCTATCTATCTACCTACCTATCTGTATCTATCGACCTACCTACCAATCTCTCTCTCTATCTAACTACCTACCTATCTGTATCTATCTATCTACCTACCTACCTATCTGTATCTATCATTCTACATACCTACCTATCTCTATATATCTATCTACCTACCTACCTATCTGTATTTATCTATCTACCTACCTACCTATCTGTATCTATCTATCTACCTACCTACCTATCGGTATCTATCAATCTACCTACCTACCTATCTCTATCTATCTATCTACCTACCTACCTATCTCTATCTATCTACCTACCTACCTAGCTATCTGTATTTATCTATCTATCTACCTACATATCTGTATATATCTACCTACCTACCTATCTCTATCTATCTATCTACCTACCTACCTATCTGTATTTATCTATCTATCTACCTACCTATCTTTATCTATCAATCTACATACCTACCTATCTGTATTTATCTATCTATCTACCTACCTATCTGTATCTATCAATCTACATACCTACCTATCTCTATCTATCTATCTACCTACCTACCTATCTGTATTTATCTATCTATCTACCTACCTATCTGTATCTATCAATCTACCTACCTACCTATCTCTATCTATCTATCTACCTACCTACCTATCTGTATCTATCTATCTATCTACCTACCTACCTATCTGTATCTATCAATCTACCTACCTACCTATCTCTATCTATCTACCTACCTACCTATCTCTATCTATCTATCTACCTACCTACCTATCTGTATCTATCAATCTACCTACCTACCTATGTCTATCTATCTACCTACCTACCTATCTCTATCTATCTATCTACCTACCTATCTATCTGTATCTATCAATCTACCTACCTACCTATCTCTATCTATCTATCTACCTACCTACCTATCTCTATCTATCTACCTACCTACCTACCTATCTGTATTTATCTATCTATCTACCTACCTATCTGTATCTATCTACCTACCTACCTTTCTCTATCTATCTATCTACCTACCTACCTATCTGTATCTATCTATCTACCTACCTACCTATCTGTATCTATCAATCTACCTACCTACCTATGTCTATCTATCTACCTACCTACCTATCTCTATCTATCTACCTACCTACCTATCTGTATCTATCAATCTACATACCTACCTATCTCTATCTATCTATCTACCTACCTACCTATCTCTATCTATCTACCTACCTACCTACCTATCTGTATTTATCTATCTATCTACCTACCTATCTGTATATATCTACCTACCTACCTATCTCTATCTATCTATCTACCTACCTACCTATCTGTATTTATCTATCTATCTACCTACCTATCTGTATCTATCAATCTACATACCTACCTATCTGTATTTATCTATCTATCTACCTACCTATCTGTATCTATCAATCTACATACCTACCTATCTCTATCTATCTATCTATCTACCTACCTACCTATCTGTATTTATCTATCTACCTACCTACCTACCTCTATCTATCAATCTACTTACCTACCTATCTGTATCTATCATTCTACATACCTACCTATCTCTATCTATCTATCTACCTACCTACCTATCTCTATCTATCTACCTACATGCCTACCTATCTTTATTTATCTATCTACCTACATACCTATCTCTATCTATCTATCTACCTACCTACCTATCTGTATCTATCTATCTACCTACCTACCTATCTGTATCTATCAATCTACCTACCTACCTATCTGTAGCTATCTACCTACCTACCTATCTCTATCTATCTATCTACCTACCTACCTATCTGTATCTATCTATCTACCTACCTACCTATCTGTATCTATCAATCTACCTACCTACCTATCTGTATCTATCAATCTACTTACCTGCCTATCTGTATCTATCATTCTACATACCTACCTATCTCTATCTATCTATCTATCATCCTACCTATCTGTATTTATCTATCTACCTACCTACCTATCTGTATCTATCTATCTACCTACCTACCTATCTGTATCTATCAATCTACCTACCTAACTATCTCTATCTATCTATCTATCTACCTACCTACCTACCTATCTCTATCTATCTACCTACCTACCTACCTATCTGTATTTATCTATCTATCTACCTACCTATCTCTATCTATCTACGTACCTACCTATCTCTATCTATCTATGTACCTACCTACCTATCTCTATCTATCTATCTACCTACCTACCTATCTGTATTTATCTATCTACCTAACTACCTTTCTCTATCTATCTATCTACCTACCTACCTATCTATAATTATCTATCTATCTACCTACCTATCTGTATCTATCAATCTACCTACCTACCTTTCTCTATCTATCTACCTACCTACCTATCTCTATCTATCTATCTACCTACCTACCTATCTGTATCTATCAATCTACCTACCTACCTATGTCTATCTATCTACCTGCCTACCTATCTCTATCTATCTATCTACCTACCTACCTATCTGTATCTATCAATCTACCTACCTACATATCTCTATCTATCTATCTACCTACCTACCTATCTCTATCTATCTACCTACCTACCTACCTATCTGTATTTATCTATCTATCTACCTACCTATCTGTATCTATCTACCTACCTACCTTTCTCTATCTATCTATCTACCTACCTACCTATCTGTATCTATCTATCTACCTACCTACCTATCTGTATCTATCAATCTACCAACCTACCTATGTCTATCTATCTACCTACCTACCTATCTCTATCTATCTACCTACCTACCTATCTGTATCTATCAATCTACATACCTACCTATCTCTATCTATCTATCTACCTACCTACCTATCTGTATCTATCTATCTACCTACCTACCTATCTGTATCTATCAATCTACCTACCTACCTTTCTCTATCTATCTATCTACCTACCTACCTATCTGTATCTATCTATCTACCTACCTACCTATCTGTATCTATCTATCTACCTACCTACCTATCTGTATCTATCATTCTACATACCTACCTATCTCTATCTATCTATCTACCTACCTACCTATCTGTATTTAAATATCTACCTACCTACCTATCTGTATCTATCTATCTACCTACCTACCTATCTGTATCTATCAATCCACCTACCTACCTATCTCTATCTATCTATCTATCTATCTACCTACCTATCTGTATCTATCTACCTACCTACCTATCTCTATCTATCTATCTACCTACCTACCTATCTGTATCTATCTATCTACCTACGTACCTATCTGTATCTATCTATCTACCTACCTACCTATCTGTATCTATCAATCTACCTACCTACCTATCTCTATCTATCTATCTACCTACCTACCTATCTCTATCTATCTATCTACCTACCTACCTATCTGTATCTATCTATCTACCTACCTACCTATCTGTATCTATCTACCTACCTACCTATCTGTATCTATCAATCTACCTACCTTCCTATCTGTAGCTATCTACCTACCTACCTATCTGTATCTATCAATCTACCTACCTACCTATCTGTATCTATCAATCTACTTACCTACCTATCTGTATCTATCATTCTACATACCTACCTATCTCTATCTATCTATCTACTTACCTACCTATCTGTATTTATCTATCTACCTACCTACCTAACTGTATCTATCTACCTACCTACCTACCTATCTGTATCTATCAATCTACCTACCTACCTATCTCTATCTATCTATTTACCTACCTACCTATCTCTATCTATCTACCTACCTACCTACCTATCTGTATTTATCTATCTATCTACCTACCTATCTGTATCTATCTACCTACCTACCTATCTCTATCTATCTACCTACCTACCTATCTGTATCTATCTATCTACCTACCTACCTATCTGTATCTATCAATCTACCTACCTACCTATCTGTATCTATCTACTTACCTACCTTTCTCTATCTATCTATCTACCTACTTACCTATCTGTATCTATCTATCTACCTACCTACCTATCTGTATCTATCAATCTACCTACCTACCTATGTCTATCTATCTACCTTCCTACCTATCTCTATCTATCTATCTATCTACCTACCTACCTATCTGTATTTATCTATCTACTTACCTACCTTTCTCTATCTATCTATCTACCTACCTACCTATGTCTATCTATCTACCTACCTACCTACCTCTATCTATCTATCTACCTACCTACCTATCTGTATCTATCAATCTACACACCTACCTATCTCTATCTATCTATCTATCTACTTACCTACCTATCTGTATCTATCTACCTACCTACCTATCTGTATCTATCTATCTACCTACCTACCTATCTGTATCTATCAATCTACCTACCTACCTATCTCTATCTATCTATCTACCTACCTACCTATCTCTATCTATCTACCTACCTACCTATCTGTATTTATCTATCTATCTATCTACCTATCTGTATCTATCTATCTACCTACCTACCTATCTGTATTTATCTATCTACCTACCTACATTTCTCTATCTATCTATCTACCTACCTACCTATCTGTATCTATCTATCAACCTACCTACCTATCTGTATCTATCAATCTACCTACCTACCTATGTCTATCTATCTACCTACCTACCTACCTCTATCTATCTACCTACCTACCTATCTGTATCTATCAATCTACACACCTACCTATCTCTATCTATCTATCTACCTACCTACCTATCTGTATTTATCTATCTACCTACCTACCTATCTGTATCTATCTATCTACCTATCTACCTATCTGTATCTATCAATCTACCTACATACCTATCTCTATCTATCTATTTACCTACCTACCTATCTCTATCTATCTACCTACCTACCTACCTATCTGTATTTATCTATCTATCTACCTACCTATCTGTATCTATCTACCTACCTACCTATCTATATCTATCTACCTACCTACCTATCTGTATCTATCAATCTACCTACCTACCTATCTGTATCTATCAATCTACTTACCTACCTATCTGTATCTATCATTCTACATACCTACCTATCTCTATCTATCTATCTACCTACCTACCTATCTGTATCTATCAATCTACCTACCTACCTATCTCTATCTATCTATCTACCTACCTACTTATCTCTATCTATCTACCTACCTACCTACCTATCTGTATTTACCTACCTACCTATCTCTATCTATCTATCTATCTACCTACCTACCTATCTGTATCTATCTATCTACCTACCTACGTATCTGTATCTATCTATCTACCTACCTACCTATCTGTATCTATCAATCTACCTACCTACCTATCTCTATCTATCTACCTACCTACCTACCTATCTCTATCTATCTACCTACCTACCTACCTATCTGTATTTATCTATCTACCTACCTACCTATCTCTATCTATCTATCTACCTACCTACCTATCTGTATCTATCTATCTACCTACCTACCTATCTGTATCTATCAATCTACCTACCTACCTATCTGTAGCTATCTACCTACCTACCTATCTGTATCTATCAATCTACCTACCTACCTATCTGTAGCTATCTACCTACCTACCTATCTCTATCTATCTATCTACCTACCTACCTATCTATATCTATCTATCTATCTACCTACCTACCTATCTGTATCTATCAATCTACCTACCTACCTATCTCTATCTATCTATCTACCTACCTACCTATCTCTGTCTATCTACCTACCTACCTACCTATCTGTATTTATCTATCTACCTACCTATCTGTATCTATCTACCTACCTACCTATCTGTATCTATCAATCTACCTACCTACCTATCTGTATCTATCAATCTACTTACCTACCTATCTGTATCTATCATTCTACCTACCTTCCTATCTGTATCTATCAATCTACCTACCTACCTATCTGTATTTATCTATCTACCTACCTACATATCTGTATCTATCTATCTACCTACCTACCTATCTGTATCTATCAATCTACCTACCTACCTATCTCTATCTACCTACCTACCTATCTCTATCTATCTACCTACCTACCTACCTATCTGTATTTATCTATCTATCTACCTACCTATCTGTATCTATCGACCTACCTACCAATCTCTCTCTCTATCTAACTACCTACCTATCTGTATCTATCTATCTACCTACCTACCTACCTATCTGTATCTATCAATCTACCTACCTACCTATCTGTATCTATCTACCTACCTACCTACCTATCTGTATTTATCTATCTATCTACCTACCTATCTCTATCTATCTACGTACCTACCTATCTCTATCTATCTATGTACCTACCTACCTATCTCTATCTATCTATCTACCTACCTACCTATCTGTATTTATCTATCTACCTAACTACCTTTCTCTATCTATCTACCTACCTACCTATCTATAATTATCTATCTACCTACCTACCTATCTGTATCTATCAATCTACCTACCTACCTATCTCTATCTATCTACCTACCTACCTATCTCTATCTATCTACCTACCTACCTATCTGTATCTATCAATCTACCTACCTACCTATGTCTATCTATCTACCTACCTACCTATCTCTATCTATCTATCTACCTACCTACCTATCTGTATCTATCAATCTACCTACCTACCTATCTCTATCTATCTATCTACCTACCTACCTATCTCTATCTATCTACCTACCTACCTACCTATCTGTATTTATCTATCTATCTACCTACCTATCTGTATCTATCTACCTACCTACCTTTCTCTATCTATCTATCTACCTACCTACCTATCTGTATCTATCTATCTACCTACCTACCTATCTGTATCTATCAATCTACCTACCTACCTATGTCTATCTATCTACCTACCTACCTATCTCTATCTATCTACCTACCTACCTATCTGTATCTATCAATCTACATACCTACCTATCTCTATCTATCTATCTACCTACCTACCTATCTGTATCTATCTATCTACCTACCTACCTATCTGTATCTATCAATCTACCTACCTACCTTTCTCTATCTATCTATCTACCTACCTACCTATCTGTATCTATCTATCTACCTACCTACCTATCTGTATCTATCTATCTACCTACCTACCTATCTGTATCTATCATTCTACATACCTACCTATCTCTATCTATCTATCTACCTACCTACCTATCTGTATTTAAATATCTACCTACCTACCTATCTGTATCTATCTATCTACCTACCTACCTATCTGTATCTATCAATCTACCTACCTACCTATCTGTATCTATCTACCTACCTACCTACCTATCTGTATTTATCTATCTATCTACCTACCTATCTCTATCTATCTACGTACCTACCTATCTCTATCTATCTATGTATCTACCTACCTATCTCTATCTATCTATCTACCTACCTACCTATCTGTATTTATCTATCTACCTAACTACCTTTCTCT
This sequence comes from Crotalus adamanteus, assembly GCA_039797435.1. Lineage (NCBI taxonomy): Eukaryota > Metazoa > Chordata > Lepidosauria > Squamata > Viperidae > Crotalus > Crotalus adamanteus. The sequence goes on along the minus strand of CM077929.1, from coordinate 10,290,559 downwards.
ATCTATCTACCTACCTACCTATCTATAATTATCTATCTACCTACCTACCTATCTGTATCTATCAATCTACCTACCTACCTATCTCTATCTATCTACCTACCTACCTATCTCTATCTATCTACCTACCTACCTATCTGTATCTATCAATCTACCTACCTACCTATGTCTATCTATCTACCTACCTACCTATCTCTATCTATCTATCTACCTACCTACCTATCTGTATCTATCAATCCACCTACCTACCTATCTCTATCTATCTATCTATCTACCTACCTATCTCTATCTATCTACCTACCTACCTACCTATCTGTATTTATCTATCTATCTACCTACCTATCTGTATCTATCTACCTACCTACCTTTCTCTATCTATCTATCTACCTACCTACCTATCTGTATCTATCTATCTACCTACCTACCTATCTGTATCTATCAATCTACCTACCTACCTATGTCTATCTATCTACCTACCTACCTATCTCTATCTATCTACCTACCTACCTATCTGTATCTATCAATCTACATACCTACCTATCTCTATCTATCTATCTACCTACCTACCTATCTGTATCTATCTACCTACCTACCTACCTATCTGTATCTATCAATCTACCTACCTACCTTTCTCTATCTATCTATCTACCTACCTACCTATCTGTATCTATCTATCTACCTACCTACCTATCTGTATCTATCTATCTACCTACCTACCTATCTGTATCTATCATTCTACATACCTACCTATCTCTATCTATCTATCTACCTACCTACCTATCTGTATTTAAATATCTACCTACCTACCTATCTGTATCTATCTATCTACCTACCTACCTATCTGTATCTATCAATCTACCTACCTACCTATCTCTATCTATCTATCTACCTACCTACTTATCTCTATCTATCTACCTACCTACCTACCTATCTGTATTTATCTATCTATCTACCTACCTATCTGTATCTATCTACCTACCTACCTATCTGTATCTATCAATCTACCTACCTACCTATCTCTATCTATCTATCTACCTACCTACCTATCTGTATCTATCAATCTACCTACCTACCTATCTGTAGCTATCTACCTACCTACCTATCTGTATCTATCAATCTACCTACCTACCTATCTGTAGCTATCTACCTACCTACCTATCTCTATCTATCTATCTACCTACCTACCTATCTGTATCTATCTATCTATCTACCTACCTACCTATCTGTATCTATCAATCTACCTACCTACCTATCTCTATCTATCTATCTACCTACCTACCTATCTGTATCTATCTATCTACATACCTACCTATCTGTATCTATCAATCTAACTACCTACCTATCTCTATCTATATACCTACCTACCTACCTATCTGTATCTATCAATCTACCTACCTACCTATCTCTATCTATCTACCTACCTACCTACCTATCTGTATCTATCAATCTACCTACCTACCTATCTGTATCTATCAATCTACTTACCTACCTATCTGTATCTATCATTCTACATACCTACCTATCTGTATCTATCAATCTACCTACCTACCTATCTGTATTTATCTATCTACCTACCTACCTATCTGTATCTATCTATCTACCTACCTACCTATCTGTATCTATCAATCTACCTACCTACCTATCTCTATCTATCAACCTACCTACCTATCTCTATCTATCTACCTACCTACCTACCTATCTGTATTTATCTATCTATCTACCTACCTATCTGTATCTATCGACCTACCTACCAATCTCTCTCTCTATCTAACTACCTACCTATCTGTATCTATCTATCTACCTACCTACCTATCTGTATCTATCAATCTACCTACCTACCTATCTGTATCTATCAATCTACTTACCTACCTATCTGTATCTATCATTCTACATACCTACCTATCTCTATCTATCTATCTACCTACCTACCTATCTGTATTTATCTATCTACCTACCTACCTATCTGTATCTATCTATCTACCTACCTACCTATCTGTATCTATCAATCTACCTACCTACCTATCTCTATCTATCTATCTACCTACCTACCTATCTCTATCTATCTACCTACCTACCTACCTATCTGTATTTATCTATCTATCTACCTACCTATCTGTATATATCTACCTACCTACCTACCTATCTCTATCTATCTATCTACCTACCTACCTATCTGTATTTATCTATCTATCTACCTACCTATCTGTATCTATCAATCTACATACCTACCTATCTGTATTTATCTATCTATCTACCTACCTATCTGTATCTATCAATCTACATACCTACCTATCTCTATCTATCTATCTACCTACCTACCTATCTGTATTTATCTATCTACCTACCTACCTACCTCTATCTATCAATCTACTTACCTACCTATCTGTATCTATCATTCTACATACCTACCTATCTCTATCTATCTATCTACCTACCTACCTATCTCTATCTATCTACCTACATACCTACCTATCTTTATTTATCTATCTACCTACATACCTATCTCTATCAATCTATCTACCTACCTACCTATCTGTATCTATCTATCTACCTACCTACCTATCTGTATCTATCAATCTACCTACCTACCTATCTGTAGCTATCTACCTACCTACCTATCTGTAGCTATCAATCTACCTACCTACCTATCTGTATCTATCAATCTACTTACCTACCTATCTGTATCTATCATTCTACATACCTACCTATCTCTATCTATCTATCTACCTACCTACCTATCTGTATTTATCTATCTACCTACCTACCTATCTGTATCTATCTATCTACCTACCTACCTATCTGTATCTATCAATCTACCTACCTACCTATCTCTATCTATCTATATATATACCTACCTACCTATCTCTATCTATCTACCTACCTACCTACCTATCTGTATTTATCTATCTATCTACCTACCTATCTCTATCTATCTACGTACCTACCTATCTCTATCTATCTATGTACCTACCTACCTATCTCTATCTATCTATCTACCTACCTACCTATCTGTATTTATCTATCTACCTAACTACCTTTCTCTATCTATCTATCTATCTATCTACCTACCTACCTATCTATAATTATCTATCTACCTACCTACCTATCTGTATCTATCAATCTACCTACCTACCTATCTCTATCTATCTACCTACCTACCTATCTCTATCTATCTATCTACCTACCTACCTATCTGTATCTATCAATCTACCTACCTACCTATGTCTATCTATCTACCTACCTACCTATCTCTATCTATCTATCTACCTACCTACCTATCTGTATCTATCAATCTACCTACCTACCTATCTCTATCTATCTATCTACCTACCTACCTATCTCTATCTATCTACCTACCTACCTACCTATCTGTATTTATCTATCTATCTACCTACCTATCTGTATCTATCTACCTACCTACCTTTCTCTATCTATCTATCTACCTACCTACCTATCTGTATCTATCTATCTACCTACCTACCTATCTGTATCTATCAATCTACCTACCTACCTATGTCTATCTATCTACCTACCTACCTATCTCTATCTATCTACCTACCTACCTATCTGTATCTATCAATCTACATACCTACCTATCTCTATCTATCTATCTACCTACCTACCTATCTGTATCTATCTATCTATCTACCTACCTACCTATCTGTATCTATCAATCTACCTACCTACCTATCTCTATCTATCTATCTATCTACCTACCTACCTATCTCTATCTATCTACCTACCTACCTACCTATCTGTATTTATCTATCTATCTACCTACCTATCTCTATCTATCTACGTACCTACCTATTTCTATCTATCTATGTACCTACCTACCTATCTCTATCTATCTATCTACCTACCTACCTATCTGTATTTATCTATCTACCTAACTACCTTTCTCGATCTATCTATCTACCTACCTACCTATCTATAATTATCTATCTACCTACCTACCTATCTGTATCTATCAATCTACCTACCTACCTATGTCTATCTATCTACCTACCTACCTATCTCTATCTATCTATCTACCTACCTACCTATCTGTATCTATCAATCTACCTACCTACCTATCTCTATCTATCTATCTACCTACCTACCTATCTCTATCTATCTACCTACCTACCTACCTATCTGTATTTATCTATCTACCTACCTACCTATCTGTATCTATCTATCTACCTACCTACCTATCTGTATCTATCAATCTACCTACCTACCTATCTCTATCTATCTACCTACCTACCTATCTGTATCTATCAATCTACATACCTACCTATCTCTATCTATCTATCTACCTACCTACCTATCTGTATCTATCTATCTACCTACCTACCTATCTGTATCTATCAATCTACCTACCTACCTTTCTCTATCTATCTATCTACCTACCTACCTATCTCTATCTATCTATCTACCTACCTACCTATCTGTATTTATCTATCTATCTACCTACCTATCTCTATCTATCTACGTACCTACCTATCTCTATCTATCTATGTACCTACCTACCTATCTCTATCTATCTACCTACATACCTACCTATCTTTATTTATCTATCTACCTACATACCTATCTCTATCTATCTATCTACCTACCTACCTATCTGTATCTATCTATTTACCTACATACCTATCTGTATCTATCAATCTACCTACCTACCTATCTGTAGCTATCTACCTACCTACCTATCTGTAGCTATCAATCTACCTACCTACCTATCTGTATCTATCAATCTACTTACCTACCTATCTGTATCTATCATTCTACATACCTACCTATCTCTATCTATCTATCTACCTACCTACCTATCTGTATTTATCTATCTACCTACCTACCTATCTGTATCTATCTATCTACCTACCTACCTATCTGTATCTATCAATCTACCTACCTACCTATCTCTATCTATCTATCTATCTATCTACCTACCTACCTATCTCTATCTATCTACCTACCTACCTACCTATCTGTATTTATCTATCTATCTACCTACCTATCTCTATCTATCTACGTACCTACCTATCTCTATCTATCTATGTACCTACCTACCTATCTCTATCTATCTATCTACCTACCTACCTATCTGTATTTATCTATCTACCTAACTACCTTTCTCTATCTATCTATCTACCTACCTACCTATCTATAATTATCTATCTACCTACCTACCTATCTGTATCTATCAATCTACCTACCTACCTATCTCTATCTATCTACCTACCTACCTATCTCTATCTATCTATCTACCTACCTACCTATCTGTATCTATCAATCTACCTACCTACCTATGTCTATCTATCTACCTACCTACCTATCTCTATCTATCTATCTACCTACCTACCTATCTGTATCTATCAATCTACCTACCTACCTATCACTATCTATCTATCTACCTACCTACCTATCTCTATCTATCTACCTACCTACCTACCTATCTGTATTTATCTATCTATCTACCTACCTATCTGTATCTATCTACCTACCTACCTTTCTCTATCTATCTATCTACCTACCTACCTATCTGTATCTATCTATCTACCTACCTACCTATCTGTATCTATCAATCTACCTACCTACCTATGTCTATCTATCTACCTACCTACCTATCTCTATCTATCTACCTACCTACCTATCTGTATCTATCAATCTACATACCTACCTATCTCTATCTATCTATCTACCTACCTACCTATCTGTATCTATCTATCTACCTACCTACCTATCTGTATCTATCAATCTACCTACCTACCTATCTCTATCTATCTATCTATCTATCTACCTACCTACCTATCTCTATCTATCTACCTACCTACCTACCTATCTGTATTTATCTATCTATCTACCTACCTATCTCTATCTATCTACGTACCTACCTATCTCTATCTATCTATGTACCTACCTACCTATCTCTATCTATCTATCTACCTACCTACCTATCTGTATTTATCTATCTACCTAACTACCTTTCTCTATCTATCTATCTACCTACCTACCTATCTATAATTATCTATCTACCTACCTACCTATCTGTATCTATCAATCTACCTACCTACCTATGTCTATCTATCTACCTACCTACCTATCTCTATCTATCTATCTACCTACCTACCTATCTGTATCTATCAATCTACCTACCTACCTATCTCTATCTATCTATCTACCTACCTACCTATCTCTATCTATCTACCTACCTACCTACCTATCTGTATTTATCTATCTACCTACCTACCTATCTGTATCTATCTATCTACCTACCTACCTATCTGTATCTATCAATCTACCTACCTACCTATCTCTATCTATCTACCTACCTACCTATCTGTATCTATCAATCTACATACCTACCTATCTCTATCTATCTATCTACCTACCTACCTACCTGTATCTATCTATCTACCTACCTACCTATCTGTATCTATCAATCTACCTACCTACCTTTCTCTATCTATCTATCTACCTACCTACCTATCTCTATCTATCTACCTACCTACCTACCTATCTGTATTTATCTATCTATCTACCTACCTATCTCTATCTATCTACGTACCTACCTATCTCTATCTATCTATGTACCTACCTACCTATCTCTATCTATCTATCTACCTACCTACCTATCTGTATTTATCTATCTACCTAACTACATTTCTCTATCTATCTATCTACCTACCTACCTATCTATAATTATCTATCTACCTACCTACCTATCTGTATCTATCAATCTACCTACCTACCTATGTCTATCTATCTACCTACCTACCTATCTCTATCTATCTATCTACCTACCTACCTATCTGTATCTATCAATCTACCTACCTACCTATCTCTATCTATCTATCTACCTACCTACCTATCTCTATCTATCTACCTACCTACCTACCTATCTGTATTTATCTATCTACCTACCTACCTATCTGTATCTATCTATCTACCTACCTACCTATCTGTATCTATCAATCTACCTACCTACCTATCTCTATCTATCTACCTACCTACCTATCTGTATCTATCAATCTACATACCTACCTATCTCTATCTATCTATCTACCTACCTACCTACCTGTATCTATCTATCTACCTACCTACCTATCTGTATCTATCAATCTACCTACCTACCTTTCTCTATCTATCTATCTATCTACCTACCTACCTATCTGTATCTATCTATCTACCTACCTACCTATCTGTATCTATCTATCTACCTACCTACCTATCTGTATCTATCAATCTACCTACCTACCTATCTCTATCTATCTATCTATCTACCTACCTACCTATCTCTATATATCTACCTACCTACCTATCTGTATTTATCTATCTATCTACCTACCTATCTGTATCTATCTACCTACCTACCTATCTCTATCTATCTATCTACCTACCTACCTATCTCTATCTATCTATCTACCTACCTACCTATCTGTATTTATCTATCTACTTACCTACCTTTCTCTATCTATCTATCTACCTACTTACCTATCTGTATCTATCTATCTACCTACCTACCTATCTGTATCTATCAATCTACCTACCTACCTATGTCTATCTATCTACCTTCCTACCTATCTCTATCTATCTATCTATCTACCTACCTACCTATCTGTATTTATCTATCTACTTACCTACCTTTCTCTATCTATCTATCTACCTACCTACCTATGTCTATCTATCTACCTACCTACCTACCTCTATCTATCTATCTACCTACCTACCTATCTGTATCTATCAATCTACACACCTACCTATCTCTATCTATCTATCTATCTACTTACCTACCTATCTGTATCTATCTATCTACCTACCTACCTATCTGTATCTATCTATCTACCTACCTACCTATCTGTATCTATCAATCTACCTACCTACCTATCTCTATCTATCTATCTACCTACCTACCTATCTGTATCTATCAATCTACCTACCTACCTATCTGTATCTATCAATCTACCTACCTACCTATCTGTATCTATCAATCTACCTACCTACCTATCTCTATCTATCTATCTACCTACCTACCTATCTCTATCTATCTACCTACCTACCTACCTATCTGTATTTATCTATCTACCTACCTACCTATCTGTATCTATCTATCTACCTACCTACCTATCTGTATCTATCAATCTACCTACCTACCTATCTCTATCTATCTACCTACCTACCTATCTGTATCTATCAATCTACATACCTACCTATCTCTATCTATCTATCTACCTACCTACCTATCTGTATCTATCTATCTACCTACCTACCTATCTGTATCTATCAATCTACCTACCTACCTTTCTCTATCTATCTATCTACCTACCTACCTATCTGTATCTATCTATCTACCTACCTACCTATCTGTATCTATCTATCTACCTACCTACCTATCTGTATCTATCAATCTACCTACCTACCTATCTCTATCTATCTATCTACCTACCTACCTATCTCTATATATCTACCTACCTACCTACCTATCTGTATTTATCTATCTATCTACCTACCTATCTGTATCTATCTACCTACCTACCTATCTCTATCTATCTATCTACCTACCTACCTATCTCTATCTATCTATCTACCTACCTACCTATCTGTATTTATCTATCTACTTACCTACCTTTCTCTATCTATCTATCTATCTACCTACTTACCTATCTGTATCTATCTATCTACCTACCTACCTATCTGTATCTATCAATCTACCTACCTACCTATGTCTATCTATCTACCTTCCTACCTATCTCTATCTATCTATCTATCTATCTACCTACCTACCTATCTGTATTTATCTATCTACTTACCTACCTTTCTCTATCTATCTATCTACCTACCTACCTATGTCTATCTATCTACCTACCTACCTACCTCTATCTATCTATCTACCTACCTTCCTATCTGTATCTATCAATCTACACACCTACCTATCTCTATCTATCTATCTATCTACTTACCTACCTATCTGTATCTATCTATCTACCTACCTACCTATCTGTATCTATCTATCTACCTACCTACCTATCTGTATCTATCAATCTACCTACCTACCTATCTCTATCTATCTATCTACCTACCTACCTATCTCTATCTATCTACCTACCTACCTATCTGTATTTATCTATCTATCTATCTACCTATCTGTATCTATCTATCTACCTACCTACCTATCTGTATTTATCTATCTATCTACCTACATTTCTCTATCTATCTATCTACCTACCTACCTATCTGTATCTATCTATCTACCTACCTACCTATCTGTATCTATCAATCTACCTACCTACCTATGTCTATCTATCTACCTACCTACCTACCTCTATCTATCTATCTACCTACCTACCTATCTGTATCTATCAATCTACACACCTACCTATCTCTATCTATCTATCTACCTACCTACCTATCTGTATTTATCTATCTACCTACCTACCTATCTGTATCTATCTATCTACCTACCTACCTATCTGTATCTATCAATCTACCTACCTACCTATCTCTATCTATCTATTTACCTACCTACCTATCTCTATCTATCTACCTACCTACCTACCTATCTGTATTTATCTATCTATCTACCTACCTATCTGTATCTATCTACCTACCTACCTATCTATATCTATCTACCTACCTACCTATCTGTATCTATCTATCTACCTACCTACCTATCTGTATCTATCAATCTACCTACCTACCTATCTGTATCTATCAATCTACTTACCTACCTATCTGTATCTATCATTCTACATACCTACCTATCTCTATCTATCTATCTACCTACCTACCTATCTGTATCTATCAATCCACCTACCTACCTATCTCTATCTATCTATTTACCTACCTACCTATCTCTATCTATCTACCTACCTACCTACCTATCTGTATTTATCTATCTATCTACCTACCTATCTGCATCTATCTACCTACCTACCTATCTCTATCTATCTACCTACCTACCTATCTGTATCTATCTATCTACCTACCTACCTATCTATATCTATCAATCTACCTACCTACCTATCTGTATCTATCAATCTACTTACATACCTATCTGTATCTATCATTCTACATACCTACCTATCTCTATCTATCTATCTACCTACCTACCTATCTGTATTTAAATATCTACCTACCTACCTATCTGTATCTATCTATCTACCTACCTACCTATCTGTATCTATCAATCTACCTACCTACCTATCTCTATCTATCTATCTACCTACCTACCTATCTCTATCTATCTACCTACCTACCTACCTATCTCTATTTATCTATCTACCTACCTATCTGTATCTATCTACCTACCTACCTATGTCTATCTATCTCTCTACCTACCTACCTTTCTCTATCTATCTATCTACCTACCTACCTATCTGTATCTATCTATCTACCTACCTACCTATCTGTATCTATCAATCTACCTACCTACCTATGTCTATCTATCTACCTACCTACCTATCTCTATCTATCTATCTACCTACCTACCTATCTGTATCTATCAATCTACATACCTACTTATCTCTATCTATCTATCTACCTACCCACCTATCTGTATTTATCTATCTACCTACCTACCTATCTGTATCTATCTATCTACCTACCTACCTATCTGTATCTATCAATCTACCTACCTACCTATCTCTATGTATCTATCTACCTACCTACCTATCTCTATCTATCTACCTACCTACCTACCTATCTGTATTTATCTATCTATCTACCTACCTATCTGTATCTATCTACCTACCTACCTATCTCTATCTATCTATCTATCTATCTACCTACCTACCTATCTCTATCTATCTATCTACCTACCTAACTATCTGTATTTATCTACCTACCTACCTACCTTTCTCTATCTATCTATCTACCTACCTACCTATCTGTATCTATCTATCTACCTACCTACCTATCTGTATCTATCAATCTACACACCTACCTATCTCTATCTATCTATCTACCTACCTACCTATCTGTATTTATCTATCTACCTACCTACCTATCTGTATTTATCTATCTACCTACCTACCTATCTGTATCTATCAATCTACCTACCTACCTATCTCTATCTATCTATTTACCTACCTACCTATCTCTATCTATCTACCTACCTACCTACCTATCTGTATTTATCTATCTATCTACCTACCTATCTGTATCTATCTACCTACCTACCTATCTATATCTATCTACCTACCTACCTATCTGTATCTATCTATCTACCTACCTACCTATCTGTATCTATCAATCTACCTACCTACCTATCTGTATCTATCAATCTACTTACCTACCTATCTGTATCTATCATTCTACATACCTACCTATCTCTATCTATCTATCTACCTACCTACCTATCTGTATCTATCAATCCACCTACCTACCTATCTCTATCTATCTATTTACCTACCTACCTATCTCTATCTATCTACCTACCTACCTACCTATCTGTATTTATCTATCTATCTACCTACCTATCTGCATCTATCTACCTACCTACCTATCTCTATCTATCTACCTACCTACCTATCTGTATCTATCTATCTACCTACCTACCTATCTATATCTATCAATCTACCTACCTACCTATCTGTATCTATCAATCTACTTACCTACCTATCTGTATCTATCATTCTACATACCTACCTATCTCTATCTATCTATCTACCTACCTACCTATCTGTATTTAAATATCTACCTACCTACCTATCTGTATCTATCTATCTACCTACCTACCTATCTGTATCTATCAATCTACCTACCTACCTATCTCTATCTATCTATCTACCTACCTACCTATCTCTATCTATCTACCTACCTACCTACCTATCTCTATTTATCTATCTACCTACCTATCTGTATCTATCTACCTACCTACCTATGTCTATCTATCTCTCTACCTACCTACCTTTCTCTATCTATCTATCTACCTACCTACCTATCTGTATCTATCTATCTACCTACCTACCTATCTGTATCTATCAATCTACCTACCTACCTATGTCTATCTATCTACCTACCTACCTATCTCTATCTATCTATCTACCTACCTACCTATCTGTATCTATCAATCTACATACCTACTTATCTCTATCTATCTATCTACCTACCCACCTATCTGTATTTATCTATCTACCTACCTACCTATCTGTATCTATCTATCTACCTACCTACCTATCTGTATCTATCAATCTACCTACCTACCTATCTCTATGTATCTATCTACCTACCTACCTATCTCTATCTATCTACCTACCTACCTACCTATCTGTATTTATCTATCTATCTACCTACCTATCTGTATCTATCTACCTACCTACCTATCTCTATCTATCTATCTATCTATCTATCTACCTACCTACCTATCTCTATCTATCTATCTACCTACCTAACTATCTGTATTTATCTACCTACCTACCTACCTTTCTCTATCTATCTATCTACCTACCTACCTATCTGTATCTATCTATCTACCTACCTACCTATCTGTATCTATCAATCTACCTACCTATCTGTATCTATCAATCTACATACCTACCTATCTCTATCTATCTATCTACCTACCTACCTATCTCTATCTATCTACCTACCTATCTCTATCTATCTATTTACCTACCTACCTATCTGTATTTATCTATCTACCTACCTACCTTTCTCTATCTATCTATCTACCTACCTACCTATCTGTATCTATCTATCTACCTACCTACCTATCTGTATCTATCAATCTACCTACCTACCTATGTCTATCTATCTACCTACCTACCTATCTCTATCTACCAATCTATCTATCTATCTACCTACCTACCTATCTCTATCTATCTACCTACCTACCTACCTATCTGTATTTATCTATCTATCTACCTACCTATCTGTATCTATCTACCTACCTACCTATCTCTATCTATCTATCTACCTACCTACCTATCTGTATCTATCTATCTACCTACCTACCTATCTGTATCTATCAATCTACCTACCTACCTATCTGTATCTATCAATCTACTTACCTACCTATCTGTATCTATCATTCTACATACCTACCTATCTCTATCTATCTATCTACCTACCTACCTATCTGTATTTATCTATCTACCTACCTACCTATCTGTATCTATCTATCTACCTACCTACCTATCTGTATCTATCAATCTACCTACCTACCTATCTCTATCTATCTATCTACCTACCTACCTATCACTATCTATCTACCTACCTACCTACCTATCTGTATTTATCTATCTATCTATGTACCTATCTGTATCTATCTACCTACCTACCTATGTCTATCTATCTCTCTACCTACCTACCTTTCTCTATCTATCTATCTACCTACCTACCTATCTCTATCTATCTATCTACCTACCTACCTATCTGTATCTATCAATCTACATACCTACTTATCTCTATCTATCTATCTACCTACCCACCTATCTGTATTTATCTATCTACCTACCTACCTATCTGTATCTATCTATCTACCTACCTACCTATCTGTATCTATCAATCTACCTACCTACCTATCTCTATGTATCTATCTACCTACCTACCTATCTCTATCTATCTACCTACCTACCTACCTATCTGTATTTATCTATCTATCTACCTACCTATCTGTATCTATCTACCTACCTACCTATCTCTATCTATCTATCTATCTATCTACCTACCTACCTATCTCTATCTATCTATCTACCTACCTAACTATCTGTATTTATCTACCTACCTACCTACCTTTCTCTATCTATCTATCTACCTACCTACCTATCTGTATCTATCTATCTACCTACCTACCTATCTGTATCTATCAATCTACCTACCTATCTGTATCTATCAATCTACATACCTACCTATCTCTATCTATCTATCTACCTACCTACCTACCTATCTGTATTTATCTATCTATCTACCTACCTATCTGTATCTATCTACCTACCTACCTATCTCTATCTATCTACCTACCTATCTCTATCTATCTATTTACCTACCTACCTATCTGTATTTATCTATCTACCTACCTACCTTTCTCTATCTATCTATCTACCTACCTACCTATCTGTATCTATCTATCTACCTACCTACCTATCTGTATCTATCAATCTACCTACCTACCTATGTCTATCTATCTACCTACCTACCTATCTCTATCTACCAATCTATCTATCTATCTACCTACCTACCTATCTCTATCTATCTACCTACCTACCTACCTATCTGTATTTATCTATCTATCTACCTACCTATCTGTATCTATCTACCTACCTACCTATCTCTATCTATCTATCTACCTACCTACCTATCTGTATCTATCTATCTACCTACCTACCTATCTGTATCTATCAATCTACCTACCTACCTATCTGTATCTATCAATCTACTTACCTACCTATCTGTATCTATCATTCTACATACCTACCTATCTCTATCTATCTATCTACCTACCTACCTATCTGTATTTATCTATCTACCTACCTACCTATCTGTATCTATCTATCTACCTACCTACCTATCTGTATCTATCAATCTACCTACCTACCTATCTCTATCTATCTATCTACCTACCTACCTATCACTATCTATCTACCTACCTACCTACCTATCTGTATTTATCTATCTATCTATGTACCTATCTGTATCTATCTACCTACCTACCTATATCTATCTATCTCTCTACCTACCTACCTTTCTCTATCTATCTATCTACCTACCTACCTATCTGTATCTATCTATCTACCTACCTACCTATCTGTATCTATCAATCTACCTACCTACCTATGTCTATCTATCTACCTACCTACCTATCTCTATCTATCTATCTACCTAACTACCTATCTGTATCTATCAATCTACATACCTACTTATCTCTATCTATCTATCTACCTACCTACCTATCTGTATTTATCTATCTACCTACCTACCTATCTGTATCTATCTATCTACCTACCTACCTATCTGTATCTATCAATCTACCTACCTATCTGTATCTATCAATCTACATACCTACCTATCTCTATCTATCTATCTACCTACCTACCTACCTATCTGTATTTATCTATCTATCTACCTACCTATCTGTATCTGTCTACCTACCTACCTATCTCTATCTATCTACCTACCTACCTATCTGTATCTATCAATCTACCTACCTACCTCTCTCTATCTATCTATCTACTTACCTACCTATCTGTATCTATCATTCTACATACCTACCTATCTCTATCTATCTATCTACCTACCTACCTATCTGTATTTATCTATCTACCTACCTACCTATCTGTATCTATCAATCTACCTACCTACCTATCTCTATCTATCTATCTACCTACCTACCTATCTCTATCTACCTACCTACCTATCTCTATCTATCTACCTACCTACCTACCTATCTGTATTTATCTATCTATCTACCTACCTATCTGTATCTATCTACCTACCTACCTATCTCTATCTATCTATCTATCTATCTACCTACCTACCTACCTATCTCTATCTATCTATCTACCTACCTAACTATCTGTATTTATCTACCTACCTACCTACCTTTCTCTATCTATCTATGTACCTACCTACCTATCTGTATCTATCTATCTACCTACCTACCTATCTGTATCTATCAATCTACCTACCTATCTGTATCTATCAATCTACATACCTACCTATCTCTATCTATCTATCTACCTACCTACCTACCTATCTGTATTTATCTATCTATCTACCTACCTATCTGTATCTATCTACCTACCTACCTATCTCTATCTATCTACCTACCTATCTCTATCTATCTATTTACCTACCTACCTATCTGTATTTATCTATCTACCTACCTACCTTTCTCTATCTATCTATCTACCTACCTACCTATCTGTATCTATCTATCTACCTACCTACCTATCTGTATCTATCAATCTACCTACCTACCTATGTCTATCTATCTACCTACCTACCTATCTCTATCTACCAATCTATCTATCTATCTACCTACCTACCTATCTCTATCTATCTACCTACCTACCTACCTATCTGTATTTATCTATCTATCTACCTACCTATCTGTATCTATCTACCTACCTACCTATCTCTATCTATCTATCTACCTACCTACCTATCTGTATCTATCTATCTACCTACCTACCTATCTGTATCTATCAATCTACCTACCTACCTATCTGTATCTATCAATCTACTTACCTACCTATCTGTATCTATCATTCTACATACCTACCTATCTCTATCTATCTATCTACCTACCTACCTATTTGTATTTATCTATCTACCTACCTACCTATCTGTATCTATCTATCTACCTACCTACCTATCTGTATCTATCAATCTACCTACCTACCTATCTCTATCTATCTATCTACCTACCTACCTATCACTATCTATCTACCTACCTACCTACCTATCTGTATTTATCTATCTATCTATGTACTTATCTGTATCTATCTACCTACCTACCTATGTCTATCTATCTCTCTACCTACCTACCTTTCTCTATCTATCTATCTACCTACCTACCTATCTCTATCTATCTATCTACCTACCTACCTATCTGTATCTATCAATCTACATACCTACTTATCTCTATCTATCTATCTACCTACCCACCTATCTGTATTTATCTATCTACCTACCTACCTATCTGTATCTATCTATCTACCTACCTACCTATCTGTATCTATCAATCTACCTACCTACCTATCTCTATGTATCTACCTACCTACCTACCTATCTCTATCTATCTACCTACCTACCTACCTATCTGTATTTATCTATCTATCTACCTACCTATCTGTATCTATCTACCTACCTACCTATCTCTATCTATCTATCTATCTATCTATCTACCTACCTACCTATCTCTATCTATCTATCTACCTACCTAACTATCTGTATTTATCTACCTACCTACCTACCTTTCTCTATCTATCTATCTACCTACCTACCTATCTGTATCTATCTATCTACCTACCTACCTATCTGTATCTATCAATCTACCTACCTATCTGTATCTATCAATCTACATACCTACCTATCTCTATCTATCTATCTACCTACCTACCTACCTATCTGTATTTATCTATCTATCTACCTACCTATCTGTATCTATCTACCTACCTACCTATCTCTATCTATCTACCTACCTATCTCTATCTATCTATTTACCTACCTACCTATCTGTATTTATCTATCTACCTACCTACCTTTCTCTATCTATCTATCTACCTACCTACCTATCTGTATCTATCTATCTACCTACCTACCTATCTGTATCTATCAATCTACCTACCTACCTATGTCTATCTATCTACCTACCTACCTATCTCTATCTACCAATCTATCTATCTATCTACCTACCTACCTATCTCTATCTATCTACCTACCTACCTACCTATCTGTATTTATCTATCTATCTACCTACCTATCTGTATCTATCTACCTACCTACCTATCTCTATCTATCTATCTACCTACCTACCTATCTGTATCTATCTATCTACCTACCTACCTATCTGTATCTATCAATCTACCTACCTACCTATCTGTATCTATCAATCTACTTACCTACCTATCTGTATCTATCATTCTACATACCTACCTATCTCTATCTATCTATCTACCTACCTACCTATCTGTATTTATCTATCTACCTACCTACCTATCTGTATCTATCTATCTACCTACCTACCTATCTGTATCTATCAATCTACCTACCTACCTATCTCTATCTATCTATCTACCTACCTACCTATCACTATCTATCTACCTACCTACCTACCTATCTGTATTTATCTATCTATCTATGTACCTATCTGTATCTATCTACCTACCTACCTATGTCTATCTATCTCTCTACCTACCTACCTTTCTCTATCTATCTATCTACCTACCTACCTATCTGTATCTATCTATCTACCTACCTACCTATCTGTATCTATCAATCTACCTACCTACCTATGTCTATCTATCTACCTACCTACCTATCTCTATCTATCTATCTACCTAACTACCTATCTGTATCTATCAATCTACATACCTACTTATCTCTATCTATCTATCTACCTACCTACCTATCTGTATTTATCTATCTACCTACCTACCTATCTGTATCTATCTATCTACCTACCTACCTATCTGTATCTATCAATCTACCTACCTATCTGTATCTATCAATCTACATACCTACCTATCTCTATCCATCTATCTACCTACCTACCTACCTATCTGTATTTATCTATCTATCTACCTACCTATCTGTATCTGTCTACCTACCTACCTATCTCTATCTATCTACCTACCTACCTATCTGTATCTATCAATCTACCTACCTACCTATCTCTATCTATCTATCTACTTACCTACCTATCTGTATCTATCATTCTACATACCTACCTATCTCTATCTATCTATCTACCTACCTACCTATCTGTATTTATCTATCTACCTACCTACCTATCTGTATCTATCAATCTACCTACCTACCTATCTCTATCTATCTATCTACCTACCTACCTATCTCTATCTACCTACCTACCTACCTATCTGTATTTATCTATCTATCTACCTACCTATCTGTATCTGTCTACCTACCTACCTATCTCTATCTATCTACCTACCTACGTATCTCTATCTATCTATCTACCTACCTACCTATCTGTATTTATCTATCTACTTACCTACCTTTCTCTATCTATCTATCTACCTACCTACCTATCTGTATCTATCTATCTACCTACCTACCTATCTGTATCTATCAATCTACCTACCTACCTATCTGTATCTATCAATCTACCTACCTACCTATCTGTATCTATCAATCTACTTGCCTACCTATCTGTATCAATCATTCTACATACCTACCTATCTCTATCTATCTATCTACCTACCTACCTATCTGTATTTATCTATCTACCTACCTACCTATCTGTATCTATCTATCTACCTACCTACCTATCTGTATCTATCAATCTACCTACCTACCTATCTCTATCAATCTATCTACCTACCTACCTATCTCTATCTATCTACCTAACTACCTACCTATCTGTATTTATCTATCTATCTACTTACCTATCTGTATCTATCTACCTACCTACCTATCTCTATCTATCTATCTATCTACCTACCTACCTATCTGTATCTATCTATCTACCTACCTACCTATCTGTATCTATCAATCTACCTACCTACCTATCTGTATCTATCAATCTACTTACCTACCTATCTGTATCTATCATTCTACATACCTACCTATCTCTATCTATCTATCTACCTACCTACCTATCTGTATTTATCTATCTACCTACCTACCTATCTGTATCTATCTATCTATCTACCTACCTATCTCTATCTATCTATCTACATACCTACCTATCTCTATCTATCTACCTACCTACCTACCTATCTGTATTTATCTATCTACCTACCTATCTGTATCTATCAACCTACCTACCTATCTCTATCTATCTATCTACCTACCTACCTATCTGTATTTATCTATCTACCTACCTACCTATCTGTATCTTTCTATCTACCTACCTACCTATCTGTATCTATCTATCTACCTACCTACCTATCTGTATCTATCAATCTACCTACCTACCTATGTCTATCTATCTACTTACCTACCTATCTCTATCTATCTATCTACCTACCTACCTATCTGTATCTATCAATCTACATACCTACCTATCTCTATCTATCTATCTACCTACCTACCTATCTGTATTTATCTATCTACCTACCTACCTATCTGTATCTATCTATCTACCTACCTACCTATCTGTATCTATCAATCTACCTACCTACCTATCTCTATCTATCTATCTACCTACCTACCTATCTCTATCTATCTACCTACCTACCTATCTGTATTTATCTATCTATCTATCTACCTATCTGTATCTATCTATCTACCTACCTACCTATCTGTATTTATCTAACTACCTACCTACATTTCTCTATCTATCTATCTATCTACCTACCTACCTATCTGTATCTATATATCTACCTACCTACCTATCTGTATCTATCAATCTACCTACCTATCTATGTCTATCTATCTACCTACCTACCTACCTCTATCTATCTATCTACCTACCTACCTATCTGTATCTATCAATCTACACACCTACCTATCTCTATCTATCTATCTACCTACCTACCTATCTGTATTTATCTATCTACCTACCTACCTATCTGTATTTATCTATCTACCTACCTACCTATCTGTATCTTTCTATCTACCTACCTACCTATCTGTATCTATCTATCTACCTACCTACCTATCTGTATCTATCAATCTACCTACCTACCTATGTCTATCTATCTACTTACCTACCTATCTCTATCTATCTATCTACCTACCTACCTATCTGTATCTATCAATCTACATACCTACCTATCTCTATCTATCTATCTACCTACCTACCTATCTGTATTTATCTATCTACCTACCTACCTATCTGTATCTATCTATCTACCTACCTACCTATCTGTATCTATCAATCTACCTACCTACCTATCTCTATCTATCTATCTACCTACCTACCTATCTCTATCTATCTACCTACCTACCTATCTGTATTTATCTATCTATCTATCTACCTATCTGTATCTATCTATCTACCTACCTACCTATCTGTATTTATCTAACTACCTACCTACATTTCTCTATCTATCTATCTATCTACCTACCTACCTATCTGTATCTATATATCTACCTACCTACCTATCTGTATCTATCAATCTACCTACCTATCTATGTCTATCTATCTACCTACCTACCTACCTCTATCTATCTATCTACCTACCTACCTATCTGTATCTATCAATCTACACACCTACCTATCTCTATCTATCTATCTACCTACCTACCTATCTGTATTTATCTATCTACCTACCTACCTATCTCTATCTATCTATTTACCTACCTACCTATCTCTATCTATCTACCTACCTACCTACCTATCTGTATTTATCTATCTATCTACCTACCTATCTGTATCTATCTACCTACCTACCTATCTATATCTATCTATCTACCTACCAATCTGTATCTATCTATCTACCTACCTACCTATCTCTATCTATCAATCTACCTACCTACCTATCTGTATGTATCAATCTACTTACCTACCTATCTGTATCTATCATTCTACATACCTACCTATCTCTATCTATCTATCTACCTACCTACCTATCTGTATCTATCAATCCACCTACCTACCTATCTCTATCTATCTATTTACCTACCTACCTATCTCTATCTATCTACCTACCTACCTACCTATCTGTATTTATCTATCTATCTACCTACCTATCTGCATCTATCTACCTACCTACCTATCTCTATCTATCTACCTACCTACCTATCTGTATCTATCTATCTACCTACCTACCTATCTATATCTATCAATCTACCTACCTACCTATCTGTATCTATCAATCTACTTACCTACCTATCTGTATCTATCATTCTACATACCTCCCTATCTCTATCTATCTATCTACCTACCTACCTATCTGTATTTAAATATCTACCTACCTACCTATCTGTATCTATCTATCTATCTACCTACCTATCTCTATCTATCTATCTACATACCTACCTATCTCTATCTATCTACCTACCTACCTACCTATCTGTATTTATCTATCTACCTACCTATCTGTATCTATCAACCTACCTACCTATCTCTATCTATCTATCTACCTACCTACCTATCTGTATTTATCTATCTACCTACCTACCTATCTGTATCTTTCTATCTACCTACCTACCTATCTGTATCTATCTATCTACCTACCTACCTATCTGTATCTATCAATCTACCTACCTACCTATGTCTATCTATCTACTTACCTACCTATCTCTATCTATCTATCTACCTACCTACCTATCTGTATCTATCAATCTACATACCTACCTATCTCTATCTATCTATCTACCTACCTACCTATCTGTATTTATCTATCTACCTACCTACCTATCTGTATCTATCTATCTACCTACCTACCTATCTGTATCTATCAATCTACCTACCTACCTATCTCTATCTATCTATCTACCTACCTACCTATCTCTATCTATCTACCTACCTACCTATCTGTATTTATCTATCTATCTATCTACCTATCTGTATCTATCTATCTACCTACCTACCTATCTGTATTTATCTAACTACCTACCTACATTTCTCTATCTATCTATCTATCTACCTACCTACCTATCTGTATCTATATATCTACCTACCTACCTATCTGTATCTATCAATCTACCTACCTATCTATGTCTATCTATCTACCTACCTACCTACCTCTATCTATCTATCTACCTACCTACCTATCTGTATCTATCAATCTACACACCTACCTATCTCTATCTATCTATCTACCTACCTACCTATCTGTATTTATCTATCTACCTACCTACCTATCTCTATCTATCTATTTACCTACCTACCTATCTCTATCTATCTACCTACCTACCTACCTATCTGTATTTATCTATCTATCTACCTACCTATCTGTATCTATCTACCTACCTACCTATCTATATCTATCTATCTACCTACCAATCTGTATCTATCTATCTACCTACCTACCTATCTCTATCTATCAATCTACCTACCTACCTATCTGTATGTATCAATCTACTTACCTACCTATCTGTATCTATCATTCTACATACCTACCTATCTCTATCTATCTATCTACCTACCTACCTATCTGTATCTATCAATCCACCTACCTACCTATCTCTATCTATCTATTTACCTACCTACCTATCTCTATCTATCTACCTACCTACCTACCTATCTGTATTTATCTATCTATCTACCTACCTATCTGCATCTATCTACCTACCTACCTATCTCTATCTATCTACCTACCTACCTATCTGTATCTATCTATCTACCTACCTACCTATCTATATCTATCAATCTACCTACCTACCTATCTGTATCTATCAATCTACTTACCTACCTATCTGTATCTATCATTCTACATACCTCCCTATCTCTATCTATCTATCTACCTACCTACCTATCTGTATTTAAATATCTACCTACCTACCTATCTGTATCTATCTATCTACCTACCTACCTATCTGTATCTATCAATCTACCTACCTACCTATCTCTATCTATCTATCTACCTACCTACCTATCTCTATCTATCTACCTACCTACCTACCTATCTCTATTTATCTATCTATCTACCTACCTATCTGTATCTATCTACCGACCTACCTATCTCTATCTATCTATCTACCTACCTACCTATCTGTATCTATCTATCTACCTTCCTACCTATCTGTATCTATCTATCTACCTACATACCTATCTGTATCTATCAATATACCTACCTTCCTATCTCTATCTATCTATCTACCTACCTACCTATCTCTATCTATCTACCTACCTACCTATCTATCTGTATTTATCTATCTATCTACCTACCTATCTGTATCTGTCTACCTACCTACCTATCTGTATCTATCTATCTACCTACCTACCTATCTGTATCTATCAATCTACCTACCTACCTATGTCTATCTATCTACCTACCTACCTATCTCTATCTATCTATCTATCTACCTACCTACCTATCTGTATCTATCTATCTACCTACCTACCTATCTGTATCTATCAATCTACCTACCTACCTATCTGTATCTATCAATCTACTTACCTACCTATCTGTATCTATCAATCTACTTACCTACCTATCTGTATCTATCTATCTACCTACCTACCTATCTGTATTTATCTATCTACCTACCTACCTATCTGTATCTATCTATCTACCTACCTACCTATCTGTATCTATCTATCTACCTACCTACCTATCTCTATCTATCTACCTACCTACCTACCTATCTGTATTTATCTATCTATCTACCTACCTATCTGTATCTATCTACCTACCTACCTATCTCTATCTATCTATCTACCTACCTATCTCTATCTATCTATTTACCTACCTACCTATCTGTATTTATCTATCTACCTACCTACCTTTCTCTATCTATCTATCTACCTACCTACCTATCTGTATCTATCTATCTACCTACCTACCTATCTGTATCTATCAATCTACCTACCTACCTATGTCTATCTATCTACCTACCTACCTATCTCTATCTACCTATCTATCTATCTATCTACCTACCTACCTATCTCTATCTATCTACCTACCTACCTACCTATCTGTATTTATCTATCTATCTACCTACCTATCTGTATCTATCTACCTACCTACCTATCTCTATCTATCTATCTACCTACCTACCTATCTGTATCTATCTATCTACCTACCTACCTATCTGTATCTATCAATCTACCTACCTACCTATCTGTATCTATCAATCTACTTACCTACCTATCTGTATCTATCATTCTACATACCTACCTATCTCTATCTATCTATCTACCTACCTACCTATCTGTATTTATCTATCTACCTACCTACCTATCTGTATCTATCTATCTACCTACCTACCTATCTGTATCTATCAATCTACCTACCTACCTATCTCTATCTATCTATCTACCTACCTACCTATCACTATCTATCTACCTACCTACCTACCTATCTGTATTTATCTATCTATCTACCTACCTATCTGTATCTATCTACCTACCTACCTATGTCTATCTATCTATCTACCTACCTACCTTTCTCTATCTATCTATCTACCTACCTACCTATCTGTATCTATCTACCTACCTACCTATCTGTATCTATCAATCTACCTACCTACCTATGTCTATCTATCTACCTACCTACCTATCTCTATCTATCTATCTACCTACCTACCTATCTGTATCTATCAATCTACATACCTACTTATCTCTATCTATCTATCTACCTACCTACCTATCTGTATTTATCTATCTACCTACCTACCTATCTGTATCTATCTATCTACCTACCTACCTATCTGTATCTATCAATCTACCTACCTACCTATCTCTATGTATCTATCTACCTACCTACCTATCTCTATCTATCTACCTACCTACCTACCTATCTGTATTTATCTATCTATCTACCTACCTATCTGTATCTATCTACCTACCTACCTATCTCTATCTATCTATCAATCTACCTACCTACCTATCTCTATCTATCTATCTACCTACCTAACTATCTGTATTTATCTACCTACCTACCTACCTTTCTCTATCTATCTATCTACCTACCTACCTATCTGTATCTATCTATCTACCTACCTACCTATCTGTATCTATCAATCTACCTACCTATCTGTATCTATCAATCTACATACCTACCTATCTCTATCTATCTATCTACCTACCTACCTACCTATCTGTATTTATCTATCTATCTACCTACCTATCTGTATCTATCTACCTACCTACCTATCTCTATCTATCTATCTACCTACCTATCTCTATCTATCTATTTACCTACCTACCTATCTGTATTTATCTATCTACCTACCTACCTTTCTCTATCTATCTATCTACCTACCTACCTATCTGTATCTATCTATCTACCTACCTACCTATCTGTATCTATCAATCTACCTACCTACATATGTCTATCTATCTACCTACCTACCTATCTCTATCTACCTATCTATCTATCTATCTACCTACCTACCTATCTCTATCTATCTACCTACCTACCTACCTATCTGTATTTATCTATCTATCTACCTACCTATCTGTATCTATCTACCTACCTACCTATCTCTATCTATCTATCTACCTACCTACCTATCTGTATCTATCTATCTACCTACCTACCTATCTGTATCTATCAATCTACCTACCTACCTATCTGTATCTATCAATCTACTTACCTACCTATCTGTATCTATCATTCTACATACCTACCTATCTCTATCTATCTATCTACCTACCTACCTATCTGTATTTATCTATCTACCTACCTACCTATCTGTATCTATCTATCTACCTACCTACCTATCTGTATCTATCAATCTACCTACCTACCTATCTCTATCTATCTATCTACCTACCTACCTATCACTATCTATCTACCTACCTACCTACCTATTTGTATTTATCTATCTATCTACCTACCTATCTGTATCTATCTACCTACCTACCTATGTCTATCTATCTATCTACCTACCTACCTTTCTCTATCTATCTATCTACCTACCTACCTATCTGTATCTATCTACCTACCTACCTATCTGTATCTATCAATCTACCTACCTACCTATGTCTATCTATCTACCTACCTACCTATCTCTATCTATCTATCTACCTACCTACCTATCTGTATCTATCAATCTACATACCTACTTATCTCTATCTATTTATCTACCTACCTACCTATCTGTATTTATCTATCTACCTACCTACCTATCTGTATCTATCTATCTACCTACCTACCTATCTGTATCTATCAATCTACCTACCTACCTATCTCTATGTATCTATCTACCTACCTACCTATCTCTATCTATCTACCTACCTACCTACCTATCTGTATTTATCTATCTATCTACCTACCTATCTGTATCTATCTACCTACCTACCTATCTCTATCTATCTATCTATCTACCTACCTACCTATGTCTATCTATCTACCTACCTACCTACCTATCTCTATTTATCTATCTACCTACCTATCTGTATCTATCTACCTACCTACCTATGTCTATCTATCTCTCTACCTACCTACCTTTCTCTATCTATCTATCTACCTACCTACCTATCTGTATCTATCTATCTACCTACCTACCTATCTGTATCTATCAATCTACCTACCTACCTATGTCTATCTATCTACCTACCTACCTATCTCTATCTATCTATCTACCTACCTACCTATCTGTATCTATCAATCTACATACCTACTTATCTCTATCTATCTATCTACCTACCTACCTATCTGTATTTATCTATCTACCTACCTACCTATCTGTATCTATCTATCTACCTACCTACCTATCTGTATCTATCAATCTACCTACCTACCTATCTCTATGTATCTATCTACCTACCTATCTATCTCTATCTATCTACCTACCTACCTACCTATCTGTATTTATCGATCTATCTACCTACCTATCTGTATCTATCTACCTACCTAACTATCTCTATCTATCTATCTACCTACCTACCTATCTCTATCTATCTATCTACCTACCTAACTATCTGTATTTATCTACCTACCTACCTACCTTTCTCTATCTATCTATCTATCTACCTACCTACCTATCTGTATCTATCTATCTACCTACCTACCTATCTGTATCTATCAATCTACCTACCTATCTGTATCTATCAATCTACATACCTACCTATATCTATCTATCTATCTATCTATCTACCTACCTACCTACCTATCTGTATTTATCTATCTATCTACCTACCTATCTGTATCTATCTACCTACCTACCTATCTCTATCTATCTATCTACCTACCTATCTCTATCTATCTATTTACCTACCTACCTATCTGTATTTATCTATCTACCTACCTACCTTTCTCTATCTATCTATCTACCTACCTACCTACCTATCTGTATCTATCTATCTACCTACCTACCTATCTGTATCTATCAATCTACCTACCTACCTATGTCTATCTATCTACCTACCTACCTATCTCTATCTACCTATCTATCTATCTATCTACCTACCTACCTATCTCTATCAATCTACCTACCTACCTATCTGTATCTATCAATCTACTTACCTACCTTTCTGTATCTATCATTCTACATACCTACCTATCTCTATCTATCTATCTATCTACCTACCTACCTATCTGTATTTATCTATCTACCTACCTACCTATCTGTATCTATCTATCTACCTACCTACCTATCTGTATCTATCAATCTACCTACCTACCTATCTCTATGTATCTATCTACCTACCTACCTATCTCTATCTACCTACCTACCTACCTATCTGTATTTATCTATCTATCTACCTACCTATCTGTATCTATCTACCTACCTACCTATGTCTACCTATCTATCTACCTACCTACCTATCTCTATCTATCTATCTACCTACCTAACTATCTGTATTTATCTACCTACCTACCTACCTTTCTCTATCTATCTATCTACCTACCTACCTATCTGTATCTATCTATCTACCTACCTACCTATCTGTATCTATCAATCTACCTACCTATCTGTATCTATCAATCTACATACCTACCTATCTCTATCTATCTATCTACCTACCTACCTACCTATCTGTATTTATCTATCTATCTACCTACCTATCTGTATCTATCTACCTACCTACCTATCTCTATCTATCTATCTACCTACCTATCTCTATCTATCTATTTACCTACCTACCTATCTGTATTTATCTATCTACCTACCTACCTTTCTCTATCTATCTATCTACCTACCTACCTATCTGTATCTATCTATCTACCTACCTACCTATCTGTATCTATCAATCTACCTACCTACATATGTCTATCTATCTACCTACCTACCTATCTCTATCTACCTATCTATCTATCTATCTATCTACCTACCTACCTATCTCTATCTATCTACCTACCTACCTACCTATCTGTATTTATCTATCTATCTACCTACCTATCTGTATCTATCTACCTACCTACCTATCTCTATCTATCTATCTACCTACCTACCTATCTGTATCTATCTATCTACCTACCTACCTATCTGTATCTATCTATCTACCTACCTACCTATCTGTATCTATCAATCTACCTACCTACCTATCTCTATCTATCTATCTACCTACCTACCTATCACTATCTATCTACCTACCTACCTACCTATTTGTATTTATCTATCTATCTACCTACCTATCTGTATCTATCTACCTACCTACCTATGTCTATCTATCTATCTACCTACCTACCTTTCTCTATCTATCTATCTACCTACCTACCTATCTGTATCTATCTACCTACCTACCTACCTATCTGTATCTATCAATCTACCTACCTACCTATGTCTATCTATCTACCTACCTACCTATCTCTATCTATCTATCTATCTACCTACCTACCTATCTGTATCTATCAATCTACATACCTACTTATCTCTATCTATCTATCTACCTACCTACCTATCTGTATTTATCTATCTACCTACCTACCTATCTGTATCTATCTATCTACCTACCTACCTATCTGTATCTATCAATCTACCTACCTACCTATCTCTATGTATCTATCTACCTACCTACCTATCTCTATCTATCTACCTACCTACCTACCTATCTGTATTTATCTATCTATCTACCTACCTATCTGTATCTATCTACCTACCTACCTATCTCTATCTATCTATCTATCTATCTACCTACCTACCTATCTCTATCTATCTATCTACCTACCTAACTATCTGTATTTATCTACCTATCTACCTACCTTTCTCTATCTATCTATCTACCTACCTACCTTTCTCTATCTATCTATCTACCTACCTACCTATCTGTATCTATCTATCTACCTACCTACCTATCTGTATCTATCAATCTACCTACCTACCTATGTCTATCTATCTACCTACCTACCTATCTCTATCTATCTATCTATCTACCTACCTACCTATCTGTATCTATCAATCTACCTACCTACTTATCTCTATCTATCTATCTACCTACCTACCTATCTGTATTTATCTATCTACCTACCTACCTATCTGTATCTATCTATCTACCTACCTACCTATCTGTATCTATCAATCTACCTACCTACCTATCTCTATGTATCTATCTACCTACCTACCTATCTCTATCTATCTACCTACCTACCTACCTATCTGTATTTATCTATCTATCTACCTACCTATCTGTATCTATCTACCTACCTACCTATCTCTATCTATCTATCTATCTATCTACCTACCTACCTATCTCTATCTATCTATCTACCTACCTAACTATCTGTATTTATCTACCTATCTACCTACCTTTCTCTATCTATCTATCTACCTACCTACCTATCTGTATCTATCTATCTACCTACCTACCTATCTGTATCTATCAATCTACCTACCTATCTGTATCTATCAATCTACATACCTACCTATCTCTATGTATCTATCTACCTACCTACCTATCTCTATCTATCTACCTACCTACCTACCTATCTGTATTTATCTATCTATCTACCTACCTATCTGTATCTATCTACCTACCTACCTATCTCTATCTATCTATCTATCTATCTACCTACCTACCTATCTCTATCTATCTATCTACCTACCTAACTATCTGAATTTATCTATCTACCTACCTACCTTTCTCTATCTATCTATCTACCTACCTACCTACCTATCTGTATCTATCTATCTACCTACCTACCTATCTGTATCTATCAATCTACCTACCTACCTATCTCTATCTATCTATCTACCTACCTACCTATCTCTATCTATCTACCTACCTACCTACCTATCTCTATTTATCTATCTACCTACCTATCTGTATCTATCTACCTACCTACCTATGTCTATCTATCTCTCTACCTACCTACCTTTCTCTATCTATCTATCTACCTACCTACCTATCTGTATTTATCTATCTACCTACCTACCTATCTGTATCTATCAATCTACCTACCTACCTATGTCTATCTATCTACCTACCTACCTATCTCTATCTATCTATCTACCTACCTACCTATCTGTATCTATCAATCTACATACCTACTTATCTCTATCTATCTATCTACCTACCTACCTATCTGTATTTATCTATCTACCTACCTACCTATCTGTATCTATCTATCTACCTACCTACCTATCTGTATCTATCAATCTACCTACCTACCTATCTCTATGTATCTATCTACCTACCTACCTATGTCTATCTATCTACCTACCTACCTATCTGTATCTATCTACCTACCTACCTATCTCTATCTATCTATCTATCTACCTACCTACCTATCTCTATCTATCTACCTACCTAACTATCTGTATTTATCTACCTACCTACCTACCTTTCTCTATCTATCTATCTACCTACCTACCTATCTGTATCTATCTACCTACCTACCTATCTGTATCTATCAATCTACCTACCTATCTCTATCTATCTATCTATCTACCTACCTACCTATCTCTATCTATCTATCTACCTACCTAACTATCTGTATTTATCTACCTACCTACCTACCTTTCTCTATCTATCTATCTACCTACCTACCTATCTGTATCTATCTATCTACCTACCTACCTATCTGTATCTATCAATCTACCTACCTATCTCTATCTATCTATCTACCTACCTACCTATCTCTATCTATCTATCTACCTACCTACCTATCTCTATCTATCTATCTACCTACCTAACTATCTGTATTTATCTACCTACCTACCTACCTTTCTCTATCTATCTATCTACCTACCTACCTATCTGTATCTATCTATCTACCTACCTACCTATCTGTATCTATCAATCTACCTACCTATCTGTATCTATCAATCTACATACCTACCTATCTCTATGTATCTATCTACCTACCTACCTATCTCTATCTATCTACCTACCTACCTACCTATCTGTATTTATCTATCTATCTACCTACCTATCTGTATCTATCTACCTACCTACCTATCTCTATCTATCTATCTATCTACCTACCTACCTATCTCTATCTATCTATTTACCTACCTACCTATCTGTATTTATCTATCTACCTACCTACCTTTCTCTATCTATCTATCTACCTACCTACCTATCTGTATCTATCTATCTACCTACCTACCTATCTGTATTTATCTATCTACCTACCTACCTATCTGTATCTATCTATCTACCTACCTACCTATCTGTATCTATAAATCTACCTACCTACCTACCTCTATCTATCTATCTACCTACCTACCTATCTCTATCTATCTACCTACCTACCTACCTATCTGTATTTATCTATCTACCTACCTATCTCTATCTATCTGTCTACCTACCTACCTATCTGTATATATCTATCTACCTACCTACCTATCTGTATCTATCAATCTACCTACCTACCTATCTGTAGCTATCTACCTACCTACCTATCTGTATCTATCAATCTACCTACCTACCTATCTGTATCTATCAATCTACCTACCTACCTATCTCTATCTATCTATCTACCTACCTACCTATCTCTATCTATCTACCTACCTACCTACCTATCTGTATTTATCTATCTATCTACCTACCTATCTGTATCTGTCTACCTACCTACCTATCTCTATCTATCTACCTACCTACCTATCTCTATCTATCTATCTACCTACCTAGCTATCTGTATTTATCTATCTACTTACCTACCTTTCTCTATCTATCTATCTACCTACCTACCTTTCTGTATCTATCTATCTACCTACCTACCTATCTGTATCTATCAATCTACCTACCTACCTATCTGTATCTATCAATCTACCTACCTACCTATCTGTATCTATCAATCTACTTACCTACCTATCTGTATCAATCATTCTACATACCTACCTATCTCTATCTATCTATCTACCTACCTACCTATCTGTATTTATCTATCTACCTACCTACCTATCTGTATCTATCTATCTACCTACCTACCTATCTGTATCTATCAATCTACCTACCTACCTATCTCTATCAATCTATCTACCTACCTACCTATCTCTATCTATCTACCTAACTACCTACCTATCTGTATTTATCTATCTATCTACTTACCTATCTGTATCTATCTACCTACCTACCTATCTCTATCTATCTACCTACCTACCTATCTGTATCTATCTATCTACCTACCTACCTATCTGTATCTATCAATCTACCTACCTACCTATCTGTATCTATCAATCTACTTACCTACCTATCTATATCTATCATTCTACAAACCTACCTATCTCTATCTATCTATCTACCTACCTACATATCTGTATTTATCTATCTATCTACTTACCTATCTGTATCTATCTACCTACCTACCTATCTCTATCTATCTACCTACCTACCTATCTGTATCTATCTATCTACCTACCTACCTATCTGTATCTATCTATCTACCTACCTACCTATCTGTATCTATCAATCTACCTACCTATCTCTATCTATCTATCTACCTACCTACCTATCTCTATCTATCTATCTACCTACCTACCTATCTCTATCTATCTATCTACCTACCTAACTATCTGTATTTATCTACCTACCTACCTACCTTTCTCTATCTATCTATCTACCTACCTACCTATCTGTATCTATCTATCTACCTACCTACCTATCTGTATCTATCAATCTACCTACCTATCTGTATCTATCAATCTACATACCTACCTATCTCTATGTATCTATCTACCTACCTACCTATCTCTATCTATCTACCTACCTACCTACCTATCTGTATTTATCTATCTATCTACCTACCTATCTGTATCTATCTACCTACCTACCTATCTCTATCTATCTATCTATCAACCTACCTACCTATCTCTATCTATCTATTTACCTACCTACCTATCTGTATTTATCTATCTACCTACCTACCTTTCTCTATCTATCTATCTACCTACCTACCTATCTGTATCTATCTATCTACCTACCTACCTATCTGTATTTATCTATCTACCTACCTACCTATCTGTATCTATCTATCTACCTACCTACCTATCTGTATCTATAAATCTACCTACCTACCTATCTCTATCTATCTATCTACCTACCTACCTATCTCTATCTATCTACCTACCTACCTACCTATCTGTATTTATCTATCTACCTACCTATCTCTATCTATCTGTCTACCTACCTACCTATCTGTATATATCTATCTACCTACCTACCTATCTGTATCTATCAATCTACCTACCTACCTATCTGTAGCTATCTACCTACCTACCTA
The DNA here is from genome assembly GCA_039797435.1 of Crotalus adamanteus. Taxonomy (NCBI): domain Eukaryota; kingdom Metazoa; phylum Chordata; class Lepidosauria; order Squamata; family Viperidae; genus Crotalus; species Crotalus adamanteus. The sequence continues at coordinate 10,256,726 of CM077929.1, read as the reverse complement.
TCTGTATCTATCAATCTACCTACCTACCTATCTGTATCTATCAATCTACCTACCTACCTATCTCTATCTATCTACCTACCTACCTATCTCTATCTATCTACCTACCTACCTACCTATCTGTATTTATCTATCTATCTACCTACCTATCTGTATCTGTCTACCTACCTACCTATCTCTATCTATCTACCTACCTACCTATCTCTATCTATCTATCTACCTACCTAGCTATCTGTATTTATCTATCTACTTACCTACCTTTCTCTATCTATCTATCTACCTACCTACCTTTCTGTATCTATCTATCTACCTACCTACCTATCTGTATCTATCAATCTACCTACCTACCTATCTGTATCTATCAATCTACCTACCTACCTATCTGTATCTATCAATCTACTTACCTACCTATCTGTATCAATCATTCTACATACCTACCTATCTCTATCTATCTATCTACCTACCTACCTATCTGTATTTATCTATCTACCTACCTACCTATCTGTATCTATCTATCTACCTACCTACCTATCTGTATCTATCAATCTACCTACCTACCTATCTCTATCAATCTATCTACCTACCTACCTATCTCTATCTATCTACCTAACTACCTACCTATCTGTATTTATCTATCTATCTACTTACCTATCTGTATCTATCTACCTACCTACCTATCTCTATCTATCTACCTACCTACCTATCTGTATCTATCTATCTACCTACCTACCTATCTATATCTATCAATCTACCTACCTACCTATCTGTATCTATCAATCTACTTACCTACCTATCTATATCTATCATTCTACAAACCTACCTATCTCTATCTATCTATCTACCTACCTACGTATCTGTATTTATCTATCTACCTACCTACCTATCTGTATCTATCTATCTACCTACCTACCTATCTCTATCTATCTATCTACATACCTACCTATCTCTATCTATCTACCTACCTACCTACCTATCTGTATTTATCTATCTATCTACCTACCTATCTGTATCTATCTACCTACCTACCTATCTCTGTCTATCTATCTACCTACCTACCTATATCTATCTATCTATTTACCTACCTACCTATCTGTATTTATCTATCTACCTACCTACCTTTCTCTATCTATCTATCTACCTACCTACCTATCTGTATCTATCTATCTACCTACCTACCTATCTGTATCTATCAATCTACCTACCTACCTATGTCTATCTATCTACCTACCTACCTATCTCTATCTACCTATCTATCTATCTACCTACCTACCTATCTGTATCTATCAATCTACATACCTACCTATCTCTATCTATCTATCTATCTATCTACCTACCAACCTATCTGTATTTATCTATCAACCTAACTACCTATCTGTATTTATCTATCTACCTACCTACCTATCTGTATCTATCAATCTACTTACCTACCTATCTATATCTATCATTCTACAAACCTACCTATCTCTATCTATCTATCTACCTACCTACCTATCTGTATTTATCTATCTATCTACTTACCTATCTGTATCTATCTACCTACCTACCTATCTCTATCTATCTACCTACCTACCTATCTGTATCTATCTATCTACCTACCTACCTATCTGTATCTATCTATCTACCTACCTACCTATCTGTATCTATCAATCTACCTACCTATCTCTATCTATCTATCTACCTACCTACCTATCTCTATCTATCTATCTACCTACCTACCTATCTCTATCAATCTATCTACCTACCTACCTATCTCTATCTATCTACCTAACTACCTACCTATCTGTATTTATCTATCTATCTACTTACCTATCTGTATCTATCTACCTACCTACCTATCTCTATCTATCTACCTACCTACCTATCTGTATCTATCTATCTACCTACCTACCTATCTGTATCTATCAATCTACCTACCTACCTATCTGTATCTATCAATCTACTTACCTACCTATCTATATCTATCATTCTACAAACCTACCTATCTCTATCTATCTATCTACCTACCTACCTATCTGTATTTATCTATCTATCTACTTACCTATCTGTATCTATCTACCTACCTACCTATCTCTATCTATCTACCTACCTACCTATCTGTATCTATCTATCTACCTACCTACCTATCTGTATCTATCTATCTACCTACCTACCTATCTGTATCTATCAATCTACCTACCTATCTCTATCTATCTATCTACCTACCTACCTATCTCTATCTATCTATCTACCTACCTACCTATCTCTATCTATCTATCTACCTACCTAACTATCTGTATTTATCTACCTACCTACCTACCTTTCTCTATCTATCTATCTACCTACCTACCTATCTGTATCTATCTATCTACCTACCTACCTATCTGTATCTATCAATCTACCTACCTATCTGTATCTATCAATCTACATACCTACCTATCTCTATGTATCTATCTACCTACCTACCTATCTCTATCTATCTACCTACCTACCTACCTATCTGTATTTATCTATCTATCTACCTACCTATCTGTATCTATCTACCTACCTACCTATCTCTATCTATCTATCTATCAACCTACCTACCTATCTCTATCTATCTATTTACCTACCTACCTATCTGTATTTATCTATCTACCTACCTACCTTTCTCTATCTATCTATCTACCTACCTACCTATCTGTATCTATCTATCTACCTACCTACCTATCTGTATTTATCTATCTACCTACCTACCTATCTGTATCTATCTATCTACCTACCTACCTATCTGTATCTATAAATCTACCTACCTACCTATCTCTATCTATCTATCTACCTACCTACCTATCTCTATCTATCTACCTACCTACCTACCTATCTGTATTTATCTATCTACCTACCTATCTCTATCTATCTGTCTACCTACCTACCTATCTGTATATATCTATCTACCTACCTACCTATCTGTATCTATCAATCTACCTACCTACCTATCTGTAGCTATCTACCTACCTACCTATCTGTATCTATCAATCTACCTACCTACCTATCTGTATCTATCAATCTACCTACCTACCTATCTCTATCTATCTACCTACCTACCTATCTCTATCTATCTACCTACCTACCTACCTATCTGTATTTATCTATCTATCTACCTACCTATCTGTATCTGTCTACCTACCTACCTATCTCTATCTATCTACCTACCTACCTATCTCTATCTATCTATCTACCTACCTAGCTATCTGTATTTATCTATCTACTTACCTACCTTTCTCTATCTATCTATCTACCTACCTACCTTTCTGTATCTATCTATCTACCTACCTACCTATCTGTATCTATCAATCTACCTACCTACCTATCTGTATCTATCAATCTACCTACCTACCTATCTGTATCTATCAATCTACTTACCTACCTATCTGTATCAATCATTCTACATACCTACCTATCTCTATCTATCTATCTACCTACCTACCTATCTGTATTTATCTATCTACCTACCTACCTATCTGTATCTATCTATCTACCTACCTACCTATCTGTATCTATCAATCTACCTACCTACCTATCTCTATCAATCTATCTACCTACCTACCTATCTCTATCTATCTACCTAACTACCTACCTATCTGTATTTATCTATCTATCTACTTACCTATCTGTATCTATCTACCTACCTACCTATCTCTATCTATCTACCTACCTACCTATCTGTATCTATCTATCTACCTACCTACCTATCTATATCTATCAATCTACCTACCTACCTATCTGTATCTATCAATCTACTTACCTACCTATCTATATCTATCATTCTACAAACCTACCTATCTCTATCTATCTATCTACCTACCTACATATCTGTATTTATCTATCTACCTACCTACCTATCTGTATCTATCTATCTACCTACCTACCTATCTCTATCTATCTATCTACATACCTACCTATCTCTATCTATCTACCTACCTACCTACCTATCTGTATTTATCTATCTATCTACCTACCTATCTGTATCTATCTACCTACCTACCTATCTCTGTCTATCTATCTACCTACCTACCTATATCTATCTATCTATTTACCTACCTACCTATCTGTATTTATCTATCTACCTACCTACCTTTCTCTATCTATCTATCTACCTACCTACCTATCTGTATCTATCTATCTACCTACCTACCTATCTGTATCTATCAATCTACCTACCTACCTATGTCTATCTATCTACCTACCTACCTATCTCTATCTACCTATCTATCTATCTACCTACCTACCTATCTGTATCTATCAATCTACATACCTACCTATCTCTATCTATCTATCTATCTATCTACCTACCAACCTATCTGTATTTATCTATCAACCTAACTACCTATCTGTATTTATCTATCTACCTACCTACCTATCTGTATCTATCTATCTACCTACCTACCTATCTGTATCTATCAATCTACCTACCTACCTATCTGTATCTATCAATCTACCTACCTACCTATCTGTATCTATCTATCTACCTACCTACCTATCTGTATCTATCAATCTACATACCTACCTATCTCTATCTATCTACTTACCTACCTATCTGTATTTATCTATCTACCTACCTACCTATCTGTATCTATCTATCTACCTACCTACCTATCTGTATCTATCAATCTACCTACCTACCTATCTCTATCTATCTATCTATCTATCTATCTACCTACCTACCTATCTCTATCTATCTACCTACCTACCTATCTGTATTTATCTATCTACCTACCTACCTATCTCTATCTATCTATCTACCTACCTACCTATCTGTATCTATCAATCTACCTACCTACCTATCTGTATCTATCTACCTACCTACCTATCTGTATATATCAATCTACCTACCTACCTATCTGTATCTATCAATCTACTTACCTACCTATCTGTATCTATCATTCTACATACCTACCTATCTCTATCTATCTATCTACCTACCTACCTATCTGTATTTATCTATCTACCTACCTACCTATTTGTATCTATCTATCTAACTACCTACCTATCTGTATCTGTCAATCTACCTACCTACCTATCTCTATCTATCTATCTATCTACCTACCTACCTATCTCTATCTATCTACCTACCTACCTACCTATTTGTATTTATCTATCTATCTACCTACCTATCTGAATCTATCTACCTACCTACCTATCTCTATTTATCTATCTACCTACCTACCTATCTGTATCTATCAATCTACCTACCTACCTATCTGTATCTATCAATCTACTTACCTACCTATCTGTATCTATCATTCTACATACCTACCTATCTCTATCTATCTATCTACCTATCTACCTATCTGTATTAATCTATCTACCTACCTACCTTTCTCTATCTATCTATCTAACTACCTACCTATCTGTATCTATCTATCTACCTACCAACCTATCTGTATCTATCAATCTACCTACCTACCTATGTCTATCTATCTACCTACCTACCTATCTCTATCTATCTATCTATCTATCTACCTACCTACCTATCTGTATCTATCTATCTACCTACCTACCTATCTGTATTTATCTATCTATCTACCTACCTATCTGTATCTATCTACCTACCTACCTACCTATCTGTATCTATCAATCTACCTACCTACCTATGTCTATCTATCTACCTTCCTACCTATCTCTATCTATCTATCTATCTATCTACCTACCTACCTATCTGTATCTATCTATCTACCTACCTACCTATCTGTATCTATCAATCTACCTACCTACCTATCTGTATCTATCTACCTACCTACCTATCTCTATCTATCTATCTACCTACCTACCTATCTGTATCTATCTATCTACCTACCTACCTATCAGTATCTATCAATCTACCTACCTACCGTTCTCTATCTATCTATCTACCTACCTACCTATCTGTATCTATCTATCTACCTACCTACCTATCTGTATCTATCTATCTACCTACCTACCTATCTGTATCTATCAATCTACCTACCTACCTATCTCTATCTATCTATCTACCTACCTACCTATCTGTATCTATCTATCTACCTACCTACCTATCTGTATCTATCAATCTACCTACCTACCTATGTCTATCTATATACCTACCTACCTATCTCTATCTATCTATCTACCTACCTACCTATCTGTATCTATCTATCTACCTACCTACCTATCAGTATCTATCAATCTACCTACCTACCTATCTGTATCTATCAATCTACTTACCTACCTATCTGTATCTATCATTCTACATACCTACCTATCTCTATCTATCTATCTACCTACCTACCTATCTGTATTTATCTATCTACCTACCTACCTATCTGTATCTATCTATCTACCTACCTACCTATCTGTATCTATCAATCTACCTACCTACCTATCTCTATCAATCTATCTACCTACCTACCTATCTCTATCAATCTACCTAACTACCTACCTATCTGTATTTATCTATCTATCTACCTACCTATCTGTATCTATCTACCTACCTACCTATCTCTATCTATCTATCTACCTACCTACCTATCTGTATCTATCTATCTACCTACCTACCTATCTCTATCTACCTACCTACCTACCTACCTATCTGTATTTATCTATCTATCTACCTACCTATCTGTATCTATCTACCTACCTACCTATCTCTATCTATCTATCTACCTACCTACCTATCTCTATCTATCTATCTATCTACCTACCTATCTGTATCTATCAATCTACCTACCTACCTATGTCTATCTATCTACCTACCTACCTATCTCTATCTATCTATCTACCTACCTACCTATCTGTATCTATCAATCTACATACCTACCTATCTCTATCTATCTATCTACCTACCTACCTATCTCTATCTATCTTCCTACCTACCTACCTATCTGTATTTATCTATCTATCTACCTACCTATCTGTATCTGTCTACCTACCTACCTATCTCTATCTATCTATCTACCTACCTACCTATCTGTATTTATCTATCTATCTATCTACCTATCTGTATCTATCTATCTACCTACCTACCTATCTGTATTTATCTATCTACCTACCTACCTTTATCTATCTATCTATCTACCTACCTACCTATCTGTATTTATCTATCTACTTACCTACCTTTCTCTATCTATCTATCTACCTACCTACCTATGTCTATCTATCTACCTACCTACCTACCTCTATCTATCTATCTACCTACCTACCTATCTGTATCTATCAATCTACACACCTACCTATCTCTATCTATCTATCTATCTACCTACCTACCTATCTGTATCTATCTATCTACCTACCTACCTATCTGTATCTATCTGTCTACCTACCTACCTATCTGTATCTATCAATCTACCTACCTACCTATCTCTATCTATCTATCTACCTACCTACCTATCTGTATTTATCTATCTATCTATCTACCTATCTGTATCTATCTATCTACCTACCTACCTATCTGTATCTATCTATCTACCTACCTACCTATCTGTATCTATCAATCTACCTACCTACCTATCTCTATCTATCTATCTACCTACCTACCTATCTCTATCTATCTACCTACCTACCTACCTATCTGTATTTATCTATCTATCTACCTACCTATCTGTATCTATCTACCTACCTACCTATCTATATCTATCTACCTACCTACCTATCTGTATCTATCTATCTACCTACCTACCTATCTGTATCTATCAATCTACCTACCTACCTATCTGTATCTATCAATCTACTTACCTACCTATCTGTATCTATCATTCTACATACCTACCTATCTCTATCTATCTATCTACCTACCTAACTATCTGTATCTATCAATCCACCTACCTACCTATCTCTATCTATCTATTTACCTACATACCTATCTCTATCTATCTACCTACCTACCTACCTATCTGTATTTATCTATCTATCTACCTACCTATCTGCATCTATCTACCTACCTACCTATCTCTATCTATCTACCTACCTACCTATCTGTATCTATCTATCTACCTACCTACCTATCTATATCTATCAATCTACCTACCTACCTATCTGTATCTATCAATCTACTTACCTACCTATCTGTATCTATCATTCTACATACCTACCTATCTCTATCTATCTATCTACCTACCTACCTATCTGTATTTAAATATCTACCTACCTACCTATCTGCATCTATCAATCTACCTACCTACCTATCTCTATCTATCTATCTACCTACCTACCTATCTCTATCTATCTACCTACCTACCTACCTATCTCTATTTATCTATCTATCTACCTATCTATCTGTATCTATCTACCTACCTACCTATCTCTATCTATCTATCTACCTACCTACCTATCTGTATCTATCTATCTACCTTCCTACCTATCTGTATCTATCTATCTACCTACCTACCTATCTGTATCTATCAATATACCTACCTACCTATCTCTATCTATCTATCTACCTACCTACCTATCTCTATCTATCTACCTACCTACCTACCTATCTGTATTTATCTATCTACTTACCTACCTTTCTCTATCTATCTATCTACCTACCTACCTATCTGTATCTATCTATCTACCTACCTACCTATCTGTATCTATCAATCTACCTACCTACCTATGTCTATCTATCTACCTACCTACCTATCTCTATCTATCTATCTACCTACCTACCTATCTGTATCTATCTATCTACTTACCTACCTATCTGTATCAATCATTCTACATACCTACCTATCTCTATCTATCTATCTACCTACCTACCTATCTGTATTTATCTATCTACCTACCTACCTATCTGTATCTATCTATCTACCTACCTACCTATCTGTATCTATCAATCTACCTACCTACCTATCTCTATCAATCTATCTACCTACCTACCTATCTCTATCTATCTACCTAACTACCTACCTATCTGTATTTATCTATCTATCTACTTACCTATCTGTATCTATCTACCTACCTACCTATCTCTATCTATCTACCTACCTACCTATCTGTATCTATCTATCTACCTACCTACCTATCTGTATCTATCAATCTACCTACCTACCTATCTGTATCTATCTATCTACCTACCTACCTATCTGTATCTATCTATCTACCTACCTACCTATCTGTATCTATCAATCTACCTACCTACCTATGTCTATCTATCTACCTACCTACCTATCTCTATCTATCTATCTACCTACCTACCTATCTGTATCTATCTATCTACCTACCTACCTATCTGTATCTATCAATCTACCTACCTACCTATGTCTATCTATCTACCTACCTACCTATCTCTATCTATCTATCTATCTACCTACCTACCTATCTGTATCTATCTATCTACTTACCTACCTATCTGTATCTATCAATCTACCTACCTACCTATCTGTATCTATCAATCTACTTATCTACCTATCTGTATCTATCAATCTACTTACCTACCTATCTGTATCTATCTATCTACCTACCTACCTATCTGTATTTATCTATCTACCTACCTACATATCTGTATCTATCTATCTACCTACCTACCTATCTGTATCTATCAATCTACCTACCTACCTATCTGTATCTATCTATCTACCTACCTACCTATCTGTATCTATCTATCTACCTACCTACCTATCTGTATCTATCTATCTACCTACCTACCTATCTGTATCTATCAATCTACTTACCTACCTATCTGTATCTATCATTCTACATACCTACCTATCTCTATCTATCTACCTACCTACCTATCTGTATTTATCTATCTACCTACCTACCTATCTGTATCTATCTATCTACCTACCTATCTATCTCTATCTATCTATCTACCTACCTACCTATCTCTATCTATCTACCTACCTACCTACCTATCTGTATTTATCTATCTATCTACCTACCTATCTGTATCTATCTACCTACCTACCTATCTCTATCTATCTATCTACCTACCTATCTCTATCTATCTATTTACCTACCTACCTATCTGTATTTATCTATCTATCTACCTACCTTTCTCTATCTATCTATCTACCTACCTACCTATCTGTATCTATCTATCTACCTACCTACCTATCTGTATCTATCAATCTACCTACCTACCTATGTCTATCTATCTACCTACCTACCTATCTCTATCTACCTATCTATCTACCTATCTACCTACCTACCTATCTCTATCTATCTACCTACCTACCTACCTATCTGTATTTATCTATCTATCTACCTACCTATCTGTATCTATCTACCTACCTACCAATCTCTATCTATCTATCTACCTACCTACCTATCTGTATCTATCTATCTACCTACCTACCTATCTGTATCTATCAATCTACCTACCTACCTATCTGTATCTATCAATCTACTTACCTACCTATCTGTATCTATCATTCTACATACCTACCTATCTCTATCTATCTACCTACCTACCTATCTGTATTTATCTATCTACCTACCTACCTATCTGTATCTATCTATCTACCTACCTATCTATCTCTATCTATCTATCTACCTACCTACCTATCTCTATCTATCTACCTACCTACCTACCTATCTGTATTTATCTATCTATCTACCTACCTATCTGTATCTATCTACCTACCTACCTATCTCTATCTATCTATCTACCTACCTATCTCTATCTATCTATTTACCTACCTACCTATCTGTATTTATCTATCTATCTACCTACCTTTCTCTATCTATCTATCTACCTACCTACCTATCTGTATCTATCTATCTACCTACCTACCTATCTGTATCTATCAATCTACCTACCTACCTATGTCTATCTATCTACCTACCTACCTATCTCTATCTACCTATCTATCTACCTATCTACCTACCTACCTATCTCTATCTATCTACCTACCTACCTACCTATCTGTATTTATCTATCTACCTACCTACCTATCTGTATCTATCTATCTACCTACCTACCTATCTGAATCTATCAATCTACCTACCTACCTATCTGTATCTATCAATCTACTTACCTACCTATCTGTATCTATCATTCTACATACCTACCTATCTCTATCTATCTATCTACCTACCTACCTATCTGTATTTATCTATCTACCTACCTACCTATCTGTATCTATCTATCTACCTACCTACCTATATGTATCTATCAATCTACCTACCTACCTATCTCTATCTATCTATCTACCTATCTACCTATCACTATCTATCTACCTACCTACCTACCTATCTGTATTTATCTATCTATCTACCTACCTATCTGTATCTATCTACCTACCTACCTATGTCTATATATCTATCTACCTACCTACCTTTCTCTATCTATCTATCTACCTACCTACCTATCTGTATCTATCTATCTACCTACCTACCTATCTGTATCTATCAATCTACCTACCTACCTATGTCTATCTATCTACCTACCTACCTATCTCTATCTATCTATCTACCTACCTACCTATCTGTATCTATCAATCTACATACCTACTTATCTCTATCTATCTATCTACCTACCTACCTATCTGTATTTATCTATCTACCTACCTACCTATCTGTATCTATCTATCTACCTACCTACCTATCTGTATCTATCAATCTACCTACCTACCTATCTCTATGTATCTATCTACCTACCTACCTATCTCTATCTATCTACCTACCTACCTACTTATCTGTATTTATCTATCTATCTACCTACCTATCTGTATCTACCTACCTACCTACCTATCTCTATCTATCTATCTATCTACCTACCTACCTATCTCTATCTATCTATCTACCTACCTAACTATCTGTATTTATCTACCTACCTACCTACCTTTCTCTATCTATCTATCTACCTACCTACCTATCTGTATCTATCTATCTACCTACCTACCTATCTGTATCTATCAATCTACCTACCTATCTGTATCTATCAATCTACATACCTACCTATCTCTATCTATCTATCTACCTACCTACCTATCTCTATCTATCTACCTACCTATCTACCTATCTGTATTTATCTATCTATCTACCTACCTATCTGTATCTATCTACCTACCTACCTATCTCTATCTATCTATCTACCTACCTACCTATCTGTATCTATCAATCTACCTTCCTACCTATCTGTATCTATCTATCTACCTACCTACCTATCTGTATCTATCAATCTACATACCTACCTATCTCTATCTATCTATCTATCTACCTATCTACCTATCTGTATTTATCTATCTACCTACCTACATATCTGTATCTATCTATCTACCTACCTACATATCTGTATCTATAAATCTACCTACCTACCTATCTCTATCTATCTATCTACCTACCTACCTATCTCTATCTATCTACCTACCTACCTACCTATCTGTATTTATCTATCTACCTACCTATCTCTATCTATCTATCTACCTACCTACCTATCTGTATCTATCTATCTACCTACCTACCTATCTGTATCTATCAATCTACCTACCTACCTATCTGTAGCTATCTACCTACCTACCTATCTGTATCTATCAATCTACCTACCTATCTGTATCTATCAATCTACATACCTACCTATCTCTATCTATCTATCTACCTACCTACCTATCTCTATCTATCTACCTACCTATCTACCTATCTGTATTTATCTATCTATCTACCTACCTATCTGTATCTATCTACCTACCTACCTATCTCTATCTATCTATCTACCTACCTACCTATCTGTATCTATCAATCTACCTTCCTACCTATCTGTATCTATCTATCTACCTACCTACCTATCTGTATCTATCAATCTACATACCTACCTATCTCTATCTATCTATCTATCTACCTATCTACCTATCTGTATTTATCTATCTACCTACCTACATATCTGTATCTATCTATCTACCTACCTACCTATCTGTATCTATAAATCTACCTACCTACCTATCTCTATCTATCTATCTACCTACCTACCTATCTCTATCTATCTACCTACCTACCTACCTATCTGTATTTATCTATCTACCTACCTATCTCTATCTATCTATCTACCTACCTACCTATCTGTATCTATCTATCTACCTACCTACCTATCTGTATCTATCAATCTACCTACCTACCTATCTGTAGCTATCTACCTACCTACCTATCTGTATCTATCAATCTACCTACCTACCTATCTGTATCTATCAATCTACCTACCTACCTATCTCTATCTATCTATCTACCTACCTACCTATCTCTATCTATCTACCTACCTACCTACCTACCTATCTGTATTTATCTATCTATCTACCTACCTATCTGTATCTGTCTACCTACCTACCTATCTCTATCTATCTACCTACCTACCTATCTCTATCTATCTATCTACCTACCTACCTATCTGTATTTATCTATCTACTTACCTACCTTTCTCTATCTATCTATCTACCTACCTACCTATCTGTATCTGTCTATCTACCTACCTACCTATCTGTATCTATCAATCTACCTACCTACCTATCTGTATCTATCAATCTACCTACCTACCTATCTGTATCTATCAATCTACTTACCTACCTATCTGTATCAATCATTCTACATACCTACCTATCTCTATCTATCTATCTACCTACCTACCTATCTGTATTTATCTATCTACCTACCTACCTATCTGTATCTATCTATCTACCTACCTACCTATCTGTATCTATCAATCTACCTACCTACCTATCTCTATCAATCTATCTACCTACCTACCTATCTCTATCTATCTACCTAACTATCTACCTATCTGTATTTATCTATCTATCTACTTACCTATCTGTATCTATCTACCTACCTACCTATCTCTATCTATCTATCTACCTACCTACCTATCTGTATCTATCTATCTACCTACCTACCTATCTGTATCTATCAATCTACCTACCTACCTATCTGTATCTATCAATCTACTTACCTACCTATCTGTATCTATCATTCTACATACCTACCTATCTCTATCTATCTATCTACCTACCTACCTATCTGTATTTATCTATCTACCTACCTACCTATCTGTATCTATCTATCTACGTACCTACCTATCTCTATCTATCTATCTACATACCTACCTATCTCTATCTATCTACCTACCTACCTACCTATCTGTATTTATCTATCTACCTACCTATCTGTATCTATCTACCTACCTACCTATCTCTATCTATCTATCTACCTACCTACCTATATCTATCTATCTATTTACCTACCTACCTATCTGTATTTATCTATCTACCTACCTACCTTTCTCTATCTATCTATCTACCTACCTACCTATCTGTATCTATCTATCTACCTACCTACCTATCTGTATCTATCAATCTACCTACCTACCTATGTCTATCTATCTACCTACCTACCTATCTCTATCTACCTATCTATCTATCTACCTACCTACCTATCTGTATCTATCAATCTACATACCTACCTATCTCTATCTATCTATCTATCTATCTATCTATCTATCTATCTATCTATCTATCTATCTATCTATCTACCTACCAACCTATCTGTATTTATCTATCAACCTAACTACCTATCTGTATTTATCTATCTACCTACCTACCTATCTGTATCTATCTATCTACCTACCTACCTATCTGTATCTATCAATCTACCTACCTACCTATCTGTATCTATCTATCTACCTACCTACCTATCTGTATCTATCAATCTACATACCTACCTATCTCTATCTATCTATCTATCTACCTATCTACCTATCTGTATTTATCTATCTACCTACCTACATATCTGTATCTATCTATCTACCTACCTACCTATCTGTATCTATAAATCTACCTACCTACCTATCTCTATCTATCTATCTACCTACCTACCTATCTCTATCTATCTACCTACCTACCTACCTATCTGTATTTATCTATCTACCTACCTATCTCTATCTATCTATCTACCTACCTACCTATCTGTATCTATCTATCTACCTACCTACCTATCTGTATCTATCAATCTACCTACCTACCTATCTGTAGCTATCTACCTACCTACCTATCTGTATCTATCAATCTACCTACCTACCTATCTGTATCTATCAATCTACCTACCTACCTATCTCTATCTATCTATCTACCTACCTACCTATCTCTATCTATCTACCTACCTACCTACCTACCTATCTGTATTTATCTATCTATCTACCTACCTATCTGTATCTGTCTACCTACCTACCTATCTCTATCTATCTACCTACCTACCTATCTCTATCTATCTATCTACCTACCTACCTATCTGTATTTATCTATCTACTTACCTACCTTTCTCTATCTATCTATCTACCTACCTACCTATCTGTATCTGTCTATCTACCTACCTACCTATCTGTATCTATCAATCTACCTACCTACCTATCTGTATCTATCAATCTACCTACCTACCTATCTGTATCTATCAATCTACTTACCTACCTATCTGTATCAATCATTCTACATACCTACCTATCTCTATCTATCTATCTACCTACCTACCTATCTGTATTTATCTATCTACCTACCTACCTATCTGTATCTATCTATCTACCTACCTACCTATCTGTATCTATCAATCTACCTACCTACCTATCTCTATCAATCTATCTACCTACCTACCTATCTCTATCTATCTACCTAACTATCTACCTATCTGTATTTATCTATCTATCTACTTACCTATCTGTATCTATCTACCTACCTACCTATCTCTATCTATCTATCTACCTACCTACCTATCTGTATCTATCTATCTACCTACCTACCTATCTGTATCTATCAATCTACCTACCTACCTATCTGTATCTATCAATCTACTTACCTACCTATCTGTATCTATCATTCTACATACCTACCTATCTCTATCTATCTATCTACCTACCTACCTATCTGTATTTATCTATCTACCTACCTACCTATCTGTATCTATCTATCTACCTACCTACCTATCTCTATCTATCTATCTACATACCTACCTATCTCTATCTATCTACCTACCTACCTACCTATCTGTATTTATCTATCTACCTACCTATCTGTATCTATCTACCTACCTACCTATCTCTATCTATCTATCTACCTACCTACCTATATCTATCTATCTATTTACCTACCTACCTATCTGTATTTATCTATCTACCTACCTACCTTTCTCTATCTATCTATCTACCTACCTACCTATCTGTATCTATCTATCTACCTACCTACCTATCTGTATCTATCAATCTACCTACCTACCTATGTCTATCTATCTACCTACCTACCTATCTCTATCTACCTATCTATCTATCTATCTACCTACCTACCTATCTGTATCTATCAATCTACATACCTACCTATCTCTATCTATCTATCTATCTATCTATCTATCTATCTATCTATCTATCTATCTATCTATCTATCTATCTATCTACCTACCAACCTATCTGTATTTATCTATCAACCTAACTACCTATCTGTATTTATCTATCTACCTACCTACCTATCTGTATCTATCTATCTACCTACCTACCTATCTGTATCTATCAATCTACCTACCTACCTATCTGTATCTATCAATCTACCTACCTACCTATCTGTATCTATCTATCTACCTACCTACCTATCTGTATCTATCAATCTACATACCTACCTATCTCTATCTATCTACTTACCTACCTATCTGTATTTATCTATCTACCTACCTACCTATCTGTATCTATCTATCTACCTACCTACCTATCTGTATCTATCAATCTACCTACCTACCTATCTCTATCTATCTATCTATCTATCTACCTACCTACCTATCTCTATCTATCTACCTACCTACCTATCTGTATTTTTCTATCTACCTACCTACCTATCTCTATCTATCTATCTACCTACCTACCTATC
The DNA here is from genome assembly GCA_039797435.1 of Crotalus adamanteus. Taxonomy (NCBI): domain Eukaryota; kingdom Metazoa; phylum Chordata; class Lepidosauria; order Squamata; family Viperidae; genus Crotalus; species Crotalus adamanteus. Next base: position 10,239,948 of record CM077929.1, on the reverse strand, counting down.
TGTATCTATCAATCTACCTACCTACCTATCTGTATCTATCTACCTACCTACCTATCTGTATCTATCAATCTACCTACCTACCTATCTGTATCTATCAATCTACTTACCTACCTATCTGTATCTATCATTCTACATACCTACCTATCTCTATCTATCTATCTACTTACCTAGCTATCTGTATTTATCTATCTACCTACCTACCTATCTGTATCTATCTATCTAACTACCTACCTATCTGTATCTATCAATCTACCTACCTATCTATCTCTATCTATCTACCTACCTACCTATCTCTATCTATCTACCTACCTACCTACCTATTTGTATTTATCTATCTATCTACCTACCTATCTGAATCTATCTACCTACCTACCTATCTCTATCTATCAATCTACTTACCTACCTATCTGTATCTATCATTCTACATACCTACCTATCTCTATCTATCTATCTACCTACCTACCTATCTGTATTTATCTATCTACCTACCTACCTTTCTCTATCTATCTATCTAACTACCTACCTATCTGTATCTATCTATCTACCTACCTACCTATCTGTATCTATCAATCTACCTACCTACCTATGTCTATCTATCTACCTACCTACCTATCTCTATCTATCTATCTACCTACCTACCTATCTGTATCTATCAATCTACATACCTACCTATCTCTATCTATCTATCTACCTACCTACCTATCTGTATTTATCTATCTACCTACCTACCTATCTGTATCTATCTATCTACCTACCTACCTATCTGTATCTATCAATCTACCTACCTACCTATCTCTATCTATCTATCTACCTACCTACCTATCTCTATCTATCTACCTACCTACCTACCTATCTGTATTTATCTATCTATCTACCTACCTATCTGTATCTATCTACCTACCTACCTATCTCTATCTATCTATCTACCTACCTACCTATCTGTATCTATCTATCTACCTACCTACCTATCTGTATCTATCAATCTACCTACCTACCTATCTGTATCTATCAATCTACTTACCTACCTATCTGTATCTATCATTCTACATACCTACCTATCTCTATCTATCTATCTACCTACCTACCTATCTGTATTTATCTATCTACCTACCTACCTATCTGTATCTATCTATCTACCTACCTACCTATCTGTATCTATCAATCTACCTACCTACCTATCTCTATCTATCTATCTACCTACCTACCTATCTCTATCTACCTACCTACCTACCTACCTATCTGTATTTATCTATCTATCTACCTACCTATCTGTATCTATCTACCTACCTACCTATCTCTATCTATCTACCTACCTACCTATCTCTATCTATCTATCTACCTACCTACCTATCTGTATTTATCTATCTACTACCTACCTTTCAATATCTATCTATCTACCTACCTACCTATCTGTATCTATCTATCTACCTACCTACCTATCTGTATCTATCAATCTACCTACCTACCTATGTCTATCTATCTACCTACCTACCTATCTCTATCTATCTATCTACCTATCTACCTATCTGTATCTATCAATCTACATACCTACCTATCTCTATCTATCTATCTACCTACCTACCTATCTGTATTTATCTATCTACCTACCTACCTATCTGTATTTATCTATCTATCTACCTACCTATCTGTATCTATCTACCTACCTACCTATCTCTATCTATCTATCTACCTACCTACCTATCTCTATCTATCTACCTACCTAACTATCTGTATTTATCTATCTACCTACCTACCTTTCTCTATCTATCTATCTACCTACCTACCTATCTGTATCTATCTATCTACCTACCTACCTATCTGTATCTATCAATCTACCTACCTATCTGTATCTATCAATCTACATACCTACCTATCTCTATCTATCTATCTACCTACCTACCTATCTGTATTTATCTATCTACCTACCTACCTATCTGTATGTATCTATCTACCTACCTACCTATCTGTATCTATCAATCTACCTACCTACCTATCTCTATCTATCTACCTACCTACCTATCTCTATCTATCTACCTACCTATCTGTATTTATCTATCTACCTACCTACCTATCTCTATCTATCTATCTACCTACCTACCTATCTGTATCTATCTATCTACCTACCTACCTATCTGTATCTATCAATCTACCTACGTACCTATCTGTATCTGTCAATCTACTTACCTACCTATCTGTGTCTATCATTCTACATACCTACCTATCTCTATCTACCTACCTACCTACCTGTCTGTATTTATCTATCTAACTACCCACCTATCTCTATCTATCTATCTACCTACCTACCTATCTGTATCTATCAATCTACCTACCTACCTATGTCTCTCTATCTACCTACCTACCTATCTCTATCTATCTATCTACCTACCTACCTATCTGTATCTATCAATCTACATACCTACCTATCTCTATCTATCTATCTACCTACCTACCTATCTGTATTTATCTATCTACCTACCTACCTATCTGTATCTATCTATCTACCTACCTACCTATCTGTATCTATCAATCTACCTACCTACCTATCTCTATCTATCTATCTACCTACCTACAAATCTCTATCTATCTACCTACCTACCTACCTATCTGTATTTATCTATCTATCTACCTACCTATCTGTATCTATCTACCTACCTACCTATCTCTATCTATCTATCTACCTACCTACCTATCTGTATCTATCTATCTACCTACCTACCTATCTGTATCTATCAATCTACCTACCTACCTATCTGTATCTATCAATCTACTTACCTACCTATCTGTATCTATCATTCTACATACCTACCTATCTGTATTTATCTATCTACCTACCTACCTATCTGTATTTATCTATCTACCTACCTACCTATCTGTATCTATCTATCTACCTACCTACCTATCTGTATCTATCAATCTACCTACCTACCTATCTCTATCTATCTATCTACCTACCTACCTATCTCTATCTACCTACCTACCTACCTACCTATCTGTATTTATCTATCTATCTACCTACCTATCTGTATCTATCTACCTACCTACCTATCTCTATCTATCTACCTACCTACCTATCTCTATCTATCTATCTACCTACCTACCTATCTGTATTTATCTATCTACTACCTACCTTTCTCTATCTATCTATCTACCTACCTACCTATCTGTATCTATCTATCTACCTACCTACCTATCTGTATCTATCAATCTACCTACATACCTATGTCTATCTATCTACCTACCTACCTATCTCTATCTATCTATCTACCTATCTACCTATCTGTATCTATCAATCTACATACCTACCTATCTCTATCTATCTATCTACCTACCTACCTATCTGTATTTATCTATCTACCTACCTACCTATCTGTATTTATCTATCTATCTACCTACCTATCTGTATCTATCTACCTACCTACCTATCTCTATCTATCTATCTACCTACCTACCTATCTCTATCTATCTACCTACCTAACTATCTGTATTTATCTATCTACCTACCTACCTTTCTCTATCTATCTATCTACCTACCTACCTATCTGTATCTATCTATCTACCTACCTACCTATCTGTATCTATCAATCTACCTACCTATCTGTATCTATCAATCTACATACCTACCTATCTCTATCTATCTATCTACCTACCTACCTATCTGTATTTATCTATCTACCTACCTACCTATCTGTATGTATCTATCTACCTACCTACCTATCTGTATCTATCAATCTACCTACCTACCTATCTCTATCTATCTACCTACCTACCTATCTCTATCTATCTACCTACCTACCTATCTGTATTTATCTATCTACCTACCTACCTATCTCTATCTATCTATCTACCTACCTACCTATCTGTATCTATCTATCTACCTACCTACCTATCTGTATCTATCAATCTACCTACCTACCTATCTGTAGCTATCTACCTACCTACCTATCTGTATCTATCAATCTACCTACGTACCTATCTGTATCTGTCAATCTACTTACCTACCTATCTGTGTCTATCATTCTACATACCTACCTATCTCTATCTACCTACCTACCTACCTACCTATCTGTATTTATCTATCTAACTACCCACCTATCTGTATCTATCTATCTACCTACCTACCTATCTGTATCTATCAATCTACCTACCTACCTATGTCTCTCTATCTACCTACCTACCTATCTCTATCTATCTATCTACCTACCTACCTATCTGTATCTATCAATCTACATACCTACCTATCTCTATCTATCTATCTACCTACCTACCTATCTGTATTTATCTATCTACCTACCTACCTATCTGTATCTATCTATCTACCTACCTACCTATCTGTATCTATCAATCTACCTACCTACCTATCTCTATCTATCTATCTACCTACCTACCTATCTCTATCTATCTACCTACCTACCTACCTATCTGTATTTATCTATCTATCTACCTACCTATCTGTATCTATCTACCTACCTACCTATCTCTATCTATCTATCTACCTACCTACCTATCTGTATCTATCTATCTACCTACCTACCTATCTGTATCTATCAATCTACCTACCTACCTATCTGTATCTATCAATCTACTTACCTAACTATCTGTATCTATCATTCTACATACCTACCTATCTCTATCTATCTATCTACCTACCTACCTATCTGTATTTATCTATCTACCTACCTACCTATCTGTATCTATCTATCTACCTACCTACCTATCTGTATCTATCAATCTACCTACCTACCTATCTCTATCTATCTATCTACCTACCTACCTATCTCTATCTACCTACCTACCTACCTACCTATCTGTATTTATCTATCTACCTACCTATCTGTATCTATCTACCTACCTACCTATCTCTATCTATCTACCTACCTACCTATCTCTATCTCTCTAACTACCTACCTACCTATCTGTATTTATCTATCTATCTACCTACCTATCTGTATCTATCTACCTACCTACCTATCTCTATCTATCTATCTACCTACCTACCTATCTCTATCTATCTACCTACCTAACTATCTGTATTTATCTATCTACCTACCTACCTATCTCTATCTATCTACCTACCTACCTATCTGTATTTATCTATCTACCTACCTACCTATCTCTATCTATCTATCTACCTACCTACCTATCTGTATCTATCTATCTACCTACCTACCTATCTGTATCTATCAATCTACCTACCTACCTATCTGTAGCTATCTACCTACCTACCTATCTGTATCTATCAATCTACCTACGTACCTATCTGTATCTGTCAATCTACTTACCTACCTATCTGTGTCTATCATTCTACATACCTACCTATCTCTATCTACCTACCTACCTACCTATCTGTATTTATCTATCTAACTACCCACCTATCTGTATCTATCTATCTATCTACCTACCTATCTGTATCTATCAATCTACCTACCTACCTATGTCTATCTATCTACCTACCTACCTATCTCTATCTATCTATCTACCTACCTACCTATCTGTATCTATCTATCTACCTACCTACCTATCTGTATCTATCAATCTACCTACCTACCTATCTGTAGCTATCTACCTACCTACCTATCTGTATCTATCAATCTACCTACCTACCTATCTGTATCTATCAATCTACCTACCTACCTATCTCTATCTATCTATCTACCTACCTACCTATCTCTATCTATCTACCTACCTACCTACCTATCTGTATTTATCTATCTATCTACCTACCTATCTGTATCTGTCTACCTACCTACCTATCTCTATCTATCTACCTACCTACCTATCTCTATCTATCTATCTACCTACCTACCTATCTGTATTTATCTATCTACTTACCTACCTTTCTCTATCTATCTATCTACCTACCTACCTATCTGTATCTATCTATCTACCTACCTACCTATCTGTATCTATCAATCTACCTACCTACCTATCTGTATCTATCAATCTACCTACCTACCTATCTGTATCTATCAATCTACTTACCTACCTATCTGTATCAATCATTCTACATACCTACCTATCTCTATCTATCTATCTACCTACCTACCTATCTGTATTTATCTATCTACCTACCTACCTATCTGTATCTATCTATCTACCTACCTACCTATCTGTATCTATCAATCTACCTACCTACCTATCTCTATCAATCTATCTACCTACCTACCTATCTCTATCTATCTACCTATCTACCTATCTGTATTTATCTATCTATCTACTTACCTATCTGTATCTATCTACCTACCTACCTATCTCTATCTATCTATCTACCTACCTACCTATCTGTATCTATCTATCTACCTACCTACCTATCTGTATCTATCAATCTACCTACCTACCTATCTGTATCTATCAATCTACTTACCTACCTATCTGTATCTATCATTCTACATACCTACCTATCTCTATCTATCTATCTACCTACCTACCTATCTGTATTTATCTATCTACCTACCTACCTATCTGTATCTATCTATCTACCTACCTACCTATCTCTATCTATCTATCTACATACCTACCTATCTCTATCTATCTACCTACCTACCTACCTATCTGTATTTATCTATCTACCTACCTATCTGTATCTATCTACCTACCTACCTATCTCTATCTATCTATCTACCTACCTACCTATATCTATCTATCTATTTACCTACCTACCTATCTGTATTTATCTATCTACCTACCTACCTTTCTCTATCTATCTATCTACCTACCTACCTATCTGTATCTATCTATCTACCTACCTACCTATCTGTATCTATCAATCTACCTACCTACCTATGTCTATCTATCTACCTACCTACCTATCTCTATCTACCTATCTATCTATCTACCTACCTACCTATCTGTATCTATCAATCTACATACCTACCTATCTCTATCTATCTATCTATCTATCTATCTATCTACCTACCAACCTATCTGTATTTATCTATCAACCTAACTACCTATCTGTATTTATCTATCTACCTACCTACCTATCTGTATCTATCTATCTACCTACCTACCTATCTGTATCTATCAATCTACCTACCTACCTATCTGTATCTATCAATCTACCTACCTACCTATCTGTATCTATCTATCTACCTACCTACCTATCTGTATCTATCAATCTACATACCTACCTATCTCTATCTATCTACTTACCTACCTATCTGTATTTATCTATCTACCTACCTACCTATCTGTATCTATCTATCTACCTACCTACCTATCTGTATCTATCAATCTACCTACCTACCTATCTCTATCTATCTATCTATCTATCTACCTACCTACCTATCTCTATCTATCTACCTACCTACCTATCTGTATTTATCTATCTACCTACCTACCTATCTCTATCTATCTATCTATCTACCTACCTATCTGTATCTATCAATCTACCTACCTACCTATCTGTATCTATCTACCTACCTACCTATCTGTATCTATCAATCTACCTACCTACCTATCTGTATCTATCAATCTACTTACCTACCTATCTGTATCTATCATTCTACATACCTACCTATCTCTATCTATCTATCTACCTACCTACCTATCTGTATTTATCTATCTACCTACCTACCTATCTGTATCTATCTATCTAACTACCTACCTATCTGTATCTATCAATCTACCTACCTACCTATCTCTATCTATCTATCTACCTACCTACCTATCTCTATCTATCTACCTACCTACCTACCTATTTGTATTTATCTATCTATCTACCTACCTATCTGAATCTATCTACCTACCTACCTATCTCTATCTATCTATCTACCTACCTACCTATCTGTATCTATCAATCTACCTACCTACCTATCTGTATCTATCAATCTACTTACCTACCTATCTGTATCTATCATTCTACATACCTACCTATCTCTATCTATCTATCTACCTACCTACCTATCTGTATTTATCTATCTACCTACCTACCTTTCTCTATCTATCTATCTAACTACCTACCTATCTGTATCTATCTATCTACCTACCTACCTATCTGTATCTATCAATCTACCTACCTACCTATGTCTATCTATCTACCTACCTACCTATCTCTATCTATCTATCTACCTACCTACCTATCTGTATCTATCAATCTACATACCTACCTATCTCTATCTATCTATCTACCTACCTACCTATCTGTATTTATCTATCTACCTACCTACCTATCTGTATCTATCTATCTACCTACCTACCTATCTGTATCTATCAATCTACCTACCTACCTATCTCTATCTATCTATCTACCTACCTACCTATCTCTATCTATCTACCTACCTACCTACCTATCTGTATTTATCTATCTATCTACCTACCTATCTGTATCTATCTACCTACCTACCTATCTCTATCTATCTATCTACCTACCTACCTATCTGTATCTATCTATCTACCTACCTACCTATCTGTATCTATCAATCTACCTACCTACCTATCTGTATCTATCAATCTACTTACCTACCTATCTGTATCTATCATTCTACATACCTACCTATCTCTATCTATCTATCTACCTACCTACCTATCTGTATTTATCTATCTACCTACCTACCTATCTGTATCTATCTATCTACCTACCTACCTATCTGTATCTATCAATCTACCTACCTACCTATCTCTATCTATCTATCTACCTACCTACCTATCTCTATCTACCTACCTACCTACCTACCTATCTGTATTTATCTATCTATCTACCTACCTATCTGTATCTATCTACCTACCTACCTATCTCTATCTATCTACCTACCTACCTACCTATCTCTATCTATCTATCTACCTACCTACCTATCTGTATTTATCTATCTACTACCTACCTTTCTCTATCTATCTATCTACCTACCTACCTATCTGTATCTATCTATCTACCTACCTACCTATCTGTATCTATCAATCTACCTACCTACCTATGTCTATCTATCTACCTACCTACCTATCTCTATCTATCTATCTACCTATCTACCTATCTGTATCTATCAATCTACATACCTACCTATCTCTATCTATCTATCTACCTACCTACCTATCTGTATTTATCTATCTACCTACCTACCTATCTGTATTTATCTATCTATCTACCTACCTATCTGTATCTATCTACCTACCTACCTATCTCTATCTATCTATCTACCTACCTACCTATCTGTATTTATCTATCTACCTACCTACCTATCTGTATTTATCTATCTATCTACCTACCTATCTCTATCTATCTACCTACCTAACTATCTGTATTTATCTATCTACCTACCTACCTTTCTCTATCTATCTATCTACCTACCTACCTATCTGTATCTATCTATCTACCTACCTACCTATCTGTATCTATCAATCTACCTACCTACCTATCTGTAGCTATCTACCTACCTACCTATCTGTATCTATCAATCTACCTACGTACCTATCTGTATCTGTCAATCTACTTACCTACCTATCTGTGTCTATCATTCTACATACCTACCTATCTCTATCTACCTACCTACCTACCTACCTATCTGTATTTATCTATCTAACTACCCACCTATCTGTATCTATCTATCTACCTACCTACCTATCTGTATCTATCAATCTACCTACCTACCTATGTCTCTCTATGTACCTACCTACCTATCTGTATCTATCAATCTACCTACCTATCTGTATCTATCAATCTACATACCTACCTATCTCTATCTATCTATCTACCTACCTACCTATCTGTATTTATCTATCTACCTACCTACCTATCTGTATGTATCTATCTACCTACCTACCTATCTGTATCTATCAATCTACCTACCTACCTATCTCTATCTATCTACCTACCTACCTATCTCTATCTATCTACCTACCTACCTATCTGTATTTATCTATCTACCTACCTACCTATCTCTATCTATCTATCTACCTACCTACCTATCTGTATCTATCTATCTACCTACCTACCTATCTGTATCTATCAATCTACCTACCTACCTATCTGTAGCTATCTACCTACCTACCTATCTGTATCTATCAATCTACCTACGTACCTATCTGTATCTGTCAATCTACTTACCTACCTATCTGTGTCTATCATTCTACATACCTACCTATCTCTATCTACCTACCTACCTACCTACCTATCTGTATTTATCTATCTAACTACCCACCTATCTGTATCTATCTATCTACCTACCTACCTATCTGTATCTATCAATCTACCTACCTACCTATGTCTCTCTATGTACCTACCTACCTATCTCTATCTATCTATCTACCTACCTACCTATCTGTATCTATCAATCTACATACCTACCTATCTCTATCTATCTATCTACCTACCTACCTATTTGTATTTATCTATCTACCTACCTACCTATCTGTATCTATCTATCTACCTACCTACCTATCTGTATCTATCAATCTACCTACCTACCTATCTCTATCTATCTATCTACCTACCTACCTATCTCTATCTATCTACCTACCTACCTACCTATCTGTATTTATCTATCTATCTACCTACCTATCTGTATCTATCTACCTACCTACCTATCTCTATCTATCTATCTACCTACCTACCTATCTGTATCTATCTATCTACCTACCTACCTATCTGTATCTATCAATCTACCTACCTACCTATCTGTATCTATCAATCTACTTACCTAACTATCTGTATCTATCATTCTACATACCTACCTATCTCTATCTATCTATCTACCTACCTACCTATCTGTATTTATCTATCTACCTACCTACCTATCTGTATCTATCTATCTACCTACCTACCTATCTGTATCTATCAATCTACCTACCTACCTATCTCTATCTATCTATCTACCTACCTACCTATCTCTATCTACCTACCTACCTACCTACCTACCTATCTGTATTTATCTATCTATCTACCTACCTATCTGTATCTATCTACCTACCTACCTATCTCTATCTATCTACCTACCTACCTATCTCTATCTATCTATCTACCTACCTACCTATCTGTATTTATCTATCTACTACCTACCTTTCTCTATCTATCTATCTACCTACCTACCTATCTGTATCTATCTATCTACCTACCTACCTATCTGTATCTATCAATCTACCTACCTACCTATGTCTATCTATCTACCTACCTACCTATCTCTATCTATCTATCTACCTATCTACCTATCTGTATCTATCAATCTACATACCTACCTATCTCTATCTATCTATCTACCTACCTACCTATCTGTATTTATCTATCTACCTACCTACCTATCTGTATTTATCTATCTATCTACCTACCTATCTGTATCTATCTACCTACCTACCTATCTCTATCTATCTATCTACCTACCTACCTATCTCTATCTATCTACCTACCTAACTATCTGTATTTATCTATCTACCTACCTACCTTTCTCTATCTATCTATCTACCTACCTACCTATCTGTATTTATCTATCTACCTACCTACCTATCTGTATGTATCTATCTACCTACCTACCTATCTGTATCTATCAATCTACCTACCTACCTATCTCTATCTATCTACCTACCTACCTATCTCTATCTATCTACCTACCTACCTATCTGTATTTATCTATCTACCTACCTACCTATCTCTATCTATCTATCTACCTACCTACCTATCTGTATCTATCTATCTACCTACCTACCTATCTGTATCTATCAATCTACCTACCTACCGATCTGTAGCTATCTACCTACCTACCTATCTGTATCTATCAATCTACCTACGTACCTATCTGTATCTGTCAATCTACTTACCTACCTATCTGTGTCTATCATTCTACATACCTACCTATCTCTATCTACCTACCTACCTACCTACCTATCTGTATTTATCTATCTAACTACCCACCTATCTGTATCTATCTATCTACCTACCTACCTATCTGTATCTATCAATCTACCTACCTACCTATGTCTCTCTATGTACCTACCTACCTATCTCTATCTATCTATCTACCTACCTACCTATCTGTATCTATCAATCTACATACCTACCTATCTCTATCTATCTATCTACCTACCTACCTATCTGTATTTATCTATCTACCTACCTACCTATCTGTATCTATCTATCTACCTACCTACCTATCTGTATCTATCAATCTACCTACCTACCTATCTCTATCTATCTATCTACCTACCTACCTATCTCTATCTATCTACCTACCTACCTACCTATCTGTATTTATCTATCTATCTACCTACCTATCTGTATCTATCTACCTACCTACCTATCTGTATCTATCTATCTACCTACCTACCTATCTGTATCTATCAATCTACCTACCTACCTATCTGTATCTATCAATCTACTTACCTAACTATCTGTATCTATCATTCTACATACCTACCTATCTCTATCTATCTATCTACCTACCTACCTATCTGTATCTATCAATCTACCTACCTACCTATCTCTATCTATCTATCTACCTACCTACCTATCTCTATCTACCTACCTACCTACCTACCTACCTATCTGTATTTATCTATCTATCTACCTACCTATCTGTATCTATCTACCTACCTACCTATCTCTATCTATCTACCTACCTACCTATCTCTATCTATCTATCTACCTACCTACCTATCTGTATTTATCTATCTACTACCTACCTTTCTCTATCTATCTATCTACCTACCTACCTATCTGTATCTATCTATCTACCTACCTACCTATCTGTATCTATCAATCTACCTACCTACCTATGTCTATCTATCTACCTACCTACCTATCTCTATCTATCTATCTACCTATCTACCTATCTGTATCTATCAATCTACATACCTACCTATCTCTATCTATCTATCTACCTACCTACCTATCTGTATTTATCTATCTACCTACCTACCTATCTGTATTTATCTATCTATCTACCTACCTATCTGTATCTATCTACCTACCTACCTATCTCTATCTATCTATCTACCTACCTACCTATCTCTATCTATCTACCTACCTAACTATCTGTATTTATCTATCTACCTACCTACCTTTCTCTATCTATCTATCTACCTACCTACCTATCTGTATTTATCTATCTACCTACCTACCTATCTGTATGTATCTATCTACCTACCTACCTATCTGTATCTATCAATCTACCTACCTACCTATCTCTATCTATCTACCTACCTACCTATCTCTATCTATCTACCTACCTACCTATCTGTATTTATCTATCTACCTACCTACCTATCTCTATCTATCTATCTACCTACCTACCTATCTGTATCTATCTATCTACCTACCTACCTATCTGTATCTATCAATCTACCTACCTACCTATCTGTAGCTATCTACCTACCTACCTATCTGTATCTATCAATCTACCTACGTACCTATCTGTATCTGTCAATCTACTTACCTACCTATCTGTGTCTATCATTCTACATACCTACCTATCTCTATCTACCTACCTACCTACCTACCTATCTGTATTTATCTATCTAACTACCCACCTATCTGTATCTATCTATCTACCTACCTACCTATCTGTATCTATCAATCTACCTACCTACCTATGTCTATCTATCTACCTACCTACCTATCTCTATCTATCTATCTACCTACCTACCTATCTGTATCTATCAATCTACATACCTACCTATCTCTATCTATCTATCTACCTACCTACCTATCTGTATTTATCTATCTACCTACCTACCTATCTGTATCTATCTATCTACCTACCTACCTATCTGTATCTATCAATCTACCTACCTACCTATCTCTATCTATCTATCTACCTACCTACCTATCTCTATCTATCTACCTACCTACCTACCTATCTGTATCTATCTATCTACCTACCTATCTGTATCTATCTACCTACCTACCTATCTCTATCTATCTATCTAACTACCTACCTATCTGTATCTATCTATCTACCTACATACCTATCTATATCTATCAATCTACCTACCTACCTATCTGTATCTATCAATCTACTTACCTAACTATCTGTATCTATCATTCTACATACCTACCTATCTCTATCTATCTATCTACCTACCTACCTATCTGTATTTATCTATCTACCTACCTACCTATCTGTATCTATCTATCTACCTACCTACCTATCTGTATCTATCAATCTACCTACCTACCTATCTCTTTCTATCTATCTACCTACCTACCTATCTCTATCTACCTACCTACCTACCTACCTATCTGTATTTATCTATCTATCTACCTACCTATCTGTATCTATCTACCTACCTACCTATCTCTATCTATCTACCTACCTACCTATCTCTATCTATCTATCTACCTACCTACCTATCTGTATTTATCTATCTACTACCTACCTTTCTCTATCTATCTACCTACCTACCTATCTGTATCTATCAATCTACCTACCTACCTATGTCTATCTATCTACCTACCTACCTATCTCTATCTATCTATCTACCTATCTACCTATCTGTATCTATCAATCTACATACCTACCTATCTCTATCTATCTATCTACCTACCTACCTATCTGTATTTATCTATCTACCTACCTACCTATCTGTATTTATCTATCTATCTACCTACCTATCTGTATCTATCTACCTACCTACCTATCTCTATCTATCTATCTATCTATCTACCTACCTACCTATCTCTATCTATCTACCTACCTAACTATCTGTATTTATCTATCTACCTACCTACCTTTCTCTATCTATCTATCTACCTACCTAACTATCTGTATCTATCTATCTACCTACCTACCTTTCTCTATCTATCTATCTACCTACCTACCTATCTGTATTTATCTATCTACCTACCTACCTATCTGTATCTATCTATCTACCTACCTACCTATCTGTATCTATCAATCTACCTACCTACCTATCTCTATCTATCTATCTACCTACCTACCTATCTCTATCTATCTACCTACCTACCTATCTGTATTTATCTATCTACCTACCTACCTATCTCTATCTATCTATCTACCTACCTACCTATCTGTATCTATCTATCTACCTACCTACCTATCTGTATCTATCAATCTACCTACCTACCTATCTGTAGCTATCTACCTACCTACCTATCTGTATCTATCAATCTACCTACCTACCTATCTGTATCTGTCAATCTACTTACCTACCTATCTGTGTCAATCATTCTACATACCTACCTATCTCTATCTACCTACCTACCTACCTACCTATCTGTATTTATCTATCTACCTACCTACCTATCTGTATCTATCAATCTACCTACCTACCTATCTGTATCTATCAATCTACTTACCTACCTATCTGTATCTATCATTCTACATACCTACCTATCTCTATCTATCTATCTACGTACCTATCTGTATTTATCTATCTACCTACCTACCTATCTGTATCTATCTATCTACCTACCTACCTATCTGTATCAATCAATCTACCTACCTACCTATCTCTATCTATCTACCTACCTACCTATCTCTATCTATCTACCTACCTACCTACCTATCTGTATTTATCTATCTACCTACCTACCTATCTCTATCTATCTATCTACCTACCTACCTATCTGTATCTATCTATCTACCTACCTACCTATCTGTATCTATCAATCTACCTACCTACCTATCTGTAGCTATCTACCTACCTACCTATCTGTATCTATCATTCTACATACCTACCTATCTCTATCTACCTACCTACCTACCTACCTATCTGTATTTATCTATCTACCTACCTACCTATCTGTATCTATCAATCTACCTACCTACCTATCTCTATCTATCTACCTACCTACCTATCTCTATCTATCTACCTACCTACCTACCTATCTGTATTTATCTATCTACCTACCTACCTATCTCTATCTATCTATCTACCTACCTACCTATCTGTATTTATCTATCTACCTACCTACCTATCTGTATCTATCAATCTACTTACCTACATATCTGTATCTATCATTCTACATACCTACCTATCTCTATCTATCTACCTACCTACCTATCTGTATCTATCTATCTACCTACCTACCTACCTATCTGTATCTATCAATCTACCTACCTACCTATCTGTATCTATCAATCTACTTACCTACCTATCTCTATCTATCTATCTACCTACCTACCTATCTCTATTTATCTATCTACCTACCTACCTATCTGTATCTATCTATCTACCTACCTACCTATCTCTATCTATCTACCTACCTACCTACCTATCTGTATATATCTATCTATCTACCTACCTATCTGTATCTATCTACCTACCTACCTATCTGTATCTATCAATCTACCTACCTACCTATCTCTATGTATCTATCTACCTACCTACCTATCTCTATCTATCTACCTACCTACCTACCTATCTGTATTTATCTATCTATCTACCTACCTATCTGTATCTATCTACCTACCTACCTATCTCTATCTATCTATCTATCTACCTACCTACCTATCTCTATCTATATATCTACCTACCTAACTGTATTTGTCTACCTACCTACCTACCTTTCTCTATCTATCTATCTACCTACCTACCTATCTGTATCTATCAATCTACCTACCTATCTGTATCTATCAATCTACATACCTACCTATCTCTATCTATCTATCTACCTACCTACCTATCTGTATTTATCTATCTACCTACCTACCTATCTGTATCTATCTATCTACCTACCTACCTATCTGTATCTATCAATCTACCTACCTACCTATCTCTATCTATCTACCTACCTACCTATCTCTATCTATCTACCTACCTACCTACCTATCTGTATTTATCTATCTACCTACCTACCTATCTCTATCTATCTATCTACCTACCTACCTATCTGTATCTATCTATCTACCTACCTACCTATCTGTATCTATCAATCTACCTACCTACCTATCTGTATTTATCTATCTACCTACCTACCTATCTCTTTCTATCTATCTACCTACCTACCTATCTGTATCTATCAATCTACCTACCTACCTATCTGTATCTATCAATCTACCTACCTACCTATCTCTATCTATCTATCTACCTACCTACCTATCTCTATCTATCTACCTACCTACCTACCTATCTGTATTTATCTATCTACCTACCTACCTATCTCTATCTATCTATCTACCTACCTACCTATCTGTATCTATCTATCTACCTACCTACCTATCTATATCTATCAATCTACCTACCTACCTATCTGTAGCTATCTACCTACCTACCTATCTGTATCTATCAATCTACCTACCTACCTATCTGTATCTGTCAATCTACTTACCTACATATCTGTGTCTATCATTCTACATACCTACCTATCTCTATCTACCTACCTACCTATCTGTATTTATCTATCTACCTACCTACTTATCTGTATCTATCTATCTACCTACCTACCTATCTGTATCTATCAATCTACCTACCTACCTATCTCTATCTATCTATCAACCTACTTACCTATCTGTATCTATCTACCTACCTACCTACCTATCTGTATCTATCAATCTACCTACCTACCTATCTGTAGCTATCTACCTACCTACCTATCTGTATCTATCAATCTACCTACCTACCTATCTGTATCTTTCAATCCACTTACCTACCTATCTGTGTCTATCATTCTACATACCTACCTATCTCTATCTACCTACCTACCTACCTACCTACCTATCTGTATTTATCTATCTACCTACCTACCTATCTGTATCTATCTATCTACCTACCTACCTATCTGTATCTATCAATCTACCTACCTACCTATCTCTATCTATCTATCTACCTACTTACCTATCTGTATCTATCAATCTACCTACCTACCTATCTGTATCTATCAATCTACTTACCTACCTATCTGTATCTATCATTCTACCTACCTACCTATCTGTATCTATCAATCTACCTACCTACCTATCTCTATCTATCTATCTACCTACCTACCTATCTGTATTTATCTATCTACCTACCTACCTATCTGTATCTATCAATCTACTTACCTACATATCTGTATCTATCATTCTACATACCTACCTATCTCTATCTATCTACCTACCTACCTATCTGTATCTATCTACCTACCTACCTACCTATCTGTATCTATCAATCTACCTACCTACCTATCTGTATCTATCAATCTACTTACCTACCTATCTCTATCTATCTATCTACCTACCTACCTATCTCTATTTATCTATCTACCTACCTACCTATCTGTATCTATCAATCTACCTACCTACCTATCTGTAGCTATCTACCTACCTACCTATCTGTATCTATCAATCTACCTACCTACCTATCTGTATCTGTCAATCTACTTACCTACCTATCTGTGTCTATCATTCTACATACCTACCTATCTCTATCTACCTACCTACCTACCTACCTATCTGTATTTATCTATCTACCTACCTACCTATCTGTATCTATCAATCTACCTACCTACCTATCTGTATCTATCAATCTACTTACCTACCTATCTGTATCTATCATTCTACATACCTACCTATCTCTATCTATCTATCTACGTACCTATCTGTATTTATCTATCTACCTACCTACCTATCTGTATCTATCTATCTACCTACCTACCTATCTGTATCAATCAATCTACCTACCTACCTATCTCTATCTATCTACCTACCTACCTATCTCTATCTATCTACCTACCTACCTACCTATCTGTATTTATCTATCTACCTACCTACCTATCTCTATCTATCTATCTACCTACCTACCTATCTGTATCTATCTATCTACCTACCTACCTATCTGTATCTATCAATCTACCTACCTACCTATCTGTAGCTATCTACCTACCTACCTATCTGTATCTATCATTCTACATACCTACCTATCTCTATCTACCTACCTACCTATCTGTATTTATCTATCTACCTACCTACCTATCTGTATCTATCAATCTACCTACCTACCTATCTCTATCTATCTACCTACCTACCTATCTCTATCTATCTACCTACCTACCTACCTATCTGTATTTATCTATCTACCTACCTACCTATCTCTATCTATCTATCTACCTACCTACCTATCTGTATTTATCTATCTACCTACCTACCTATCTGTATCTATCAATCTACTTACCTACATATCTGTATCTATCATTCTACATACCTACCTATCTCTATCTATCTACCTACCTACCTATCTGTATCTATCTATCTACCTACCTACCTACCTATCTGTATCTATCAATCTACCTACCTACCTATCTGTATCTATCAATCTACTTACCTACCTATCTCTATCTATCTATCTACCTACCTACCTATCTCTATTTATCTATCTACCTACCTACCTATCTGTATCTATCTATCTACCTACCTACCTATCTCTATCTATCTACCTACCTACCTACCTATCTGTATATATCTATCTATCTACCTACCTATCTGTATCTATCTACCTACCTACCTATCTGTATCTATCAATCTACCTACCTACCTATCTCTATGTATCTATCTACCTACCTACCTATCTCTATCTATCTACCTACCTACCTACCTATCTGTATTTATCTATCTATCTACCTACCTATCTGTATCTATCTACCTACCTACCTATCTCTATCTATCTATCTATCTACCTACCTACCTATCTCTATCTATATATCTACCTACCTAACTGTATTTGTCTACCTACCTACCTACCTTTCTCTATCTATCTATCTACCTACCTACCTATCTGTATCTATCAATCTACCTACCTATCTGTATCTATCAATCTACATACCTACCTATCTCTATCTATCTATCTACCTACCTACCTATCTGTATTTATCTATCTACCTACCTACCTATCTGTATCTATCTATCTACCTACCTACCTATCTGTATCTATCAATCTACCTACCTACCTATCTCTATCTATCTACCTACCTACCTATCTCTATCTATCTACCTACCTACCTACTTATCTGTATTTATCTATCTACCTACCTACCTATCTCTATCTATCTATCTACCTACCTACCTATCTGTATCTATCTATCTACCTACCTACCTATCTGTATCTATCAATCTACCTACCTACCTATCTGTATTTATCTATCTACCTACCTACCTATCTCTTTCTATCTATCTACCTACCTACCTATCTGTATCTATCAATCTACCTACCTACCTATCTGTATCTATCAATCTACCTACCTACCTATCTCTATCTATCTATCTACCTACCTACCTATCTCTATCTATCTACCTACCTACCTACCTATCTGTATTTATCTATCTACCTACCTACCTATCTCTATCTATCTATCTACCTACCTACCTATCTGTATCTATCTATCTACCTACCTACCTATCTATATCTATCAATCTACCTACCTACCTATCTGTAGCTATCTACCTACCTACCTATCTGTATCTATCAATCTACCTACCTACCTATCTGTATCTGTCAATCTACTTACCTACCTATCTGTGTCTATCATTCTACATACCTACCTATCTCTATCTACCTACCTACCTATCTGTATTTATCTATCTACCTACCTACTTATCTGTATCTATCTATCTACCTACCTACCTATCTGTATCTATCAATCTACCTACCTACCTATCTCTATCTATCTATCAACCTACTTACCTATCTGTATCTATCTACCTACCTACCTACCTATCTGTATCTATCAATCTACCTACCTACCTATCTGTAGCTATCTACCTACCTACCTATCTGTATCTATCAATCTACCTACCTACCTATCTGTATCTTTCAATCCACTTACCTACCTATCTGTGTCTATCATTCTACATACCTACCTATCTCTATCTACCTACCTACCTACCTACCTACCTATCTGTATTTATCTATCTACCTACCTACCTATCTGTATCTATCTATCTACCTACCTACCTATCTGTATCTATCAATCTACCTACCTACCTATCTCTATCTATCTATCTACCTACTTACCTATCTGTATCTATCAATCTACCTACCTACCTATCTGTATCTATCAATCTACTTACCTACCTATCTGTATCTATCATTCTACCTACCTACCTATCTGTATCTATCAATCTACCTACCTACCTATCTCTATCTATCTATCTACCTACCTACCTATCTGTATTTATCTATCTACCTACCTACCTATCTGTATCTATCAATCTACTTACCTACATATCTGTATCTATCAATCTACCTACCTACCTATCTCTATCTATCTACCTACCTACCTATCTCTATCTATCTACCTACCTACCTACCTATCTGTATTTATCTATCTACCTACCTACCTATCTCTATCTATCTATCTACCTACCTACCTATCTGTATTTATCTATCTACCTACCTACCTATCTGTATCTATCAATCTACTTACCTACATATCTGTATCTATCATTCTACATACCTACCTATCTCTATCTATCTACCTACCTACCTATCTGTATCTATCTATCTACCTACCTACCTACCTATCTGTATCTATCAATCTACCTACCTACCTATCTGTATCTATCAATCTACTTACCTACCTATCTCTATCTATCTATCTACCTACCTACCTATCTCTATTTATCTATCTACCTACCTACCTATCTGTATCTATCTATCTACCTACCTACCTATCTCTATCTATCTACCTACCTACCTACCTATCTGTATATATCTATCTATCTACCTACCTATCTGTATCTATCTACCTACCTACCTATCTGTATCTATCAATCTACCTACCTACCTATCTCTATGTATCTATCTACCTACCTACCTATCTCTATCTATCTACCTACCTACCTACCTATCTGTATTTATCTATCTATCTACCTACCTATCTGTATCTATCTACCTACCTACCTATCTCTATCTATCTATCTATCTACCTACCTACCTATCTCTATCTATATATCTACCTACCTAACTGTATTTGTCTACCTACCTACCTACCTTTCTCTATCTATCTATCTACCTACCTACCTATCTGTATCTATCAATCTACCTACCTATCTGTATCTATCAATCTACATACCTACCTATCTCTATCTATCTATCTACCTACCTACCTATCTGTATTTATCTATCTACCTACCTACCTATCTGTATCTATCTATCTACCTACCTACCTATCTGTATCTATCAATCTACCTACCTACCTATCTCTATCTATCTACCTACCTACCTATCTCTATCTATCTACCTACCTACCTACTTATCTGTATTTATCTATCTACCTACCTACCTATCTCTATCTATCTATCTACCTACCTACCTATCTGTATCTATCTATCTACCTACCTACCTATCTGTATCTATCAATCTACCTACCTACCTATCTGTATTTATCTATCTACCTACCTACCTATCTCTTTCTATCTATCTACCTACCTACCTATCTGTATCTATCAATCTACCTACCTACCTATCTGTATCTATCAATCTACCTACCTACCTATCTCTATCTATCTATCTACCTACCTACCTATCTCTATCTATCTACCTACCTACCTACCTATCTGTATTTATCTATCTACCTACCTACCTATCTCTATCTATCTATCTACCTACCTACCTATCTGTATCTATCTATCTACCTACCTACCTATCTATATCTATCAATCTACCTACCTACCTATCTGTAGCTATCTACCTACCTACCTATCTGTATCTATCAATCTACCTACCTACCTATCTGTATCTGTCAATCTACTTACCTACCTATCTGTGTCTATCATTCTACATACCTACCTATCTCTATCTACCTACCTACCTATCTGTATTTATCTATCTACCTACCTACTTATCTGTATCTATCTATCTACCTACCTACCTATCTGTATCTATCAATCTACCTACCTACCTATCTCTATCTATCTATCAACCTACTTACCTATCTGTATCTATCTACCTACCTACCTACCTATCTGTATCTATCAATCTACCTACCTACCTATCTGTAGCTATCTACCTACCTACCTATCTGTATCTATCAATCTACCTACCTACCTATCTGTATCTTTCAATCCACTTACCTACCTATCTGTGTCTATCATTCTACATACCTACCTATCTCTATCTACCTACCTACCTACCTACCTACCTATCTGTATTTATCTATCTACCTACCTACCTATCTGTATCTATCTATCTACCTACCTACCTATCTGTATCTATCAATCTACCTACCTACCTATCTCTATCTATCTATCTACCTACTTACCTATCTGTATCTATCAATCTACCTACCTACCTATCTGTATCTATCAATCTACTTACCTACCTATCTGTATCTATCATTCTACCTACCTACCTATCTGTATCTATCAATCTACCTACCTACCTATCTCTATCTATCTATCTACCTACCTACCTATCTGTATTTATCTATCTACCTACCTACCTATCTGTATCTATCAATCTACTTACCTACATATCTGTATCTATCATTCTACATACCTACCTATCTCTATCTATCTACCTACCTACCTATCTGTATCTATCTACCTACCTACCTACCTATCTGTATCTATCAATCTACCTACCTACCTATCTGTATCTATCAATCTACTTACCTACCTATCTCTATCTATCTATCTACCTACCTACCTATCTCTATTTATCTATCTACCTACCTATCTATCTGTATCTATCTATCTACCTACCTACCTATCTCTATCTATCTACCTACCTACCTACCTATCTGTATATATCTATCTATCTACCTACCTATCTGTATCTATCTACCTACCTACCTATCTGTATCTATCAATCTACCTACCTACCTATCTCTATGTATCTATCTACCTACCTACCTATCTCTATCTATCTACCTACCTACCTACCTATCTGTATTTATCTATCTATCTACCTACCTATCTGTATCTATCTACCTACCTACCTATCTCTATCTATCTATCTATCTACCTACCTACCTATCTCTATCTATATATCTACCTACCTAACTATCTGTATTTATCTACCTACCTACCTACCTTTCTCTATCTATCTATCTACCTACCTACCTATCTGTATCTATCTATCTACCTACCTACCTATCTGTATCTATCAATCTACCTACCTATCTGTATCTATCAATCTACATACCTACCTATCTCTATCTATCTATCTACCTACCTACCTATCTGTATTTATCTATCTACCTACCTACCTATCTGTATCTATCTATCTACCTACCTACCTATCTGTATCTATCAATCTACCTACCTACCTATCTCTATCTATCTACCTACCTACCTATCTCTATCTATCTACCTACCTACCTACCTATCTGTATTTATCTATCTACCTACCTACCTATCTCTATCTATCTATCTACCTACCTACCTATCTGTATCTATCTATCTACCTACCTACCTATCTGTATCTATCAATCTACCTACCTACCTATCTGTATTTATCTATCTACCTACCTACCTATCTCTTTCTATCTATCTACCTACCTACCTATCTGTATCTATCAATCTACCTACCTACCTATCTGTATCTATCAATCTACCTACCTACCTATCTCTATCTATCTATCTACCTACCTACCTATCTCTATCTATCTACCTACCTACCTACCTATCTGTATTTATCTATCTACCTACCTACCTATCTGTATCTATCTATCTACCTACCTACCTATCTGTATCTATCTATCTACCTACCTACCTATCTATATCTATCAATCTACCTACCTACCTATCTGTAGCTATCTACCTACCTACCTATCTGTATCTATCAATCTACCTACCTACCTATCTGTATCTGTCAATCTACCTACCTACCTATCTCTATCTATCTATCAACCTACTTACCTATCTGTATCTATCTACCTACCTACCTACCTATCTGTATCTATCAATCTACCTACCTACCTATCTGTAGCTATCTACCTACCTACCTATCTGTATCTATCAATCTACCTACCTACCTATCTGTATCTTTCAATCCACTTACCTACCTATCTGTGTCTATCATTCTACATACCTACCTATCTCTATCTACCTACCTACCTACCTACCTACCTACCTATCTGTATTTATCTATCTACCTACCTACCTATCTGTATCTATCTATCTACCTACCTACCTATCTGTATCTATCAATCTACCTACCTACCTATCTCTATCTATCTATCTACCTACTTACCTATCTGTATCTATCAATCTACCTACCTACCTATCTGTATCTATCAATCTACTTACCTACCTATCTGTATCTATCATTCTACCTACCTACCTATCTGTATCTATCAATCTACCTACCTACCTATCTCTATCTATCTACCTACCTACCTACCTATCTGTATTTATCTATCTATCTACCTACCTATCTGTATCTATCGACCTACCTACCAATCTCTCTCTCTATCTACCTACCTACCTATCTGTATCTATCTACCTACCTACCTATCTGTATCTATCAATCTACCTACCTACCTATCTGTATCTATCAATCTACTTACCTACCTATCTGTATCTATCAATCTACATACCCACCTATCTCTATCTATCTATCTACCTACCTACCTATCTGTATTTATCTATCTACCTACCTACCAATCTGTATCTATCTATCTACCTACCTACCTATCTGTATCTATCAATCTACCTACCTACCTATCTGTATCTATCTATCTATCTACCTACCTATCTGTATCTATCATTCTACATATCCACCTATCTCTATCTATCTATCTACCTACCTACCTATCTGTATTTATCTATCTACCTACCTACCTATCTGTATCTATCTATCTACCTACCTACCTATCTGTATCTATCAATCTACCTACCTACCTATCTGTATTTATCTATCTACCTACCTACCTATCTCTTTCTATCTATCTACCTACCTACCTATCTGTATCTATCAATCTACCTACCTACCTATCTGTATCTATCAATCTACCTACCTACCTATCTCTATCTATCTATCTACCTACCTACCTATCTCTATCTATCTACCTACCTACCTACCTATCTGTATTTATCTATCTACCTACCTACCTATCTCTATCTATCTATCTACCTACCTACCTATCTGTATCTATCTATCTACCTACCTACCTATCTATATCTATCAATCTACCTACCTACCTATCTGTAGCTATCTACCTACCTACCTATCTGTATCTATCAATCTACCTACCTACCTATCTGTATCTGTCAATCTACTTACCTACCTATCTGTGTCTATCATTCTACATACCTACCTATCTCTATCTACCTACCTACCTATCTGTATTTATCTATCTACCTACCTACTTATCTGTATCTATCTATCTACCTACCTACCTATCTGTATCTATCAATCTACCTACCTACCTATCTCTATCTATCTATCAACCTACTTACCTATCTGTATCTATCTACCTACCTACCTACCTATCTGTATCTATCAATCTACCTACCTACCTATCTGTAGCTATCTACCTACCTACCTATCTGTATCTATCAATCTACCTACCTACCTATCTGTATCTTTCAATCCACTTACCTACCTATCTGTGTCTATCATTCTACATACCTACCTATCTCTATCTACCTACCTACCTACCTACCTACCTATCTGTATTTATCTATCTACCTACCTACCTATCTGTATCTATCTATCTACCTACCTACCTATCTGTATCTATCAATCTACCTACCTACCTATCTCTATCTATCTATCTACCTACTTACCTATCTGTATCTATCAATCTACCTACCTACCTATCTGTATCTATCAATCTACTTACCTACCTATCTGTATCTATCATTCTACCTACCTACCTATCTGTATCTATCAATCTACCTACCTACCTATCTCTATCTATCTATCTACCTACCTACCTATCTGTATTTATCTATCTACCTACCTACCTATCTGTATCTATCAATCTACTTACCTACATATCTGTATCTATCATTCTACATACCTACCTATCTCTATCTATCTACCTACCTACCTATCTGTATCTATCTACCTACCTACCTACCTATCTGTATCTATCAATCTACCTACCTACCTATCTGTATCTATCAATCTACTTACCTACCTATCTCTATCTATCTATCTACCTACCTACCTATCTCTATTTATCTATCTACCTACCTACCTATCTGTATCTATCTATCTACCTACCTACCTATCTCTATCTATCTACCTACCTACCTACCTATCTGTATATATCTATCTATCTACCTACCTATCTGTATCTATCTACCTACCTACCTATCTGTATCTATCAATCTACCTACCTACCTATCTCTATGTATCTATCTACCTACCTACCTATCTCTATCTATCTACCTACCTACCTACCTATCTGTATTTATCTATCTATCTACCTACCTATCTGTATCTATCTACCTACCTACCTATCTCTATCTATCTATCTATCTACCTACCTACCTATCTCTATCTATATATCTACCTACCTAACTATCTGTATTTATCTACCTACCTACCTACCTTTCTCTATCTATCTATCTACCTACCTACCTATCTGTATCTATCTATCTACCTACCTACCTATCTGTATCTATCAATCTACCTACCTATCTGTATCTATCAATCTACATACCTACCTATCTCTATCTATCTATCTACCTACCTACCTATCTGTATTTATCTATCTACCTACCTACCTATCTGTATCTATCTATCTACCTACCTACCTATCTGTATCTATCAATCTACCTACCTACCTATCTCTATCTATCTACCTACCTACCTATCTCTATCTATCTACCTACCTACCTACCTATCTGTATTTATCTATCTACCTACCTACCTATCTCTATCTATCTATCTACCTACCTACCTATCTGTATCTATCTATCTACCTACCTACCTATCTGTATCTATCAATCTACCTACCTACCTATCTGTATTTATCTATCTACCTACCTACCTATCTCTTTCTATCTATCTACCTACCTACCTATCTGTATCTATCAATCTACCTACCTACCTATCTGTATCTATCAATCTACCTACCTACCTATCTCTATCTATCTATCTACCTACCTACCTATCTCTATCTATCTACCTACCTACCTACCTATCTGTATTTATCTATCTACCTACCTACCTATCTCTATCTATCTATCTACCTACCTACCTATCTGTATCTATCTATCTACCTACCTACCTATCTATATCTATCAATCTACCTACCTACCTATCTGTAGCTATCTACCTACCTACCTATCTGTATCTATCAATCTACCTACCTACCTATCTGTATCTGTCAATCTACCTACCTACCTATCTCTATCTATCTATCAACCTACTTACCTATCTGTATCTATCTACCTACCTACCTACCTATCTGTATCTATCAATCTACCTACCTACCTATCTGTAGCTATCTACCTACCTACCTATCTGTATCTATCAATCTACCTACCTACCTATCTGTATCTTTCAATCCACTTACCTACCTATCTGTGTCTATCATTCTACATACCTACCTATCTCTATCTACCTACCTACCTACCTACCTACCTACCTATCTGTATTTATCTATCTACCTACCTACCTATCTGTATCTATCTATCTACCTACCTACCTATCTGTATCTATCAATCTACCTACCTACCTATCTCTATCTATCTATCTACCTACTTACCTATCTGTATCTATCAATCTACCTACCTACCTATCTGTATCTATCAATCTACTTACCTACCTATCTGTATCTATCATTCTACCTACCTACCTATCTGTATCTATCAATCTACCTACCTACCTATCTCTATCTATCTACCTACCTACCTACCTATCTGTATTTATCTATCTATCTACCTACCTATCTGTATCTATCGACCTACCTACCAATCTCTCTCTCTATCTACCTACCTACCTATCTGTATCTATCTACCTACCTACCTATCTGTATCTATCAATCTACCTACCTACCTATCTGTATCTATCAATCTACTTACCTACCTATCTGTATCTATCAATCTACATACCCACCTATCTCTATCTATCTATCTACCTACCTACCTATCTGTATTTATCTATCTACCTACCTACCAATCTGTATCTATCTATCTACCTACCTACCTATCTGTATCTATCAATCTACCTACCTACCTATCTGTATCTATCTATCTATCTACCTACCTATCTGTATCTATCATTCTACATATCCACCTATCTCTATCTATCTATCTACCTACCTACCTATCTGTATTTATCTATCTACCTACCTACCTATCTGTATCTATCTATCTACCTACCTACCTATCTGTATCTATCAATCTACCTACCTACCTATCTCTATCTATCTATCTACCTACCTACCTATCTCTATCTATCTACCTACCTACCTACCTATCTGTATTTATCTATCTACCTACCTACCTATCTCTATCTATCTATCTACCTACCTACCTATCTGTATCTATCTACCTACCTACCTATCTGTATCTATCAATCTACCTACCTACCTATCTGTAGCTATCTACCTACCTACCTATCTGTATCTATCAATCTACCTACCTACCTATCTGTAGCTATCTACCTACCTACCTATCTCTATCTATCTATCTACCTACCTACCTATCTGTATCTATCTATCTACCTACCTACCTATCTGTATATATCAATCTACCTACCTACCTATCTCTATCTATCTATCTACCTACCTACCTATCTCTGTCTATCTACCTACCTACCTACCTATCTGTATATATCTATATATCTACCTACCTATCTGTATCTATCTACCTACCTACCTATCTGTATCTATCAATCTACCTACCTACCTATCTGTATCTATCAATCTACTTACCTACCTATCTGTTTCTATCATTCTACCTACCTACCTATCTGTATCTATCAATCTACCTACCTACCTATCTCTATCTATCTACCTACCTACCTACCTATCTGTATTTATCTATCTATCTACCTACCTATCTGTATCTATCGACCTACCTACCAATCTCTCTCTCTACCTACCTACCTACCTATCTGTATCTATCTATCTACCTACCTACCTATCTGTATCTATCAATCTACCTACCTACCTATCTGTATCTATCAATCTACTTACCTACCTATCTGTATCTATCATTCTATATACCTACCTATCTCTATCTATCTATCTACCTACCTACCTATCTGTATTTATCTATCTACCTACCTACCTATCTGTATCTATCTATCTACCTACTTACCTATCTGTATCTATCAATCTACCTACCTACCTATCTCTATCTATCTATCTACCTACCTACCTATCTCTATCTATATACCTACCTACCTACCTATCTGTATTTATCTATCTATCTACCTACCTATCTGTATATATCTACCTACCTACCTATCTCTATCTACCTACCTACCTATCTGTATTTATCTATCTACCTACCTACCTATCTGTATCTATCAATCTACATACCTTCCTATCTGTATTTATCTATCTATCTACCTACCTATCTGTATCTATCAATCTACATACCTACCTATCTCTATCTATCTATCTACCTACCTACCTATCTCTATCTATCTACCTACATACCTACCTATCTGTATTTATCTATCTACCTACATACCTATCTCTATCTATCTATCTATCTACCTACCTACCTATCTGTATCTATCTACCTACCTACCTACCTATCTGTATCTATCAATCTACCTACCTACCTATCTGTAGCTATCTACCTACCTACCTATCTGTATCTATCAATCTACCTACCTACCTATCTGTATCTATCAATCTACTTACCTACCTATCTGTATCTATCATTCTACATACCTACCTATCTCTATCTATCTATCTACCTACCTACCTATCTGTATTTATCTATCTACCTACCTACCTATCTCTTTCTATCTATCTACCTACCTACCTATCTGTATCTATCAATCTACCTACCTACCTATCTGTATCTATCAATCTACCTACCTACCTATCTCTATCTATCTATCTACCTACCTACCTATCTCTATCTATCTACCTACCTACCTACCTATCTGTATTTATCTATCTACCTACCTACCTATCTCTATCTATCTATCTACCTACCTACCTATCTGTATCTATCTATCTACCTACCTACCTATCTATATCTATCAATCTACCTACCTACCTATCTGTAGCTATCTACCTACCTACCTATCTGTATCTATCAATCTACCTACCTACCTATCTGTATCTGTCAATCTACTTACCTACCTATCTGTGTCTATCATTCTACATACCTACCTATCTCTATCTACCTACCTACCTATCTGTATTTATCTATCTACCTACCTACTTATCTGTATCTATCTATCTACCTACCTACCTATCTGTATCTATCAATCTACCTACCTACCTATCTCTATCTATCTATCAACCTACTTACCTATCTGTATCTATCTACCTACCTACCTACCTATCTGTATCTATCAATCTACCTACCTACCTATCTGTAGCTATCTACCTACCTACCTATCTGTATCTATCAATCTACCTACCTACCTATCTGTATCTTTCAATCCACTTACCTACCTATCTGTGTCTATCATTCTACATACCTACCTATCTCTATCTACCTACCTACCTACCTACCTACCTATCTGTATTTATCTATCTACCTACCTACCTATCTGTATCTATCTATCTACCTACCTACCTATCTGTATCTATCAATCTACCTACCTACCTATCTCTATCTATCTATCTACCTACTTACCTATCTGTATCTATCAATCTACCTACCTACCTATCTGTATCTATCAATCTACTTACCTACCTATCTGTATCTATCATTCTACCTACCTACCTATCTGTATCTATCAATCTACCTACCTACCTATCTCTATCTATCTACCTACCTACCTACCTATCTGTATTTATCTATCTATCTACCTACCTATCTGTATCTATCGACCTACCTACCAATCTCTCTCTCTATCTACCTACCTACCTATCTGTATCTATCTACCTACCTACCTATCTGTATCTATCAATCTACCTACCTACCTATCTGTATCTATCAATCTACTTACCTACCTATCTGTATCTATCAATCTACATACCCACCTATCTCTATCTATCTATCTACCTACCTACCTATCTGTATTTATCTATCTACCTACCTACCAATCTGTATCTATCTATCTACCTACCTACCTATCTGTATCTATCAATCTACCTACCTACCTATCTGTATCTATCTATCTATCTACCTACCTATCTGTATCTATCATTCTACATATCCACCTATCTCTATCTATCTATCTACCTACCTACCTATCTGTATTTATCTATCTACCTACCTACCTATCTGTATCTATCTATCTACCTACCTACCTATCTGTATCTATCAATCTACCTACCTACCTATCTCTATCTATCTATCTACCTACCTACCTATCTCTATCTATCTACCTACCTACCTACCTATCTGTATTTATCTATCTACCTACCTACCTATCTCTATCTATCTATCTACCTACCTACCTATCTGTATCTATCTACCTACCTACCTATCTGTATCTATCAATCTACCTACCTACCTATCTGTAGCTATCTACCTACCTACCTATCTGTATCTATCAATCTACCTACCTACCTATCTGTAGCTATCTACCTACCTACCTATCTCTATCTATCTATCTACCTACCTACCTATCTGTATCTATCTATCTACCTACCTACCTATCTGTATATATCAATCTACCTACCT
The DNA here is from genome assembly GCA_039797435.1 of Crotalus adamanteus. NCBI lineage: Eukaryota > Metazoa > Chordata > Lepidosauria > Squamata > Viperidae > Crotalus > Crotalus adamanteus. The sequence goes on along the minus strand of CM077929.1, from coordinate 10,207,369 downwards.
ACCTATCTCTATCTATCTATCTACCTACCTACCTATCTCTGTCTATCTACCTACCTACCTACCTATCTGTATATATCTATCTATCTACCTACCTATCTGTATCTATCTACCTACCTACCTATCTCTATCTATCAATCTACCTACCTACCTATCTGTATCTATCAATCTACTTACCTACCTATCTGTTTCTATCATTCTACCTACCTACCTATCTGTATCTATCAATCTACCTACCTACCTATCTCTATCTATCTACCTACCTACCTACCTATCTGTATTTATCTATCTATCTACCTACCTATCTGTATCTATCGACCTACCTACCAATCTCTCTCTCTACCTACCTACCTACCTATCTGTATCTATCTATCTACCTACCTACCTATCTGTATCTATCAATCTACCTACCTACCTATCTGTATCTATCAATCTACTTACCTACCTATCTGTATCTATCATTCTATATACCTACCTATCTCTATCTATCTATCTACCTACCTACCTATCTGTATTTATCTATCTACCTACCTACCTATCTGTATCTATCTATCTACCTACTTACCTATCTGTATCTATCAATCTACCTACCTACCTATCTCTATCTATCTATCTACCTACCTACCTATCTCTATCTATATACCTACCTACCTACCTATCTGTATTTATCTATCTATCTACCTACCTATCTGTATATATCTACCTACCTACCTATCTCTATCTACCTACCTACCTATCTGTATTTATCTATCTACCTACCTACCTATCTGTATCTATCAATCTACATACCTTCCTATCTGTATTTATCTATCTATCTACCTACCTATCTGTATCTATCAATCTACATACCTACCTATCTCTATCTATCTATCTACCTACCTACCTATCTCTATCTATCTACCTACATACCTACCTATCTGTATTTATCTATCTACCTACATACCTATCTCTATCTATCTATCTATCTACCTACCTACCTATCTGTATCTATCTACCTACCTACCTACCTATCTGTATCTATCAATCTACCTACCTACCTATCTGTAGCTATCTACCTACCTACCTATCTGTATCAATCAATCTACCTACCTACCTATCTGTATCTATCAATCTACTTACCTACCTATCTGTATCTATCATTCTACATACCTACCTATCTCTATCTATCTATCTACCTACCTACCTATCTGTATTTATCTATCTACCTACCTACCTATCTGTATCTATCTATCTACCTACCTACCTATCTGTATCTATCAATCTACCTACCTACCTATCTCTATCTATCTATCTACCTACCTACCTATCTCTATCTATCTACCTACCTACCTACCTATCTGTATTTAACTATCTATCTACCTACCTATCTGTATCTATCTACCTACCTACCTATCTGTATCTATCTATCTACCTACCTACCTATCTGTATCTATCTATCTACCTACCTACCTATCTGTATCTATAAATCTATCTACCTACCTATCTGTATCTATCAATCTACTTACCTACCTATCTGTATCTATCATTCTAAATACCTACCTATCTCTATCTATCTATCTACCTACCTACCTATCTGTATTTATCTATCTACCTACCTACCTATCTGTATCTATCTATCTACCTACCTACCTATCTGTATCTATCAATCTACCTACCTACCTATCTCTATCTATCTTTCTACCTACCTACCTACCTATCTCTATCTATCTACCTACCTACCTACCTATCTGTATTTATCTATCTATCTACCTACCTATCTGTATCTATCTACTTACCTACCTATCTCTATCTATCTATCTACCTACCTTCCTATCTCAATCTATCTACCTACCTACCTATCTATATTTATCTATCTACCTAACTACCTTTCTCTATCTATCTATCTACCTACCGACCTATCTATATCTATCTATCTACCTACCTACCTATCTGTATCTATCAATCTACCTACCTACCTATGTCTATCTATCTACCTACCTACCTATCTCTATCTATCTATCTACCTACCTACCTATCTGTATCTATCAATCTACCTACCTACCTATCTCTATCTATCTATCTACCTACCTACCTATCTCTATCTATCTACCTACCTACCTACCTATATGTATTTATCTATCTATCTACCTACCTATCTGTATCTATCTACCTACCTACCTTTCTCTATCTATCTATCTACCTACCTACCTATCTGTATCTATCTATCTACCTACCTACCTATCTGTATCTATCAATCTACCTACCTACCAATCTGTATCTATCTATCTACCTACCTACCTATCTGTATCTATCAATCTACCTACCTACCTATCTGTATCTATCTATCTATCTACCTACCTATCTGTATCTATCATTCTACATACCCACCTATCTCTATCTATCTATCTACCTACCTACCTATTGTATTTATCTATCTACCTACCTACCTATCTGTATCTATCTATCTACCTACCTACCTATCTGTATCTATCAATCTACCTACCTACCTATCTCTATCTATCTATCTACCTACCTACCTATCTCTATCTATCTACCTACCTACCTACCTATCTGTATTTATCTATCTACCTACCTACCTATCTCTATCTATCTATCTACCTACCTACCTATCTGTATCTATCTATCTACCTACCTACCTATCTGTATCTATCAATCTACCTACCTACCTATCTGTAGCTATCTACCTACCTACCTATCTGTATCTATCAATCTACCTACCTACCTATCTGTAGCTATCTACCTACCTACCTATCTGTAGCTATCAATCTACCTACCTACCTATCTGTAGCTATCTATCTACCTACCTACCTATCTGTATCTATCAATCTACCTACCTACCAATCTGTATCTATCTATCTACCTACCTACCTATCTCTATCTATCTCTCTACCTACCTACCTATCTGTATCTATCTATCTACCTACCTACCTATCTGTATATATCAATCTACCTACCTACCTATCTCTATCTATCTATCTACCTACCTACCTATCTCTGTCTATCTACCTACCTACCTACCTATCTGTATTTATCTATCTATCTACCTACCTATCTGTATCTATCTACCTACCTACCTATCTGTATCTATCAATCTACCTACCTACCTATCTGTATCTATCAATCTACTTACCTACCTATCTGTATCTATCATTCTACCTACCTACCTATCTGTATCTATCAATCTACCTACCTACCTATCTCTATCTATCTACCTACCTACCTACCTATCTGTATTTATCTATCTATCTACCTACCTATCTGTATCTATCGACCTACCTACCAATCTCTCTCTCTATCTACCTACCTACCTATCTGTATCTATCTATCTACCTACCTACCTATCTGTATCTATCAATCTACCTACCTACCTATCTGTATCTATCAATCTACTTACCTACCTATCTGTATCTATCATTCTATATACCTACCTATCTCTATCTATCTATCTACCTACCTACCTATCTGTATTTATCTATCTACCTACCTACCTATCTGTATCTATCTATCTACCTACTTACCTATCTGTATCTATCAATCTACCTACCTACCTATCTCTATCTATCTATCTACCTACCTACCTATCTCTATCTATATACCTACCTACCTACCTACCTATCTGTATTTATCTATCTATCTACCTACCTATCTGTATATATCTACCTACCTACCTATCTCTATCTACCTACCTACCTATCTGTATTTATCTATCTACCTACCTACCTATCTGTATCTATCAATCTACATACCTTCCTATCTGTATTTATCTATCTATCTACCTACCTATCTGTATCTATCAATCTACATACCTACCTATATCTATCTATCTATCTACCTACCTACCTATCTGTATTTATCTATCTACCTACCTACCTACCTCTATCTATCAATCTACTTACCTACCTATCTGTATCTATCATTCTACATACCTACCTATCTCTATCTATCTATCTACCTACCTACCTATCTCTATCTATCTACCTACATACCTACCTATCTGTATTTATCTATCTACCTACATACCTATCTCTATCTATCTATCTATCTATCTACCTACCTACCTATCTGTATCTATCTACCTACCTACCTACCTATCTGTATCTATCAATCTACCTACCTACCTATCTGTAGCTATCTACCTACCTACCTATCTGTATCTATCAATCTACCTACCTACCTATCTGTATCTATCAATCTACCTACCTACCTATCTCTATCTATCTATCTACCTACCTACCTATCTGTATTTATCTATCTACCTACCTACCTACCTCTATCTATCATTCTACATACCTACCTATCTCTATCTATCTATCTACCTACCTACCTATCTGTATTTATCTATCTACCTACCTACCTATCTCTATCTATCTATCTACCTACCTACCTATCTCTATCTATCTACCTACCTACCTACCTATCTGTATTTATCTACCTACCTACCTACCTATCTGTATTTAACTATCTATCTACCTACCTATCTGTATCTATCTACCTACCTACCTATCTGTATCTATCTATCTACCTACCTACCTATCTGTATCTATAAATCTATCTACCTACCTATCTGTATCTATCAATCTACTTACCTACCTATCTGTATCTATCATTCTACATACCTACCTATCTCTATCTATCTATCTACCTACCTACCTATCTGTATTTATCTATCTACCTACCTACCTATCTGTATCTATCTATCTACCTACCTACCTATCTGTATCTATCAATCTACCTACCTACCTATCTCTATCTATCTATCTACCTACCTACCTATCTCTATCTATCTACCTACCTACCTACCTATCTGTATTTATCTATCTATCTACCTACCTATCTGTATCTATCTACCTACCTACCTATCTCTATCTATCTATCTACCTACCTACCTATCTCAATCTATCTATCTACCTACCTACCTATCTATATTTATCTATCTACCTAACTACCTTTCTCTATCTATCTATCTACCTACCTACCTATCTGTATTTATCTATCTACCTACCTACCTACCTCTATCTATCAATCTACTTACCTACCTATCTGTATCTATCATTCTACATACCTACCTATCTCTATCTATCTATCTACCTACCTACCTATCTCTATCTATCTACCTACATACCTACCTATATGTATTTATCTATCTATCTACCTACCTATCTGTATCTATCTACCTACCTACCTTTCTCTATCTATCTATCTACCTACCTACCTATCTGTATCTATCTATCTACCTACCTACCTATCTGTATCTATCAATCTACCTACCTACCAATCTGTATCTATCTATCTACCTACCTACCTATCTGTATCTATCAATCTACCTACCTACCTATCTGTATCTATCTATCTATCTACCTACCTATCTGTATCTATCATTCTACATACCCACCTATCTCTATCTATCTATCTACCTACCTACCTATTGTATTTATCTATCTACCTACCTACCTATCTGTATCTATCTATCTACCTACCTACCTATCTGTATCTATCAATCTACCTACCTACCTATCTCTATCTATCTATCTACCTACCTACCTATCTCTATCTATCTACCTACCTACCTACCTATCTGTATTTATCTATCTACCTACCTACCTATCTCTATCTATCTATCTACCTACCTACCTATCTGTATCTATCTATCTACCTACCTACCTATCTGTATCTATCAATCTACCTACCTACCTATCTGTAGCTATCTACCTACCTACCTATCTGTATCTATCAATCTACCTACCTACCTATCTGTAGCTATCTACCTACCTACCTATCTGTAGCTATCAATCTACCTACCTACCTATCTGTAGCTATCTATCTACCTACCTACCTATCTGTATCTATCAATCTACCTACCTACCAATCTGTATCTATCTATCTACCTACCTACCTATCTCTATCTATCTCTCTACCTACCTACCTATCTGTATCTATCTATCTACCTACCTACCTATCTGTATATATCAATCTACCTACCTACCTATCTCTATCTATCTATCTACCTACCTACCTATCTCTGTCTATCTACCTACCTACCTACCTATCTGTATTTATCTATCTATCTACCTACCTATCTGTATCTATCTACCTACCTACCTATCTGTATCTATCAATCTACCTACCTACCTATCTGTATCTATCAATCTACTTACCTACCTATCTGTATCTATCATTCTACCTACCTACCTATCTGTATCTATCAATCTACCTACCTACCTATCTCTATCTATCTACCTACCTACCTACCTATCTGTATTTATCTATCTATCTACCTACCTATCTGTATCTATCGACCTACCTACCAATCTCTCTCTCTATCTACCTACCTACCTATCTGTATCTATCTATCTACCTACCTACCTATCTGTATCTATCAATCTACCTACCTACCTATCTGTATCTATCAATCTACTTACCTACCTATCTGTATCTATCATTCTATATACCTACCTATCTCTATCTATCTATCTACCTACCTACCTATCTGTATTTATCTATCTACCTACCTACCTATCTGTATCTATCTATCTACCTACTTACCTATCTGTATCTATCAATCTACCTACCTACCTATCTCTATCTATCTATCTACCTACCTACCTATCTCTATCTATATACCTACCTACCTACCTACCTATCTGTATTTATCTATCTATCTACCTACCTATCTGTATATATCTACCTACCTACCTATCTCTATCTACCTACCTACCTATCTGTATTTATCTATCTACCTACCTACCTATCTGTATCTATCAATCTACATACCTTCCTATCTGTATTTATCTATCTATCTACCTACCTATCTGTATCTATCAATCTACATACCTACCTATATCTATCTATCTATCTACCTACCTACCTATCTGTATTTATCTATCTACCTACCTACCTACCTCTATCTATCAATCTACTTACCTACCTATCTGTATCTATCATTCTACATACCTACCTATCTCTATCTATCTATCTACCTATCTACCTATCTCTATCTATCTACCTACATACCTACCTATCTGTATTTATCTATCTACCTACATACCTATCTCTATCTATCTATCTATCTATCTACCTACCTACCTATCTGTATCTATCTACCTACCTACCTACCTATCTGTATCTATCAATCTACCTACCTACCTATCTGTAGCTATCTACCTACCTACCTATCTGTATCTATCAATCTACCTACCTACCTATCTGTATCTATCAATCTACCTACCTACCTATCTCTATCTATCTATCTACCTACCTACCTATCTGTATTTATCTATCTACCTACCTACCTACCTCTATCTATCATTCTACATACCTACCTATCTCTATCTATCTATCTACCTACCTACCTATCTGTATTTATCTATCTACCTACCTACCTATCTGTATCTATCTATCTACCTACCTACCTATCTGTATCTATCAATCTACCTACCTACCTATCTCTATCTATCTATCTACCTACCTACCTATCTCTATCTATCTACCTACCTACCTACCTATCTGTATTTAACTATCTATCTACCTACCTATCTGTATCTATCTACCTACCTACCTATCTGTATCTATCTATCTACCTACCTACCTATCTGTATCTATAAATCTATCTACCTACCTATCTGTATCTATCAATCTACTTACCTACCTATCTGTATCTATCATTCTACATACCTACCTATCTCTATCTATCTATCTACCTACCTACCTATCTGTATTTATCTATCTACCTACCTACCTATCTGTATCTATCTATCTACCTACCTACCTATCTGTATCTATCAATCTACCTACCTACCTATCTCTATCTATCTATCTACCTACCTACCTATCTCTATCTATCTACCTACCTACCTACCTATCTGTATTTATCTATCTATCTACCTACCTATCTGTATCTATCTACCTACCTACCTATCTCTATCTATCTATCTACCTACCTACCTATCTCAATCTATCTATCTACCTACCTACCTATCTATATTTATCTATCTACCTAACTACCTTTCTCTATCTATCTATCTACCTACCGACCTATCTATATCTATCTATCTACCTACCTACCTATCTGTATCTATCAATCTACCTACCTACCTATGTCTATCTATCTACCTACCTACCTATCTCTATCTATCTATCTACCTACCTACCTATCTGTATCTATCAATCTACCTACCTACCTATCTCTATCTATCTATCTACCTACCTACCTATCTCTATCTATCTACCTACCTACCTACCTATCTGTATTTATCTATCTATCTACCTACCTATCTGTATCTATCTACTTACCTACCTTTCTCTATCTATCTATCTACCTACCTACCTATCTGTATCTATCAATCTACCTACCTACCAATCTGTATCTATCTATCTACCTACCTACCTATCTGTATCTATCAATCTACCTACCTACCTATCTGTATCTATCTATCTACCTACCTACCTATCTGTATCTATCATTCTACATACCCACCTATCTCTATCTATCTATCTACCTACCTACCTATCTGTATTTATCTATCTACCTACCTACCTATCTGTATCTATCTATCTACCTACCTACCTATCTGTATCTATCAATCTACCTACCTACCTATCTCTATCTATCTATCTACCTACCTACCTATCTCTATCTATCTACCTACCTACCTACTTATCTGTATTTATCTATCTACCTACCTACCTATCTCTATCTATCTATCTACCTACCTACCTATCTGTATCTATCTATCTACCTACCTACCTATCTGTATCTATCAATCTACCTACCTACCTATCTGTAGCTATCTACCTACCTACCTATCTGTATCTATCAATCTACCTACCTACCTATCTGTAGCTATCTACCTACCTACCTATCTCTATCTATCTATCTACCTACCTACCTATCTGTATCTATCTATCTACCTACCTACCTATCTGTATATATCAATCTACCTACCTACCTATCTCTATCTATCTATCTACCTACCTACCTATCTCTGTCTATCTACCTACCTACCTACCTATCTGTATTTATCTATCTATCTACCTACCTATCTGTATCTATCGACCTACCTACCAATCTCTCTCTCTATCTACCTACCTACCTATCTGTATCTATCTATCTACCTACCTACCTATCTGTATCTATCAATCTACCTACCTACCTATCTGTATCTATCAATCTACTTACCTACCTATCTGTATCTATCATTCTATATACCTACCTATCTCTATCTATCTATCTACCTACCTACCTATCTGTATTTATCTATCTACCTACCTACCTATCTGTATCTATCTATCTACCTACTTACCTATCTGTATCTATCAATCTACCTACCTACCTATCTCTATCTATCTATCTACCTACCTACCTATCTCTATCTATATACCTACCTACCTATCTGTATTTATCTATCTATCTACCTACCTATCTGTATATATCTACCTACCTACCTATCTCTATCTACCTACCTACCTATCTGTATTTATCTATCTACCTACCTACCTATCTGTATCTATCAATCTACATACCTTCCTATCTGTATTTATCTATCTATCTACCTACCTATCTGTATCAATCAATCTACATACCTACCTATCTCTATCTATCTATCTACCTACCTACCTATCTGTATTTATCTATCTACCTACCTACCTACCTCTATCTATCAATCTACTTACCTACCTATCTGTATCTATCATTCTACATACCTACCTATCTCTATCTATCTATCTACCTACCTACCTATCTCTATCTATCTACCTACATACCTACCTATCTGTATTTATCTATCTACCTACATACCTATCTCTATGTATCTATCTACCTACCTACCTATCTGTATCTATCTACCTACCTACCTACTTATCTGTATCTATCAATCTACCTACCTACCTATCTGTAGCTATCTACCTACCTACCTATCTGTATCTATCAATCTACCTACCTACCTATCTGTATCTATCAATCTACTTACCTACCTATCTGTATCTATCATTCTACATACCTACCTATCTCTATCTATCTATCTACCTACCAACCTATCTGTATTTATCTATCTACCTACCTACCTATCTGTATCTATCTATCTACCTACCTACCTATCTGTATCTATCAATCTACCTACCTACCTATCTCTATCTATCTATCTACCTACCTACCTATCTCTATCTATCTACCTACCTACCTACCTATCTGTATTTATCTATCTATCTACCTACCTATCTGTATCTATCTACCTACCTACCTATCTCTCTCTCTCTATCTACCTACCTACCTATCTGTATCTATCTATCTACCTACCTACCTATCTGTATCTATCAATCTACCTACCTACCTATCTGTATCTATCAATCTACTTACCTACCTATCTGTATCTATCATTCTATATACCTACCTATCTCTATCTATCTATCTACCTACCTACCTATCTGTATTTATCTATCTACCTACCTACCTATCTGTATCTATCTATCTACCTACTTACCTATCTGTATCTATCAATCTACCTACCTACCTATCTCTATCTATCTATCTACCTACCTACCTATCTCTATCTATATACCTACCTACCTATCTGTATTTATCTATCTATCTACCTACCTATCTGTATATATCTACCTACCTACCTATCTCTATCTACCTACCTACCTATCTGTATTTATCTATCTACCTACCTACCTATCTGTATCTATCAATCTACATACCTTCCTATCTGTATTTATCTATCTATCTACCTACCTATCTGTATCAATCAATCTACATACCTACCTATCTCTATCTATCTATCTACCTACCTACCTATCTGTATTTATCTATCTACCTACCTACCTACCTCTATCTATCAATCTACTTACCTACCTATCTGTATCTATCATTCTACATACCTACCTATCTCTATCTATCTATCTACCTACCTACCTATCTCTATCTATCTACCTACATACCTACCTATCTGTATTTATCTATCTACCTACATACCTATCTCTATCTATCTATCTACCTACCTACCTATCTGTATCTATCTACCTACCTACCTACCTATCTGTATCTATCAATCTACCTACCTACCTATCTGTAGCTATCTACCTACCTACCTATCTGTATCTATCAATCTACCTACCTACCTATCTGTATCTATCAATCTACTTACCTACCTATCTGTATCTATCATTCTACATACCTACCTATCTCTATCTATCTATCTACCTACCTACCTATCTGTATTTATCTATCTACCTACCTACCTATCTGTATCTATCTATCTACCTACCTACCTATCTGTATCTATCAATCTACCTACCTACCTATCTCTATCTATCTATCTACCTACCTACCTATCTCTATCTATCTACCTACCTACCTACCTATCTGTATTTATCTATCTATCTACCTACCTATCTGTATCTATCTACCCACCTACCTATCTCTATCTATCTATCTACCTACCTACCTATCTGTAATTATCTATCTACCTACCTACCTATCTATATTTATCTATCTACCTAACTACCTTTCTCTATCTATCTGTCTACCTACCGACCTATCTATATCTATCTATTTACCTACCTACCTATCTGTATCTATCAATCTACCTACCTACCTATGTCTATCTATCTACCTACCTACCTATCTCTATCTATCTATCTACCTACCTACCTATCTGTATCTATCAATCTACCTACCTACCTATCTCTATCTATCTATCCACCTACCTACCTATCTCTATCTATCTACCTACCTACCTACCTATCTGTATTTATCTATCTATCTACCTACCTATCTGTATCTATCTACCTACCTACCTTTCTCTATCTATCTATCTACCTACCTACCTATCTGTAATTATCTATCTACCTACCTACCTATCTGTATCTATCAATCTACCAACCTACGTATGTCTATCTACCTACCTACCTATCTCTATCTATCTACCTACCTACCTATCTGTATCTATCTATCTACCTACCTACCTATCTGTATCTATCAATCTACCTACCTACCTATCTCTATCTATCTACCTATCTACCTATCTCTATCTATCTACCTACCTACCTACGTATCTGTATTTATCTATCTATCTACCTACCTATCTGTATCTATCTACCTACCTACCTATCTCTATCTATCTATCTACCTACCTACCTATCTGTATCTATCTATCTATCTACCTACCTATCTGTATCTATCAATCTACCTACCTACCTATCTGTAGCTATCTACCTACCTACCTATCTGTATCTATCAATCTACCTACCTACCTATCTGTATCTATCTATCTACCTACCTACCTATCTGTATCTATCAATCTACTTACCTACCTATCTGTATCTATCAATCTACTTACCTACCTATCTGTATCTATCATTCTACATACCTACCTATCTCTATCTATCTACCTACCTACCTATCTGTATCTATCAATCCACCTACCTACCTATCTCTATCTATCTATTTACCTACCTACCTATCTCTATCTATCTAACTACCTACCTACCTATCTGTATTTATCTATCTATCTACCTACCTATCTGTATCTATCTACCTACCTACCTATCTCTATCTATCTACCTACCTACCTATCTGTATCTATCTATCTACCTACCTACCTATCTGTATCTATCAATCTACCTACCTACCTATCTCTATCTATCTATCTACCTACCTACTTATCTCTATCTATCTACCTACCTACCTACCTATCTGTATTTATCTATCTATCTACCTACCTATCTGTATCTATCTACCTACCTACCTATCTGTATCTATCTATCTACCTACCTACCTATCTGTATCTATCTATCTACCTACCTACCTATCTGTATCTATCAATCTACCTACCTACCTATCTCTATCTATCTATCTACCTACCTACCTATCTCTATCTATCTACCTACCTACCTATCTGTATTTATCTATCTACCTACCTACCTATCTCTATCTATCTATCTACCTACCTAACTATCTGTATCTATCTATCTACCTATCTACCTATCTGTATCTATCAATCTACCTACCTACCTATCTATAGCTATCTACCTACCTACCTATCTGTATCTATCAATCTACCTACCTACCTATCTGTAGCTATCTACCTACCTACCTATCTCTATCTATCTATCTACCTACCTACCTATCTGTATCTATCTATCTATCTACCTACCTACCTATCTGTATCTATCAATCTACCTACCTACCTATCTCTATCTATCTACCTACCTACCTATCTCTATCTATCTACCTACCTACCTACCTATCTGTATTTATCTATCTATCTACCTACCTATCTGTATCTATCGACCTACCTACCAATCTCTCTCTCTATCTAACTACCTACCTATCTGTATCTATCTATCTACCTACCTACCTATCTGTATCTATCAATCTACCTACCTACCTATCTGTATCTATCAATCTACTTAACTACCTATCTGTATCTATCATTCTACATACCTACCTATCTCTATCTATCTATCTACCTACCTACCTATCTGTATTTATCTATCTACCTACCTACCTATCTGTATCTATCTATCTACCTACCTACCTATCTGTATCTATCAATCTACCTACCTACCTATCTCTATCTATCTATCTACCTACCTACCTATCTCTATCTATCTACCTACCTACCTAGCTATCTGTATTTATCTATCTATCTACCTATATATCTGTATATTTCTACCTACCTACCTATCTCTATCTATCTATCTACCTACCTACCTATCTGTATTTATCTATCTATCTACCTACCTATCTGTATCTATCAATCTACATACCTACCTATCTGTATTTATCTATCTATCAACCTACCTACCTGTATCTATCAATCTACATACCTACCTATCTCTATCTATCTATCTACCTACCTACCTATCTGTATTTATCTATCTATCTACCTACCTATCTGTATCTATCAATCTACCTATCTACCTATCTCTATCTATCTATCTACCTACCTACCTATCTGTATCTATCTATCTATCTACCTACCTACCTATCTGTATCTATCAATCTACCTACCTACCTATCTCTATCTATCTACCTACCTACCTATCTCTATCTATCTATCTACCTACCTACCTATCTGTATCTATCAATCTACCTACCTACCTATGTCTATCTATCTACCTACCTACCTATCTCTATCTATCTATCTACCTACCTACCTATCTGTATCTATCAATCTACCTACCTACCTATCTCTATCTATCTATCTACCTACCTACCTATCTCTATCTATCTACCTACCTACCTACCTATCTGTATTTATCTATCTATCTACCTACCTATCTGTATCTATCTACCTACCTACCTTTATCTATCTATCTATCTACCTACCTACCTATCTGTATCTATCTATCTACCTACCTACCTATCTGTATCTATCAATCTACCTACCTACCTATGTCTATCTATCTACCTACCTACCTATCTCTATCTATCTACCTACCTACCTATCTGTATCTATCAATCTACATACCTACCTATCTCTATCTATCTATCTACCTACCTACCTATCTGTATCTATCTATCTACCTACCTACCTATCTGTATCTATCAATCTACCTACCTACCTATCTCTATCTATCTATCTACCTACCTACCTATCTCTATCTATCTACCTACCTACCTACCTATCTGTATTTATCTATCTATCTACCTACCTATCTGTATATATCTACCTACCTACCTATCTCTATCTATCTATCTACCTACCTACCTATCTGTATTTATCTATCTATCTACCTACCTATCTGTATCTATCAATCTACATACCTACCTATCTGTATTTATCTATCTATCTACCTACCTATCTGTATCTATCAATCTACATACCTACCTATCTCTATCTATCTATCTACCTACCTACCTATCTGTATTTATCTATCTACCTACCTACCTACCTCTATCTATCAATCTACTTACCTACCTATCTGTATCTATCATTCTACATACCTACCTATCTCTATCTATCTATCTACATACCTACCTATCTCTATCTATCTACCTACATACCTACCTATCTTTATTTATCTATCTACCTACATACCTATCTCTATCTATCTATCTACCTACCTACCTATCTGTATCTATCTATCTACCTACCTACCTATCTGTATCTATCAATCTACCTACCTACCTATCTGTAGCTATCTACCTACCTACCTATCTCTATCTATCTATCTACCTACCTACCTATCTGTATCTATCTATCTACCTACCTACCTATCTGTATCTATCAATCTACCTACCTACCTATCTGTATCTATCAATCTACTTACCTGCCTATCTGTATCTATCATTCTACATACCTACCTATCTCTATCTATCTATCTATCATCCTACCTATCTGTATTTATCTATCTACCTACCTACCTATCTGTATCTATCTATCTACCTATCTACCTATCTGTATCTATCAATCTACCTACCTACCTATCTCTATCTATCTATCTATCTATCTATCTATCTATCTATCTACCTACCTACCTACCTATCTCTATCTATCTACCTATCTACCTACCTATCTGTATTTATTTATCTATCTACCTACCTATCTCTATCTATCTACGTACCTACCTATCTCTATCTATCTATGTACCTACCTACCTATCTCTATCTATCTATCTACCTACCTACCTATCTGTATTTATCTATCTACCTAACTACCTTTCTCTATCTATCTATCTACCTACCTACCTATCTATAATTATCTATCTATCTACCTACCTATCTGTATCTATCAATCTACCTACCTACCTATCTCTATCTATCTACCTACCTACCTATCTCTATCTATCTATCTACCTACCTACCTATCTGTATCTATCAATCTACCTACCTACCTATGTCTATCTATCTACCTACCTACCTATCTCTATCTATCTATCTACCTACCTACCTATCTGTATCTATCAATCTACCTACCTACCTATCTCTATCTATCTATCTACCTACCTACCTATCTCTATCTATCTACCTACCTACCTACCTATCTGTATTTATCTATCTATCTACCTACCTATCTGTATCGATCTACCTACCTACCTTTCTCTATCTATCTATCTACTTACCTACCTATCTGTATCTATCTATCTACCTACCTACCTATCTGTATCTATCAATCTACCTACCTACCTATGTCTATCTATCTACCTACCTACCTATCTCTATCTATCTACCTACCTACCTATCTGTATCTATCAATCTACATACCTACCTATCTCGATCTATCTATCTACCTACCTACCTATCTGTATCTATCTATCTACCTACCTACCTATCTGTATCTATCAATCTACCTACCTACCTTTCTCTATCTATCTATCTATTTACCTACCTATCTGTATCTATCTATCTACCTACCTACCTATCTGTATCTATCTATCTACCTACCTACCTATCTGTATCTATCATTCTACATACCTACCTATCTCTATCTATCTATCTACCTACCTACCTATCTGTATTTAAATATCTACCTACCTACCTATCTGTATCTATCTATCTACCTACCTACCTATCTGTATCTATCAATCTACCTACCTACCTATCTCTATCTATCTATCTACCTACCTACTTATCTCTATCTATCTACCTACCTACCTATCTGTATTTATCTATCTATCTGCCTACCTATCTGTATCTATCTACCTACCTACCTATCTCTATCTATCTATCTACCTACCTACCTATCTGTATCTATCTATCTATCTACCTACCTATCTGTATCTATCTATCTACCTACCTAGCTATCTGTATCTATCAATCTACCTACCTACCTATCTCTATCTATCTATCTACCTACCTACCTATCTCTATCTATCTACCTACCTACCTACCTATCTGTATTTATCTATCTACCTACCTACCTATCTCTATCTATCTATCTACCTACCTACCTATCTGTATCTATCTATCTACCTACCTACCTATCTGTATCTATCTATCTACCTACCTACCTATCTGTATCTATCTACCTACCTACCTATCTGTATCTATCAATCTACCTACCTTCCTATCTGTAGCTATCTACCTACCTACCTATCTCTATCTATCAATCTACCTACCTACCTATCTGTATCTATCAATCTACTTACCTACCTATCTGTATCTATCATTCTACATACCTACCTATCTCTATCTATCTATCTACTTATCTACCTATCTGTATTTATCTATCTACCTACCTACCTATCTGTATCTATCTACCTACCTACCTATCTCTATCTATCTACCTACCTACCTATCTGTATCTATCTATCTACCTACCTACCTATCTGTATCTATAAATCTACCTACCTACCTATCTGTATCTATCAATCTACTTACCTACCTATCTGTATCTATCATTCTACATACCTACCTATCTCTATCTATCTACCTACCTACCTATCAGTATCTATCAATCCACCTACCTACCTATCTCTATCTATCTATTTACCTACCTACCTATCTCTATCTATCTATCTACCTACCTACCTATCTGTATTTAAATATCTACCTACCTACCTATCTGTATCTATCTATCTACCTACCTACCTATCTGTATCTATCAATCTACCTACCTACCTATCTCTATCTATCTATCTACCTACCTACTTATCTCTATCTATCTACCTACCTACCTACCTATCTGTATTTATCTATCTATCTACCTACCTATCTGTATCTATCTACCTACCTACCTATCTCTATCTATCTATCTACCTACCTACCTATCTGTATCTATCTATCTACCTACCTACGTATCTGTATCTATCTATCTACCTACCTACCTATCTGTATCTATCAATCTACCTACCTACCTATCTCTATCTATCTATCTACCTACCTACCTATCTCTATCTATCTACCTACCTACCTACCTATCTGTATTTATCTATCTACCTACCTACCTATCTCTATCTATCTATCTACCTACCTACCTATCTGTATCTATCTATCTACCTACCTACCTATCTGTATCTATCAATCTACCTACCTACCTATCTGTAGCTATCTACCTACCTACCTATCTGTATCTATCAATCTACCTACCTACCTATCTGTAGCTATCTACCTACTTACCTATCTCTATCTATCTATCTACCTACCTACCTATCTGTATCTATCTATCTATCTACCTACCTACCTATCTGTATCTATCAATCTACCTACCTACCTATCTCTATCTATCTATCTACCTACCTACCTATCTCTGTCTATCTACCTACCTACCTACCTATCTGTATTTATCTATCTACCTACCTATCTGTATCTATCTACCTACCTACCTATCTGTATCTATCAATCTACCTACCTACCTATCTGTATCTATCAATCTACTTACCTACCTATCTGTATCTATCATTCTACCTACCTACCTATCTGTATCTATCAATCTACCTACCTACCTATGTGTATTTATCTATCTACCTACCTACATATCTGTATCTATCTATCTACCTACCTACCTATCTGTATCTATCAATCTACCTACCTATCTATCTCTATCTATCTACCTACCTACCTATCTCTATCTATCTACCTACCTACCTACCTATCTGTATTTATCTATCTATCTACCTACCTATCTGTATCTATCGACCTACCTACCAATCTCTCTCTCTATCTAACTACCTACCTATCTGTATCTATCTATCTACCTACCTACCTATCTGTATCTATCAATCTACCTACCTACCTATCTGTATCTATCAATCTACCTACCTACCTATCTCTATCCATCTATCTACCTACCTACCTATCTCTATCTATCTACCTACCTACCTACCTATCTGTATTTATCTATCTATCTACCTACCTATCTGTATCTATCGACCTACCTACCAATCTCTCTCTCTATCTACCTACCTACCTATCTGTATCTATCTATCTACCTACCTACGTATCTGTATCTATCTATCTACCTACCTACCTATCTGTATCTATCAATCTACCTACCTACCTATCTCTATCCATCTATCTACCTACCTACCTATCTGTATCTATCAATCTACATACCTACCTATCTCTATCTATCTATCTACCTACCTACCTATCTGTATCTATCTATCTACCTACCTACCTATCTGTATCTATCTATCTACCTACCTACCTATCTGTATCTATCATTCTACATACCTACCTATCTCTATCTATCTATCTACCTACCTACCTATCTGTATTTAAATATCTACCTACCTACCTATCTGTATCTATCTATCTACCTACCTACCTATCTGTATCTATCAATCTACCTACCTACCTATCTGTATCTATCTACCTACCTACCTACCTATCTGTATTTATCTATCTATCTACCTACCTATCTCTATCTATCTACGTACCTACCTATCTCTATCTATCTATGTACCTACCTACCTATCTCTATCTATCTATCTACCTACCTAACTATCTGTATTTATCTATCTACCTAACTACCTTTCTCTATCTATCTACCTACCTACCTATATATAATTATCTATCTACCTACCTACCTATCTGTATCTATCAATCTACCTACCTACCTATCTCTATCTATCTACCTACCTACCTATCTCTATCTATCTACCTACCTACCTATCTGTATCTATCAATCTACCTACCTACCTATGTCTATCTATCTACCTACCTACCTATCTCTATCTATCTATCTACCTACCTACCTATCTGTATCTATCAATCTACATACCTACCTATCTCTATCTATCTATCTACCTACCTACCTATCTCTATCTATCTACCTACCTACCTACCTATCTGTATTTATCTATCTATCTACCTACCTATCTGTATCTATCTACCTACCTACCTTTCTCTATCTATCTATCTACCTACCTACCTATCTGTATCTATCTATCTACCTACCTACCTATCTGTATCTATCAATCTACCTACCTACCTATGTCTATCTATCTACCTACCTACCTATCTCTATCTATCTACCTACCTACCTATCTGTATCTATCAATCTACATACCTACCTATCTCTATCTATCTATCTACCTACCTACCTATCTGTATCTATCTATCTACCTACCTACCTATCTGTATCTATCAATCCACCTACCTACCTTTCTCTATCTATCTATCTACCTACCTACCTATCTGTATCTATCTATCTACCTACCTACCTATCTGTATCTATCTATCTACCTACCTACCTATCTGTATCTATCATTCTACATACCTACCTATCTCTATCTATCTATCTACCTACCTACCTATCTGTATTTAAATATCTACCTACCTACCTATCTGTATCTATCAATCTACCTACCTACCTATCTCTATCTATCTATCTACCTACCTACTTATCTCTATCTATCTACCTACCTACCTACCTACCTATCTGTATTTATCTATCTATCTACCTACCTATCTCTATCTATCTACGTACCTACCTATCTCTATCTATCTATGTACCTACCTACCTATCTCTATCTATCTATCTACCTACCTAACTATCTGTATTTATCTATCTACCTAACTACCTTTCTCTATCTATCTACCTACCTACCTATCTCTATCTATCTATCTACCTACCTACCTATCTGTATTTATCTATCTATCTACCTACCTATCTGTATCTATCAATCTACATACCTACCTATCTGTATTTATCTATCTATCTACCTACCTATCTGTATCTATCAATCTACATACCTACCTATCTCTATCTATCTATCTACCTACCTACCTATCTGTATTTATCTATCTACCTACCTACCTACCTCTATCTATCAATCTACTTACCTAACTATCTGTATCTATCATTCTACATACCTACCTATCTCTATCTATCTATCTACCTACCTACCTATCTCTATCTATCTACCTACATACCTACCTATCTTTATTTATCTATCTACCTACATACCTATCTCTATCTATCTATCTCCCTACCTACCTATCTGTATCTATCTATCTACCTACCTACCTATCTGTATCTATCAATCTACCTACCTACCTATCTGTAGCTATCTACCTACCTACCTATCTGTACCTATCAATCTACCTACCTACCTATCTGTATCTATCAATCTACTTACCTACCTATCTGTATCTATCATTCTACATACCTACCTATCTCTATCTATCTGTCTACCTACCTACCTATCTGTATTTATCTATCTACCTACCTACCTATCTGTATCTATCTATCTACCTACCTACTTATCTGTATCTATCAATCTACCTACCTACCTATCTCTATCTATCTATCTATTTACCTACCTACCTATCTCTATCTATCTACCTACCTACCTACCTATCTGTATTTAACTATCTATCTACCTACCTATCTGTATCTATCTACCTACCTACCTATCTCTATCTATCTATCTACCTACCTACCTATCTGTATCTATCTATCTACCTACCTACCTATCTGTATCTATCAATCTACCTACCTACCTATCTGTATCTATC
Source organism: Crotalus adamanteus (assembly GCA_039797435.1). NCBI lineage: Eukaryota > Metazoa > Chordata > Lepidosauria > Squamata > Viperidae > Crotalus > Crotalus adamanteus. The sequence goes on along the minus strand of CM077929.1, from coordinate 10,185,966 downwards.
AATCTACTTACCTGCCTATCTGTATCTATCATTCTACATACCTACCTATCTCTATCTATCTATCTATCTACCTACCTATCTGAATTTATCTATCTACCTACCTACCTATCTGTATCTATCTATCTACCTACCTACCTATCTGTATCTATCAATCTACCTACCTACCTATCTCTATCTATCTATCTATCTACCTACCTACCTATCTCTATCTATCTACCTACCTACCTACCTATCTGTATTTATCTATCTATCTACCTACCTATCTCTATCTATCTACGTACCTACCTATCTCTATCTATCTATGTACCTACCTACCTATCTCTATCTATCTATCTACCTACCTACCTATCTGTATTTATCTATCTACCTAACTACCTTTCTCTATCTATCTATCTACCTACCTACCTATCTATAATTATCTATCTACTTACCTACCTATCTGTATCTATCATTCTACATACCTACCTATCTCTATCTATCTATCTACCTACCTACCTATCTCTATCTATCTACCTACATACCTACCTATCTTTATTTATCTATCTACCTACATACCTATCTCTATCTATCTATCTCCCTACCTACCTATCTGTATCTATCTATCTACCTACCTACCTATCTGTATCTATCAATCTACCTACCTACCTATCTGTAGCTATCTACCTACCTACCTATCTGTACCTATCAATCTACCTACCTACCTATCTGTATCTATCAATCTACTTACCTACCTATCTGTATCTATCATTCTACATACCTACCTATCTCTATCTATCTGTCTACCTACCTACCTATCTGTATTTATCTATCTACCTACCTACCTATCTGTATCTATCTATCTACCTACCTACTTATCTGTATCTATCAATCTACCTACCTACCTATCTCTATCTATCTATATATTTACCTACCTACCTATCTCTATCTATCTACCTACCTACCTACCTATCTGTATTTAACTATCTATCTACCTACCTATCTGTATCTATCTACCTACCTACCTATCTCTATCTATCTATCTACCTACCTACCTATCTGTATCTATCTATCTACCTACCTACCTATCTGTATCTATCAATCTACCTACCTACCTATCTGTATCTATCAATCTACTTACCTGCCTATCTGTATCTATCATTCTACATACCTACCTATCTCTATCTATCTATCTATCTACCTACCTATCTGAATTTATCTATCTACCTACCTACCTATCTGTATCTATCTATCTACCTACCTACCTATCTGTATCTATCAATCTACCTACCTACCTATCTCTATCTATCTATCTATCTACCTACCTACCTATCTCTATCTATCTACCTACCTACCTACCTATCTGTATTTATCTATCTATCTACCTACCTATCTCTATCTATCTACGTACCTACCTATCTCTATCTATCTATGTACCTACCTACCTATCTCTATCTATCTATCTATCTACCTACCTACCTATCTGTATTTATCTATCTACCTAACTACCTTTCTCTATCTATCTATCTACCTACCTACCTATCTATAATTATCTATCTACCTACCTACCTATCTGTATCTATCAATCTACCTACCTACCTATCTCTATCTATCTACCTACCTACCTATCTCTATCTATCTATCTACCTATCTGTATCTATCAATCTACCTACCTACCTATGTCTATCTATCTACCTACCTACCTATCTCTATCTATCTATCTACCTACCTACCTATCTGTATCTATCAATCTACCTACCTACCTATCTCTATCTATCTATCTACCTACCTACCTATCTCTATCTACCTACCTACCTACCTACCTATCTGTATTTATCTATCTATCTACCTACCTATCTGTATCTATCTACCTACCTACCTTTCTCTATCTATCTATCTACCTACCTACCTATCTGTATCTATCTATCTACCTACCTACCTATCTGTATCTATCAATCTACCTACCTACCTATGTCTATCTATCTACCTACCTACCTATCTCTATCTATCTACCTACCTACCTATCTGTATCTATCAATCTACATACCTACCTATCTCTATCTATCTATCTACTTACCTACCTATCTGTATCTATCTATCTACCTACCTACCTATCTGTATCTATCAATCTACCTACCTACCTATCTCTATCTATCTATCTATCTACCTACCTACCTATCTCTATCTATCTACCTACCTACCTACCTATCTGTATTTATCTATCTATCTACCTACCTATCTCTATCTATCTACGTACCTACCTATCTCTATCTATCTATGTACCTACCTACCTATCTCTATCTATCTATCTACCTACCTACCTATCTGTATTTATCTATCTACCTAACTACCTTTCTCTATCTATCTATCTACCTACCTACCTATCTATAATTATCTATCTACCTACCTACCTATCTGTATCTATCAATCTACCTACCTACCTATGTCTATCTATCTACCTACCTACCTATCTCTATCTATCTATCTACCTACCTAACTATCTGTATCTATCAATCTACCTACCTACCTATCTCTATCTATCTATCTACCTACCTACCTATCTCTATCTATCTACCTACCTACCTATCTCTATCTATCTACCTACCTACCTATCTGTATCTATCAATCTACATACCTACCTATCTCTATCTATCTATCTACCTACCTACCTATCTGTATCTATCTATCTACCTACCTACCTATCTGTATCTATCAATCTACCTACCTACCTTTCTCTATCTATCTATCTACCTACCTACCTATCTGTATCTATCTATCTACCTACCTACCTATCTGTATCTATCTATCTACCTACCTACCTATCTATATCTATCAATCTACCTACCTACCTATCTCTATCTATCTATCTACCTACCTACCTATCTCTATATATCTACCTACCTACCTACCTATCTGTATTTATCTATCTATCTACCTACCTATCTGTATCTATCTACCTACCTACCTATCTCTATCTATCTATCTACCTACCTACCTATCTCTATCTATCTATCTACCTACCTACCTATCTGTATTTATCTATCTACGTACCTACCTTTCTCTATCTATCTATCTACCTACCTACCTATCTGTATCTATCTATCTACCTACCTACCTATCTGTATCTATCAATCTACCTACCTACCTATGTCTATCTATCTACCTTCCTACCTATCTCTATCTATCTATCTATCTACCTACCTACCTATCTGTATCTATCTATCTACCTACCTACCTATCTGTATCTATCAATCTACCTACCTACCTATGTCTATCTATCTACCTACCTACCTATCTCTATCTATCTATCTACCTACCTACCTATCTGTATCTATCTATCTACCTACCTACCTATCTGTATCTATCAATCTACCTACCTACCTATCTGTATCTATCGATCTACTTACCTACCTATCTGAATCTATCATTCTACATACCTACCTATCTCTATCTATCTATCTACCTACCTACCTATCTGTATTTATCTATCTACCTACCTACCTATCTGTATCTATCTATCTACCTACCTACCTATCTCTATCTATCTACCTAACTACCTACCTATCTATATTTATCTATCTATCTACCTACCTATCTGTATCTATCTACCTACCTACCTATCTCTATCTATCTATCTACCTACCTACCTATCTGTATCTATCTATCTACCTACCTACCTATCTCTATCTACCTACCTACCTACCTATCTGTATTTATCTATCTATCTACCTACCTATCTGTATCTATCTACCTACCTACCTATCTCTATCTATCTACCTACCTACCTATCTCTATCTATCTATTTACCTACCTACCTATCTGTATTTATCTATCTACCTACCTACCTATCTCTATCTATCTATTTACCTACCTACCTATCTGTATCTATCAATCTACCTACCTACCTATGTATATCTATCTACCTACCTACCTATCTCTATCCATCTATCTACCTACCTACCTATCTGTATCTATCAATCTACATACCTACCTATCTCTATCTATCTATCTACCTACCTACCTATCTCTATCTATCTACCTACCTACCTACCTATCTGTATTTATCTATCTATCTACCTACCTATCTGTATCTGTCTACCTACCTACCTATCTCTATCTATCTATCTACCTACCTACCTATCTCTATCTATCTATCTACCTACCTACCTATCTGTATTTATCTATCTACTTACCTACCTTTCTCTATCTATCTATCCACCTACCTACCTATGTCTATCTATCTACCTACCTACCTACCTCTATCTATCTATCTACCTACCTACCTATCTGTATCTATCAATCTACACACCTACCTATCTCTATCTATCTATCTATCTACTTACCTACCTATCTGTATCTATCTATCTACCTACCTACCTATCTGTATCTATCTATCTACCTACCTACCTATCTGTATCTATCAATCTACCTACCTACCTATCTCTATCTATCTATCTACCTACCTACCTATCTCTATCTATCTACCTACCTACCTATCTGTATCTATCTATCTATCTATCTACCTATCTGTATCTATCTATCTACCTACCTACCTATCTGTATTTATCTATCTACCTACCTACATTTCTCTATCTATCTATCTACCTACCTACCTATCTGTATCTATCTATCTACCTACCTACCTATCTGTATCTATCAATCTACCTACCTACCTATGTCTATCTATCTACCTACCTACCTACCTCTATCTATCTATCTACCTACCTACCTATCTGTATCTATCAATCTACACACCTACCTATCTCTATCTATCTATCTACCTACCTACCTATCTGTATTTATCTATCTACCTACCTACCTATCTGTATCTATCTACCTACCTACCTACCTATCTGTATCTATCAATCTACCTACCTACCTATCTCTATCTATCTATTTACCTACCTACCTATCTCTATCTATCTACCTACCTACCTACCTATCTGTATTTATCTATCTATCTACCTACCTATCTGTATCTATCTACCTACCTACCTATCTATATCTATCTGACTACCTACCTATCTGTATCTATCTATCTACCTACCTACCTATCTGTATCTATCAATCTACCTACCTACCTATCTGTATCTATCAATCTACTTACCTACCTATCTGTATCTATCATTCTACATACCTACCTATCTCTATCTATCTATCTACCTACCTACCTATCTGTATCTATCAATCCACCTACCTACCTATCTCTATCTATCTATTTACCTACCTACCTATCTCTATCTATCTACCTACCTACCTACCTATCTGTATTTATCTATCTATCTACCTACCTATCTGCATCTATCTACCTACCTACCTATCTCTATCTATCTACCTACCTACCTATCTGTATCTATCTATCTACCTACCTACCTATCTATATCTATCAATCTACCTACCTACCTATCTGTATCTATCAATCTACTTACCTACCTATCTGTATCTATCATTCTACATACCTACCTATCTCTATCTATCTATCTACCTACCTACCTATCTGTATTTATATATCTACCTACCTACCTATCTGTATCTATCTATCTACCTACCTACCTATCTGTATCTATCAATCTACCTACCTACCTATCTCTATCTATCTATCTACCTACCTACCTATCTCTATCTATCTACCTACCTACCTACCTATCTCTATTTATCTATCTACCTACCTATCTGTATCTATCTACCTACCTACCTATGTCTATCTATCTCTCTACCTACCTACCTTTCTCTATCTATCTATCTACCTACCTACCTATCTGTATCTATCTATCTACCTACCTACCTATCTGTATCTATCAATCTACCTACCTACCTATGTCTATCTATCTACCTACCTACCTATCTCTATCTATCTATCTACCTACCTACCTATCTGTATCTATCAATCTACATACCTACTTATCTCTATCTATCTATCTACCTACCTACCTATCTGTATTTATCTATCTACCTACCTACCTATCTGTATCTATCTATCTACCTACCTACCTATCTGTATCTATCAATCTACCTACCTACCTATCTCTATGTATCTATCTACCTACCTACCTATCTCTATCTATCTACCTACCTACCTACCTATCTGTATTTATCTATCTATCTACCTACCTATCTGTATCTATCTACCTACCTACCTATCTCTATCTATCTATCTATCTACCTACCTACCTATCTCTATCTATCTATCTACCTACCTAACTATCTGTATTTATCTACCTACCTACCTACCTTTCTCTATCTATCTATCTACCTACCTACCTATCTGTATCTATCTATCTACCTACCTACCTATCTGTATCTATCAATCTACCTACCTATCTGTATCTATCAATCTACATACCTACCTATCTCTATCTATCTATCTACCCACCTACCTACCTATCTGTATTTATCTATCTATCTACCTACCTATCTGTATCTATCTACCTACCTACCTATCTCTATCTATCTATCTACCTACCTATCTCTATCTATCTATTTACCTACCTACCTATCTGTATTTATCTATCTACCTACCTACCTTTCTCTATCTATCTATCTACCTACCTACCTATCTGTATCTATCAATCTACCTACCTACCTATCTGTATCTATCAATCTACCTACTTACCTATGTCTATCTATCTACCTACCTACCTATCTCTATCTACCTATCTATCTATCTATCTACCTACCTACCTATCTCTATCTATCTACCTACCTACCTACCTATCTGTATTTATCTATCTATCTACCTACCTATCTGTATCTATCTACCTACCTACCTATCTCTATCTATCTATCTACCTACCTACCTATCTGTATCTATCTATCTACCTACCTACGTATCTGTATCTATCAATCTACCTACCTACCTATCTGTATCTATCAATCTACTTACCTACCTATCTGTATCTATCATTCTACATACCTACCTATCTCTATCTATCTATCTACCTACCTACCTATCTGTATTTATCTATCTACCTACCTACCTATCTGTATCTATCTATCTACCTACCTACCTATCTGTATCTATCAATCTACCTACCTACCTATCACTATCTATCTACCTACCTACCTACCTATCTGTATTTATCTATCTATCTATGTACCTATCTGTATCTATCTACCTACCTACCTATGTCTATCTATCTCTCTACCTACCTACCTTTCTCTATCTATCTATCTACCTACCTACCTATCTGTATCTATTTATCTACCTACCTACCTATCTGTATCTATCAATCTACCTACCTACCTATGTCTATCTATCTACCTACCTACCTATCTCTATCTATCTATCTACCTAACTACCTATCTGTATCTATCAATCTACATACCTACTTATCTCTATCTATCTATCTACCTACCTACCTATCTGTATTTATCTATCTACCTACCTACCTATCTGTATCTATCTATCTACCTACCTACCTATCTGTATCTATCAATCTACCTACCTATCTGTATCTATCAATCTACATACCTACCTATCTCTATCTATCTATCTACCTACCTACCTACCTATCTGTATTTATCTATCTATCTACCTACCTATCTGTATCTGTCTACCTACCTACCTATCTCTATCTATCTACCTACCTACCTATCTGTATCTATCAATCTACCTACCTACCTATCTGTATCTATCAATCTACTTACCTACCTATCTGTATCTATCATTCTACATACCTACCTATCTCTATCTATCTACCTACCTACCTATTTGTATTTATCTATCTACCTACCTACCTATCTGTATCTATCAATCTACCTACCTACCTATCTCTATCTATCTATCTACCTACCTACCTATCTCTATCTACCTACCTACCTACCTATCTGTATTTATCTATCTATCTACCTACCTATCTGTATCTGTCTACCTACCTACCTATCTCTATCTATCTACCTACCTACCTATCTCTATCTATCTATCTACCTACCTACCTATCTGTATTTATCTATCTACTTACCTACCTTTCTCTATCTATCTATCTACCTACCTACCTATCTGTATCTATCTATCTACCTACCTACCTATCTGTATCTATCAATCTACCTACCTACCTATCTGTATCTATCAATCTACCTACCTACCTATCTGTATCTATCAATCTACTTGCCTACCTATCTGTATCAATCATTCTACATACCTACCTATCTCTATCTATCTATCTACCTACCTACCTATCTGTATTTATCTATCTACCTACCTACCTATCTGTATCTATCTATCTACCTACCTACCTATCTCTATCTATCAATCTACCTACCTACCTATCTCTATCAATCTATCTACCTACCTACCTATCTCTATCTATCTACCTAACTACCTACCTATCTGTATTTATCTATCTATCTACTTACCTATCTGTATCTATCTACCTACCTACCTATCTCTATCTATCTATCTACCTACCTACCTATCTGTATCTATCTATCTACCTACCTACCTATCTGTATCTATCAATCTACCTACCTACCTATCTGTATCTATCAATCTACTTACCTACCTATCTGTATCTATCATTCTACATACCTACCTATCTCTATCTATCTATCTACCTACCTACCTATCTGTATTTATCTATCTACCTACCTACCTATCTGTATCTATCTATCTACCTACCTACCTATCTCTATCTATCTATCTACATACCTACCTATCTCTATCTATCTACCTACCTACCTACCTATCTGTATTTATCTATCTACCTACCTATCTGTATCTATCTACCTACCTACCTATCTCTATCTATCTATCTACCTACCTACCTATCTGTATTTATCTATCTACCTACCTACCTATCTGTATCTATCTACCTACCTACCTATCTGTATCTATCTATCTACCTACCTACCTATCTGTATCTAACAATCTACCTACCTACCTATGTCTATCTATCTACCTACCTACCTATCTCTATCTATCTATCTACCTACCTACCTATCTGTATCTATCAATCTACATACCTACCTATCTGTATCTATCAATCTACCTACCTACCTATCTCTATCTATCTATCTACCTACCTACCTATCTCTATCTATCTACCTACCTACCTATCTGTATCTATCAATCTACCTACCTACCTATCTCTATCTATCTATCTACCTACCTACCTATCTCTATCTATCTACCTACCTACCTATCTGTATTTATCTATCTATCTATCTACCTATCTGTATCTATCTATCTACCTACCTACCTATCTGTATTTATCTATCTACCTACCTACATTTCTCTATCTATCTATCTACCTACCTACCTACCTATCTGTATCTATCTATCTACCTACCTACCTATCTGTATCTATCAATCTACCTACCTACCTATGTCTATCTATCTACCTACCTACCTACCTCTATCTATCTATCTACCTACCTACCTATCTGTATCTATCAATCTACACACCTACCTATCTCTATCTATCTATCTACCTACCTACCTATCTCTATCTATCTACCTACATACCTACCTATCTTTATTTATCTATCTACCTACATACCTATCTCTATCTATCTATCTCCCTACCTACCTATCTGTATCTATCTATCTACCTACCTACCTATCTGTATCTATCAATCTACCTACCTACCTATCTGTAGCTATCTACCTACCTACCTATCTGTACCTATCAATCTACCTACCTACCTATCTGTATCTATCAATCTACTTACCTACCTATCTGTATCTATCATTCTACATACCTACCTATCTCTATCTATCTGTCTACCTACCTACCTATCTGTATTTATCTATCTACCTACCTACCTATCTGTATCTATCTATCTACCTACCTACTTATCTGTATCTATCAATCTACCTACCTACCTATCTCTATCTATCTATATATTTACCTACCTACCTATCTCTATCTATCTACCTACCTACCTACCTATCTGTATTTAACTATCTATCTACCTACCTATCTGTATCTATCTACCTACCTACCTATCTCTATCTATCTATCTACCTACCTACCTATCTGTATCTATCTATCTACCTACCTACCTATCTGTATCTATCAATCTACCTACCTACCTATCTGTATCTATCAATCTACTTACCTGCCTATCTGTATCTATCATTCTACATACCTACCTATCTCTATCTATCTATCTATCTACCTACCTATCTGAATTTATCTATCTACCTACCTACCTATCTGTATCTATCTATCTACCTACCTACCTATCTGTATCTATCAATCTACCTACCTACCTATCTCTATCTATCTATCTATCTACCTACCTACCTATCTCTATCTATCTACCTACCTACCTACCTATCTGTATTTATCTATCTATCTACCTACCTATCTCTATCTATCTACGTACCTACCTATCTCTATCTATCTATGTACCTACCTACCTATCTCTATCTATCTATCTACCTACCTACCTATCTGTATTTATCTATCTACCTAACTACCTTTCTCTATCTATCTATCTACCTACCTACCTATCTATAATTATCTATCTACCTACCTACCTATCTGTATCTATCAATCTACCTACCTACCTATCTCTATCTATCTACCTACCTACCTATCTCTATCTATCTATCTACCTATCTGTATCTATCAATCTACCTACCTACCTATGTCTATCTATCTACCTACCTACCTATCTCTATCTATCTATCTACCTACCTACCTATCTGTATCTATCAATCTACCTACCTACCTATCTCTATCTATCTATCTACCTACCTACCTATCTCTATCTACCTACCGACCTACCTACCTATCTGTATTTATCTATCTATCTACCTACCTATCTGTATCTATCTACCTACCTACCTTTCTCTATCTATCTATCTACCTACCTACCTATCTGTATCTATCTATCTACCTACCTACCTATCTGTATCTATCAATCTACCTACCTACCTATGTCTATCTATCTACCTACCTACCTATCTCTATCTATCTACCTACCTACCTATCTGTATCTATCAATCTACATACCTACCTATCTCTATCTATCTATCTACTTACCTACCTATCTGTATCTATCTATCTACCTACCTACCTATCTGTATCTATCAATCTACCTACCTACCTATCTCTATCTATCTATCTATCTACCTACCTACCTATCTCTATCTATCTACCTACCTACCTACCTATCTGTATTTATCTATCTATCTACCTACCTATCTCTATCTATCTACGTACCTACCTATCTCTATCTATCTATGTACCTACCTACCTATCTCTATCTATCTATCTACCTACCTACCTGTCTGTATTTATCTATCTACCTAACTACCTTTCTCTATCTATCTATCTACCTACCTACCTATCTATAATTATCTATCTACCTACCTACCTATCTGTATCTATCAATCTACCTACCTACCTATGTCTATCTATCTACCTACCTACCTATCTCTATCTATCTATCTACCTACCTAACTATCTGTATCTATCAATCTACCTACCTACCTATCTCTATCTATCTATCTACCTACCTACCTATCTCTATCTATCTACCTACCTACCTATCTCTATCTATCTACCTACCTACCTATCTGTATCTATCAATCTACATACCTACCTATCTCTATCTATCTATCTACCTACCTACCTATCTGTATCTATCTATCTACCTACCTACCTATCTGTATCTATCAATCTACCTACCTACCTTTCTCTATCTATCTATCTACCTACCTACCTATCTGTATCTATCTATCTACCTACCTACCTATCTGTATCTATCTATCTACCTACCTACCTATCTATATCTATCAATCTACCTACCTACCTATCTCTATCTATCTATCTACCTACCTACCTATCTCTATATATCTACCTACCTACCTACCTATCTGTATTTATCTATCTATCTACCTACCTATCTGTATCTATCTACCTACCTACCTATCTCTATCTATCTATCTACCTACCTACCTATCTCTATCTATCTATCTACCTACCTACCTATCTGTATTTATCTATCTACGTACCTACCTTTCTCTATCTATCTATCTACCTACCTACCTATCTGTATCTATCTATCTACCTACCTACCTATCTGTATCTATCAATCTACCTACCTACCTATGTCTATCTATCTACCTTCCTACCTATCTCTATCTATCTATCTATCTACCTACCTACCTATCTGTATCTATCTATCTACCTACCTACCTATCTGTATCTATCAATCTACCTACCTACCTATGTCTATCTATCTACCTACCTACCTATCTCTATCTATCTATCTACCTACCTACCTATCTGTATCTATCTATCTACCTACCTACCTATCTGTATCTATCAATCTACCTACCTACCTATCTGTATCTATCGATCTACTTACCTACCTATCTGAATCTATCATTCTACATACCTACCTATCTCTATCTATCTATCTACCTACCTACCTATCTGTATTTATCTATCTACCTACCTACCTATCTGTATCTATCTATCTACCTACCTACCTATCTCTATCTATCTACCTAACTACCTACCTATCTATATTTATCTATCTATCTACCTACCTATCTGTATCTATCTACCTACCTACCTATCTCTATCTATCTATCTACCTACCTACCTATCTGTATCTATCTATCTACCTACCTACCTATCTCTATCTACCTACCTACCTACCTATCTGTATTTATCTATCTATCTACCTACCTATCTGTATCTATCTACCTACCTACCTATCTCTATCTATCTACCTACCTACCTATCTCTATCTATCTATTTACCTACCTACCTATCTGTATTTATCTATCTACCTACCTACCTATCTCTATCTATCTATTTACCTACCTACCTATCTGTATCTATCAATCTACCTACCTACCTATGTATATCTATCTACCTACCTACCTATCTCTATCCATCTATCTACCTACCTACCTATCTGTATCTATCAATCTACATACCTACCTATCTCTATCTATCTATCTACCTACCTAACTATCTCTATCTATCTACCTACCTACCTACCTATCTGTATTTATCTATCTATCTACCTACCTATCTGTATCTGTCTACCTACCTACCTATCTCTATCTATCTATCTACCTACCTACCTATCTCTATCTATCTATCTACCTACCTACCTATCTGTATTTATCTATCTACTTACCTACCTTTCTCTATCTATCTATCCACCTACCTACCTATGTCTATCTATCTACCTACCTACCTACCTCTATCTATCTATCTACCTACCTACCTATCTGTATCTATCAATCTACACACCTACCTATCTCTATCTATCTATCTATCTACTTACCTACCTATCTGTATCTATCAATCTACCTACCTACCTTTCTCTATCTATCTATCTACCTACCTACCTATCTGTATCTATCTATCTACCTACCTACCTATCTGTATCTATCTATCTACCTACCTACCTATCTATATCTATCAATCTACCTACCTACCTATCTCTATCTATCTATCTACCTACCTACCTATCTGTATTTATCTATCTACTTACCTACCTTTCTCTATCTATCTATCCACCTACCTACCTATGTCTATCTATCTACCTACCTACCTACCTCTATCTATCTATCTACCTACCTACCTATCTGTATCTATCAATCTACACACCTACCTATCTCTATCTATCTATCTATCTACTTACCTACCTATCTGTATCTATCAATCTACCTACCTACCTTTCTCTATCTATCTATCTACCTACCTACCTATCTGTATCTATCTATCTACCTACCTACCTATCTGTATCTATCTATCTACCTACCTACCTATCTATATCTATCAATCTACCTACCTACCTATCTCTATCTATCTATCTACCTACCTACCTATCTCTATATATCTACCTACCTACCTACCTATCTGTATTTATCTATCTATCTACCTACCTATCTGTATCTATCTACCTACCTACCTATCTCTATCTATCTATCTACCTACCTACCTATCTCTATCTATCTATCTACCTACCTACCTATCTGTATTTATCTATCTACGTACCTACCTTTCTCTATCTATCTATCTACCTACCTACCTATCTGTATCTATCTATCTACCTACCTACCTATCTGTATCTATCAATCTACCTACCTACCTATGTCTATCTATCTACCTTCCTACCTATCTCTATCTATCTATCTATCTACCTACCTACCTATCTGTATCTATCTATCTACCTACCTACCTATCTGTATCTATCAATCTACCTACCTACCTATGTCTATCTATCTACCTACCTACCTATCTCTATCTATCTATCTACCTACCTACCTATCTGTATCTATCTATCTACCTACCTACCTATCTGTATCTATCAATCTACCTACCTACCTATCTGTATCTATCGATCTACTTACCTACCTATCTGAATCTATCATTCTACATACCTACCTATCTCTATCTATCTATCTACCTACCTACCTATCTGTATTTATCTATCTACCTACCTACCTATCTGTATCTATCTATCTACCTACCTACCTATCTCTATCTATCTACCTAACTACCTACCTATCTATATTTATCTATCTATCTACCTACCTATCTGTATCTATCTACCTACCTACCTATCTCTATCTATCTATCTACCTACCTACCTATCTGTATCTATCTATCTACCTACCTACCTATCTCTATCTACCTACCTACCTACCTATCTGTATTTATCTATCTATCTACCTACCTATCTGTATCTATCTACCTACCTACCTATCTCTATCTATCTACCTACCTACCTATCTCTATCTATCTATTTACCTACCTACCTATCTGTATTTATCTATCTACCTACCTACCTATCTCTATCTATCTATTTACCTACCTACCTATCTGTATCTATCAATCTACCTACCTACCTATGTATATCTATCTACCTACCTACCTATCTCTATCCATCTATCTACCTACCTACCTATCTGTATCTATCAATCTACATACCTACCTATCTCTATCTATCTATCTACCTACCTACCTATCTCTATCTATCTACCTACCTACCTACCTATCTGTATTTATCTATCTATCTACCTACCTATCTGTATCTGTCTACCTACCTACCTATCTCTATCTATCTATCTACCTACCTACCTATCTCTATCTATCTATCTACCTACCTACCTATCTGTATTTATCTATCTACTTACCTACCTTTCTCTATCTATCTATCCACCTACCTACCTATGTCTATCTATCTACCTACCTACCTACCTCTATCTATCTATCTACCTACCTACCTATCTGTATCTATCAATCTACACACCTACCTATCTCTATCTATCTATCTATCTACTTACCTACCTATCTGTATCTATCTATCTACCTACCTACCTATCTGTATCTATCTATCTACCTACCTACCTATCTGTATCTATCAATCTACCTACCTACCTATCTCTATCTATCTATCTACCTACCTACCTATCTCTATCTATCTACCTACCTACCTATCTGTATCTATCTATCTATCTATCTACCTATCTGTATCTATCTATCTACCTACCTACCTATCTGTATTTATCTATCTACCTACCTACATTTCTCTATCTATCTATCTACCTACCTACCTATCTGTATCTATCTATCTACCTACCTACCTATCTGTATCTATCAATCTACCTACCTACCTATGTCTATCTATCTACCTACCTACCTACCTCTATCTATCTATCTACCTACCTACCTATCTGTATCTATCAATCTACACACCTACCTATCTCTATCTATCTATCTACCTACCTACCTATCTGTATTTATCTATCTACCTACCTACCTATCTGTATCTATCTACCTACCTACCTACCTATCTGTATCTATCAATCTACCTACCTACCTATCTCTATCTATCTATTTACCTACCTACCTATCTCTATCTATCTACCTACCTACCTACCTATCTGTATTTATCTATCTATCTACCTACCTATCTGTATCTATCTACCTACCTACCTATCTATATCTATCTGACTACCTACCTATCTGTATCTATCTATCTACCTACCTACCTATCTGTATCTATCAATCTACCTACCTACCTATCTGTATCTATCAATCTACTTACCTACCTATCTGTATCTATCATTCTACATACCTACCTATCTCTATCTATCTATCTACCTACCTACCTATCTGTATCTATCAATCCACCTACCTACCTATCTCTATCTATCTATTTACCTACCTACCTATCTCTATCTATCTACCTACCTACCTACCTATCTGTATTTATCTATCTATCTACCTACCTATCTGCATCTATCTACCTACCTACCTATCTCTATCTATCTACCTACCTACCTATCTGTATCTATCTATCTACCTACCTACCTATCTATATCTATCAATCTACCTACCTACCTATCTGTATCTATCAATCTACTTACCTACCTATCTGTATCTATCATTCTACATACCTACCTATCTCTATCTATCTATCTACCTACCTACCTATCTGTATTTAAATATCTACCTACCTACCTATCTGTATCTATCTATCTACCTACCTACCTATCTGTATCTATCAATCTACCTACCTACCTATCTCTATCTATCTATCTACCTACCTACCTATCTCTATCTATCTACCTACCTACCTACCTATCTCTATTTATCTATCTACCTACCTATCTGTATCTATCTACCTACCTACCTATGTCTATCTATCTCTCTACCTACCTACCTTTCTCTATCTATCTATCTACCTACCTACCTATCTGTATCTATCTATCTACCTACCTACCTATCTGTATCTATCAATCTACCTACCTACCTATGTCTATCTATCTACCTACCTACCTATCTCTATCTATCTATCTACCTACCTACCTATCTGTATCTATCAATCTACATACCTACTTATCTCTATCTATCTATCTACCTACCTACCTATCTGTATTTATCTATCTACCTACCTACCTATCTGTATCTATCTATCTACCTACCTACCTATCTGTATCTATCAATCTACCTACCTACCTATCTCTATGTATCTATCTACCTACCTACCTATCTCTATCTATCTACCTACCTACCTACCTATCTGTATTTATCTATCTATCTACCTACCTATCTGTATCTATCTACCTACCTACCTATCTCTATCTATCTATCTATCTACCTACCTACCTATCTCTATCTATCTATCTACCTACCTAACTATCTGTATTTATCTACCTACCTACCTACCTTTCTCTATCTATCTATCTACCTACCTACCTATCTGTATCTATCTATCTACCTACCTACCTATCTGTATCTATCAATCTACCTACCTATCTGTATCTATCAATCTACATACCTACCTATCTCTATCTATCTATCTACCCACCTACCTACCTATCTGTATTTATCTATCTATCTACCTACCTATCTGTATCTATCTACCTACCTACCTATCTCTATCTATCTATCTACCTACCTATCTCTATCTATCTATTTACCTACCTACCTATCTGTATTTATCTATCTACCTACCTACCTTTCTCTATCTATCTATCTACCTACCTACCTATCTGTATCTATCAATCTACCTACCTACCTATCTGTATCTATCAATCTACCTACTTACCTATGTCTATCTATCTACCTACCTACCTATCTCTATCTACCTATCTATCTATCTATCTACCTACCTACCTATCTCTATCTATCTACCTACCTACCTACCTATCTGTATTTATCTATCTATCTACCTACCTATCTGTATCTATCTACCTACCTACCTATCTCTATCTATCTATCTACCTACCTACCTATCTGTATCTATCTATCTACCTACCTACGTATCTGTATCTATCAATCTACCTACCTACCTATCTGTATCTATCAATCTACTTACCTACCTATCTGTATCTATCATTCTACATACCTACCTATCTCTATCTATCTATCTACCTACCTACCTATCTGTATTTATCTATCTACCTACCTACCTATCTGTATCTATCTATCTACCTACCTACCTATCTGTATCTATCAATCTACCTACCTACCTATCACTATCTATCTACCTACCTACCTACCTATCTGTATTTATCTATCTATCTATGTACCTATCTGTATCTATCTACCTACCTACCTATGTCTATCTATCTCTCTACCTACCTACCTTTCTCTATCTATCTATCTACCTACCTACCTATCTGTATCTATTTATCTACCTACCTACCTATCTGTATCTATCAATCTACCTACCTACCTATGTCTATCTATCTACCTACCTACCTATCTCTATCTATCTATCTACCTAACTACCTATCTGTATCTATCAATCTACATACCTACTTATCTCTATCTATCTATCTACCTACCTACCTATCTGTATTTATCTATCTACCTACCTACCTATCTGTATCTATCTATCTACCTACCTACCTATCTGTATCTATCAATCTACCTACCTATCTGTATCTATCAATCTACATACCTACCTATCTCTATCTATCTATCTACCTACCTACCTACCTATCTGTATTTATCTATCTATCTACCTACCTATCTGTATCTGTCTACCTACCTACCTATCTCTATCTATCTACCTACCTACCTATCTGTATCTATCAATCTACCTACCTACCTATCTGTATCTATCAATCTACTTACCTACCTATCTGTATCTATCATTCTACATACCTACCTATCTCTATCTATCTACCTACCTACCTATTTGTATTTATCTATCTACCTACCTACCTATCTGTATCTATCAATCTACCTACCTACCTATCTCTATCTATCTATCTACCTACCTACCTATCTCTATCTACCTACCTACCTACCTATCTGTATTTATCTATCTATCTACCTACCTATCTGTATCTGTCTACCTACCTACCTATCTCTATCTATCTACCTACCTACCTATCTCTATCTATCTATCTACCTACCTACCTATCTGTATTTATCTATCTACTTACCTACCTTTCTCTATCTATCTATCTACCTACCTACCTATCTGTATCTATCTATCTACCTACCTACCTATCTGTATCTATCAATCTACCTACCTACCTATCTGTATCTATCAATCTACCTACCTACCTATCTGTATCTATCAATCTACTTGCCTACCTATCTGTATCAATCATTCTACATACCTACCTATCTCTATCTATCTATCTACCTACCTACCTATCTGTATTTATCTATCTACCTACCTACCTATCTGTATCTATCTATCTACCTACCTACCTATCTCTATCTATCAATCTACCTACCTACCTATCTCTATCAATCTATCTACCTACCTACCTATCTCTATCTATCTACCTAACTACCTACCTATCTGTATTTATCTATCTATCTACTTACCTATCTGTATCTATCTACCTACCTACCTATCTCTATCTATCTATCTACCTACCTACCTATCTGTATCTATCTATCTACCTACCTACCTATCTGTATCTATCAATCTACCTACCTACCTATCTGTATCTATCAATCTACTTACCTACCTATCTGTATCTATCATTCTACATACCTACCTATCTCTATCTATCTATCTACCTACCTACCTATCTGTATTTATCTATCTACCTACCTACCTATCTGTATCTATCTATCTACCTACCTACCTATCTCTATCTATCTATCTACATACCTACCTATCTCTATCTATCTACCTACCTACCTACCTATCTGTATTTATCTATCTACCTACCTATCTGTATCTATCTACCTACCTACCTATCTCTATCTATCTATCTACCTACCTACCTATCTGTATTTATCTATCTACCTACCTACCTATCTGTATCTATCTACCTACCTACCTATCTGTATCTATCTATCTACCTACCTACCTATCTGTATCTAACAATCTACCTACCTACCTATGTCTATCTATCTACCTACCTACCTATCTCTATCTATCTATCTACCTACCTACCTATCTGTATCTATCAATCTACATACCTACCTATCTGTATCTATCAATCTACCTACCTACCTATCTCTATCTATCTATCTACCTACCTACCTATCTCTATCTATCTACCTACCTACCTATCTGTATCTATCAATCTACCTACCTACCTATCTCTATCTATCTATCTACCTACCTACCTATCTCTATCTATCTACCTACCTACCTATCTGTATTTATCTATCTATCTATCTACCTATCTGTATCTATCTATCTACCTACCTACCTATCTGTATTTATCTATCTACCTACCTACATTTCTCTATCTATCTATCTATCTACCTACCTACCTATCTGTATCTATCTATCTACCTACCTACCTATCTGTATCTATCAATCTACCTACCTACCTATGTCTATCTATCTACCTACCTACCTACCTCTATCTATCTATCTACCTACCTACCTATCTGTATCTATCAATCTACACACCTACCTATCTCTATCTATCTATCTACCTACCTACCTATCTGTATTTATCTATCTACCTACCTACCTATCTGTATCTATCTATCTACCTACCTACCTATCTGTATCTATCAATCTACCTACCTACCTATCTCTATCTATCTATTTACCTACCTACCTATCTCTATCTATCTACCTACCTACCTACCTATCTGTATTTATCTATCTATCGACCTACCTATCTGTATCTATCTACCTACCTACCTATCTATATCTATCTATCTATCTACCTATCTGTATCTATCTATCTACCTACCTACCTATCTGTATCTATCTATCTACCTACCTACCTATCTGTATCTATCAATCTACTTACCTACCTATCTGTATCTATCATTCTACATACCTACCTATCTCTATCTATCTATCTACCTACCTACCTATCTGTATCTATCAATCCACCTACCTACCTATCTCTATCTATCTATTTACCTACCTACCTATCTCTATCTATCTACCTACCTACCTACCTATCTGTATTTATCTATCTATCTACCTACCTATCTGCATCTATCTACCTACCTACCTATCTCTATCTATCTACCTACCTACCTATATGTATCTATCTATCTACCTACCTACCTATCTATATCTATCAATCTACCTACCTACCTATCTGTATCTATCAATCTACTTACCTACCTATCTGTAGCTATCATTCTACATACCTACCTATCTCTATCTATCTATCTACCTACCTACCTATCTGTATTTAAATATCTACCTACCTACCTATCTGTATCTATCTATCTACCTACCTACCTATCTGTATCTATCAATCTACCTACCTACCTATCTCTATCTATCTATCTACCTACCTACCTATCTCTATCTATCTACCTACCTACCTACCTATCTCTATTTATCTATCTATCTACCTACCTATCTGTATCTATCTACCGACCTACCTATCTCTATCTATCTATCTACCTACCTATCTATCTGTATTTATCTATCTATCTACCTACCTATCTGTATCTATCAATCTACCTACCTACCTATCTCTATCTATCTATCTATCTACCTACCTACCTATCTGTATCTATCTATCTATCTACCTACCTACCTATCTGTATCTATCAATCTACCTACCTACCTATCTCTATCTATCTACCTACCTACCTATCTCTATCTATCTATCTACCTACCTACCTATCTGTATCTATCAATCTACCTACCTACCTATGTCTATCTATCTACCTACCTACCTATCTCTATCTATCTATCTACCTACCTACCTATCTGTATCTATCAATCTACCTACCTACCTATCTCTATCTATCTATCTACCTACCTAACTATCTCTATCTATCTACCTACCTACCTACCTATCTGTATTTATCTATCTATCTACCTACCTATCTGTATCTATCTACCTACCTACCTTTATCTATCTATCTATCTATCTACCTACCTACCTATCTGTATCTATCTATCTACCTACCTACCTATCTGTATCTATCAATCTACCTACCTACCTATGTCTATCTATCTACCTACCTACCTATCTCTATCTATCTACCTACCTACCTATCTGTATCTATCAATCTACATACCTACCTATCTCTATCTATCTATCTACCTACCTACCTATCTGTATCTATCTATCTACCTATCTGTATCTATCAATCTACCTACCTACCTATCTCTATCTATCTATCTACCTACCTACCTATCTCTATCTATCTACCTACCTACCTACCTATCTGTATTTATCTATCTATCTACCTACCTATCTGTATATATCTACCTACCTACCTATCTCTATCTATCTATCTACCTACCTACCTATCTGTATTTACCTATCTATCTACCTACCTATCTGTATCTATCAATCTACATACCTACCTATCTGTATTTATCTATCTATCTACCTACCTATCTGTATCTATCAATCTACCTACCTACCTATCTCTATCTATCTATCTACCTACCTACCTATCTCTATCTATCTACCTACCTACCTACCTATCTCTATTTATCTATCTATCTACCTACCTATCTGTATCTATCTACCGACCTACCTATCTCTATCTATCTATCTACCTACCTACCTATCTGTATTTATCTATCTATCTACCTACCTATCTGTATCTATCAATCTACCTACCTACCTATCTCTATCTATCTACCTACCTACCTATCTGTATCTATCTATCTATATACCTACCTACCTATCTGTATCTATCAATCTACCTACCTACCTATCTCTATCTATCTACCTACCTACCTATCTCTATCTATCTATCTACCTACCTACCTATCTGTATCTATCAATCTACCTACCTACCTATGTCTATCTATCTACCTACCTACCTATCTCTATCTATCTATCTACCTACCTACCTATCTGTATCTATCAATCTACCTACCTACCTATCTCTATCTATCTATCTACCTACCTACCTATCTCTATCTATCTACCTACCTACCTACCTATCTGTATTTATCTATCTATCTACCTACCTATCTGTATCTATCTACCTACCTACCTTTATCTATCTATCTATCTATCTACCTACCTACCTATCTGTATCTATCTATCTACCTACCTACCTATCTGTATCTATCAATCTACCTACCTACCTATGTCTATCTATCTACCTACCTACCTATCTCTATCTATCTACCTACCTACCTATCTGTATCTATCAATCTACATACCTACCTATCTCTATCTATCTATCTACCTACCTACCTATCTGTATCTATCTATCTACCTACCTACCTATCTGTATCTATCAATCTACCTACCTACCTATCTCTATCTATCTATCTACCTACCTACCTATCTCTATCTATCTACCTACCTACCTACCTATCTGTATTTATCTATCTATCTACCTACCTATCTGTATATATCTACCTACCTACCTATCTCTATCTATCTATCTACCTACCTACCTATCTGTATTTACCTATCTATCTACCTACCTATCTGTATCTATCAATCTACATACCTACCTATCTGTATTTATCTATCTATCTACCTACCTATCTGTATCTATCAATCTACATACCTACCTATCTCTATCTATCTATCTACCTACCTACCTATCTGTATTTATCTATCTACCTACCTACCTACCTCTATCTATCAATCTACTTACCTACCTATCTGTATCTATCATTCTACATACCTACCTATCTCTATCTATCTATCTACCTACCTACCTATCTCTATCTATCTACCTACATACCTACCTATCTTTATTTATCTATCTACCTACATACCTATCTCTATCTATCTATCTACCTACCTACCTATCTGTATCTATCTATCTACCTACCTACCTATCTGTATCTATCAATCTACCTACCTACCTATCTGTAGCTATCTACCTACCTACCTATCTCTATCTATCTATCTACCTACCTACCTATCTGTATCTATCTATCTACCTACCTACCTATCTGTATCTATCAATCTACCTACCTACCTATCTGTATCTATCAATCTACTTACCTGCCTATCTGTATCTATCATTCTACATACCTACCTATCTCTATCTATCAATCTATCATCCTACCTATCTGTATTTATCTATCTACCTACCTACCTATCTGTATCTATCTATCTACCTACCTACCTATCTGTATCTATCAATCTACCTACCTACCTATCTCTATCTATCTATCTATCTATCTACCTACCTACCTACCTACCTATCTCTATCTATCTACCTACCTACCTACCTATCTGTATTTATCTATCTATCTACCTACCTATCTCTATCTATCTACGTACCTACCTATCTCTATCTATCTATGTACCTACCTACCTATCTCTATCTATCTATCTATCTACCTACCTATCTGTATCTATCTACCTACCTACCTATCTCTATCTATCTATCTACCTACCTATCTCTATCTATCTATTTACCTACCTACCTATCTGTATTTATCTATCTACCTACCTACCTTTCTCTATCTATCTATCTACCTACCTACCTATCTGTATCTATCAATCTACCTACCTACCTATCTGTATCTATCAATCTACCTACCTACCTATGTCTATCTATCTACCTACCTACCTATCTCTATCTACCTATCTATCTATCTATCTACCTACCTACCTATCTCTATCTATCTACCTACCTACCTACCTATCTGTATTTATCTATCTATCTACCTACCTATCTGTATCTATCTACCTACCTACCTATCTCTATCTATCTATCTACCTACCTACCTATCTGTATCTATCTATCTACCTACCTACCTATCTGTATCTATCAATCTACCTACCTACCTATCTGTATCTATCAATCTACTTACCTACCTATCTGTATCTATCATTCTACATACCTACCTATCTCTATCTATCTATCTACCTACCTACCTATCTGTATTTATCTATCTACCTACCTACCTATCTGTATCTATCTATCTACCTACCTACCTATCTGTATCTATCAATCTACCTACCTACCTATCACTATCTATCTACCTACCTACCTACCTATCTGTATTTATCTATCTATCTATGTACCTATCTGTATCTATCTACCTACCTACATATGTCTATCTATCTCTCTACCTACCTACCTTTCTCTTTCTATCTATCTACCTACCTACCTATCTGTATCTATCTATCTACCTACCTACCTATCTGTATCTATCAATCTACCTACCTACCTATGTCTATCTATCTACCTACCTACCTATCTCTATCTATCTATCTACCTAACTACCTATCTGTATCTATCAATCTACATACCTACTTATCTCTATGTATCTATCTACCTACCTACCTATCTGTATTTATCTATCTACCTACCTACCTATCTGTATCTATCTATCTACCTACCTACCTATCTGTATCTATCAATCTACCTACCTATCTGTATCTATCAATCTACATACCTACCTATCTCTATCTATCTATCTACCTACCTACCTACCTATCTGTATTTATCTATCTATCTACCTACCTATCTGTATCTGTCTACCTACCTACCTATCTCTATCTATCTACCTACCTACCTATCTGTATCTATCAATCTACCTACCTACCTATCTGTATCTATCAATCTACTTACCTACCTATCTGTATCTATCATTCTACATACCTACCTATCTCTATCTATCTACCTACCTACCTATCTGTATTTATCTATCTACCTACCTACCTATCTGTATCTATCAATCTACCTACCTACCTATCTCTATCTATCTATCTACCTACCTACCTATCTCTATCTACCTACCTACCTACCTATCTGTATTTATCTATCTATCTACCTACCTATCTGTATCTGTCTACCTACCTACCTATCTCTATCTATCTACCTACCTACCTATCTCTATCTATCTATCTACCTACCTACCTATCTGTATTTATCTATCTACTTACCTACCTTTCTCTATCTATCTATCTACCTACCTACCTATCTGTATCTATCTATCTACCTACCTACCTATCTGTATCTATCAATCTACCTACCTACCTATCTGTATCTATCAATCTACCTACCTACCTATCTGTATCTATCAATCTACTTGCCTACCTATCTGTATCAATCATTCTACATACCTACCTATCTCTATCTATCTATCTACCTACCTACCTATCTGTATTTATCTACCTACCTACCTACCTATCTGTATCTATCTATCTACCTACCTACCTATCTCTATCTATCAATCTACCTACCTACCTATCTCTATCAATCTATCTACCTACCTACCTATCTCTATCTATCTACCTAACTACCTACCTATCTGTATTTATCTATCTATCTACTTACCTATCTGTATCTATCTACCTACCTACCTATCTCTATCTATCTATCTACCTACCTACCTATCTGTATCTATCTATCTACCTACCTACCTATCTGTATCTATCAATCTACCTACCTACCTATCTGTATCTATCAATCTACTTACCTACCTATCTGTATCTATCATTCTACATACCTACCTATCTCTATCTATCTATCTACCTACCTACCTATCTGTATTTATCTATCTACCTACCTACCTATCTGTATCTATCTATCTACCTACCTACCTATCTCTATCTATCTATCTACATACCTACCTATCTCTATCTATCTACCTACCTACCTACCTATCTGTATTTATCTATCTACCTACCTATCTGTATCTATCTACCTACCTACCTATCTCTATCTATCTATCTACCTACCTACCTATCTGTATTTATCTATCTACCTACCTACCTATCTGTATCTATCTACCTACCTACCTATCTGTATCTATCTATCTACCTACCTACCTATCTGTATCTAACAATCTACCTACCTACCTATGTCTATCTATCTACCTACCTACCTATCTCTATCTATCTATCTACCTACCTACCTATCTGTATCTATCAATCTACATGCCTACCTATCTGTATCTATCAATCTACCTACCTACCTATCTCTATCTATCTATCTACCTACCTACCTATCTCTATCTATCTACCTACCTACCTATCTGTATCTATCAATCTACCTACCTACCTATCTGTATCTATCTATCTACCTACCTACCTATCTGTATTTATCTATCTACCTACCTACATTTCTCTATCTATCTATCTATCTACCTACCTACCTATCTGTATCTATCTATCTACCTACCTACCTATCTGTATCTATCAATCTACCTACCTACCTATGTCTATCTATCTACCTACCTACCTACCTCTATCTATCTATCTACCTACCTACCTATCTGTATCTATCAATCTACACACCTACCTATCTCTATCTATCTATCTACCTACCTACCTATCTGTATTTATCTATCTACCTACCTACCTATCTGTATCTATCTATCTACCTACCTACCTATCTGTATCTATCAATCTACCTACCTACCTATCTCTATCTATCTATCTACCTACCTACCTATCTCTATCTATCTACCTACCTACCTACCTATCTGTATTTATCTATCTATCTACCTACCTATCTGTATATATCTACCTACCTACCTATCTCTATCTATCTATCTACCTACCTACCTATCTGTATTTATCTATCTATCTACCTACCTATCTGTATCTATCAATCTACATACCTACCTATCTGTATTTATCTATCTATCTACCTACCTATCTGTATCTATCAATCTACATACCTACCTATCTCTATCTATCTATCTACCTACCTACCTATCTGTATTTATCTATCTACCTACCTACCTACCTCTATCTATCAATCTACTTACCTACCTATCTGTATCTATCATTCTACATACCTACCTATCTCTATCTATCTACCTACCTACCTATCTCTATCTATCTACCTACATACCTACCTATCTTTATTTATCTATCTACCTACATACCTATCTCTATCTATCTATCTACCTACCTACCTATCTGTATCTATCTATCTACCTACCTACCTATCTGTATCTATCAATCTACCTACCTACCTATCTGTAGCTATCTAACTACCTACCTATCTCTATCTATCTACCTACCTACCTATCTGTATCTATCTATCTACCTACCTACCTATCTGTATCTATCAATCTACCTACCTACCTATCTGTATCTATCAATCTACTTACCTGCCTATCTGTATCTATCATTCTACATACCTACCTATCTCTATCTATCAATCTATCATCCTACCTATCTGTATTTATCTATCTACCTACCTACCTATCTGTATCTATCTATCTACCTACCTACCTATCTGTATCTATCAATCTACCTACCTACCTATCTCTATCTATCTATCTATCTATCTACCTACCTACCTACCTATCTCTATCTATCTACATACCTACCTACCTATCTGTATTTATCTATCTATCTACCTACCTATCTCTATCTATCTACGTACCTACCTATCTCTATCTATCTATGTACCTACCTACCTATCTCTATCTATCTATCTATCTATCTACCTACCTATCTGTATCTATTTACCTACCTACCTATCTGTATTTATCTATCTACCTACCTACCTTTCTCTATCTATCTATCTACCTACCTACCTATCTGTATCTATCAATCTACCTACCTACCTATCTGTATCTATCAATCTACCTACCTACCTATGTCTATCTATCTACCTACCTACCTATCTCTATCTACCTATCTATCTATCTATCTATCTACCTACCTACCTACCTATCTCTATCTATCTACCTACCTACCTACCTATCTGTATTTATCTATCTATCTACCTACCTATCTGTATCTATCTACCTACCTACCTATCTCTATCTATCTATCTACCTACCTACCTATCTGTATCTATCTATCTACCTACCTACCTATCTGTATCTATCAATCTACCTACCTACCTATCTGTATCTATCAATCTACTTACCTACCTATCTGTATCTATCATTCTACATACCTACCTATCTCTATCTATCTATCTACCTACCTACCTATCTGTATTTATCTATCTACCTACCTACCTATCTGTATCTATCTATCTACCTACCTACCTATCTGTATCTATCAATCTACCTACCTACCTATCACTATCTATCTACCTACCTACCTACCTATCTGTATTTATCTATCTATCTATGTACCTATCTGTATCTATCTACCTACCTACATATGTCTATCTATCTCTCTACCTACCTACCTTTCTCTTTCTATCTATCTACCTACCTACCTATCTGTATCTATCTATCTACCTACCTACCTATCTGTATCTATCAATCTACCTACCTACCTATGTCTATCTATCTACCTACCTACCTATCTCTATCTATCTATCTACCTAACTACCTATCTGTATCTATCAATCTACATACCTACTTATCTCTATGTATCTATCTACCTACCTACCTATCTGTATTTATCTATCTACCTACCTACCTATCTGTATCTATCTATCTACCTACCTACCTATCTGTATCTATCAATCTACCTACCTATCTGTATCTATCAATCTACATACCTACCTATCTCTATCTATCTATCTACCTACCTACCTACCTATCTGTATTTATCTATCTATCTACCTACCTATCTGTATCTGTCTACCTACCTACCTATCTCTATCTATCTACCTACCTACCTATCTGTATCTATCAATCTACCTACCTACCTATCTGTATCTATCAATCTACTTACCTACCTATCTGTATCTATCATTCTACATACCTACCTATCTCTATCTACCTACCTACCTACCTATCTGTATTTATCTATCTACCTACCTACCTATCTGTATCTATCAATCTACCTACCTACCTATCTCTATCTATCTATCTACCTACCTACCTATCTCTATCTACCTACCTACCTACCTATCTGTATTTATCTATCTATCTACCTACCTATCTGTATCTGTCTACCTACCTACCTATCTCTATCTATCTACCTACCTACCTATCTCTATCTATCTATCTACCTACCTACCTATCTGTATTTATCTATCTACTTACCTACCTTTCTCTATCTATCTATCTACCTACCTACCTATCTGTATCTATCTATCTACCTACCTACCTATCTGTATCTATCAATCTACCTACCTACCTATCTGTATCTATCAATCTACCTACCTACCTATCTGTATCTATCAATCTACTTGCCTACCTATCTGTATCAATCATTCTACATACCTACCTATCTCTATCTATCTATCTACCTACCTACCTATCTGTATTTATCTATCTACCTACCTACCTATCTGTATCTATCTATCTACCTACCTACCTATCTCTATCTATCAATCTACCTACCTACCTATCTCTATCAATCTATCTACCTACCTACCTATCTCTATCTATCTACCTAACTACCTACCTATCTGTATTTATCTATCTATCTACTTACCTATCTGTATCTATCTACCTACCTACCTATCTCTATCTATCTATCTACCTACCTACCTATCTGTATCTATCTATCTACCTACCTACCTATCTGTATCTATCAATCTACCTACCTACCTATCTGTATCTATCAATCTACTTACCTACCTATCTGTATCTATCATTCTACATACCTACCTATCTCTATCTATCTATCTACCTACCTACCTATCTGTATTTATCTATCTACCTACCTACCTATCTGTATCTATCTATCTACCTACCTACCTATCTCTATCTATCTATCTACATACCTACCTATCTCTATCTATCTACCTACCTACCTACCTATCTGTATTTATCTATCTACCTACCTATCTGTATCTATCTACCTACCTACCTATCTCTATCTATCTATCTACCTACCTACCTATCTGTATTTATCTATCTACCTACCTACCTATCTGTATCTATCTACCTACCTACCTATCTGTATCTATCTATCTACCTACCTACCTATCTGTATCTAACAATCTACCTACCTACCTATGTCTATCTATCTACCTACCTACCTATCTCTATCTATCTATCTACCTACCTACCTATCTGTATCTATCAATCTACATACCTACCTATCTGTATCTATCAATCTACCTACCTACCTATCTCTATCTATCTATCTACCTACCTACCTATCTCTATCTATCTACCTACCTACCTATCTGTATCTATCAATCTACCTACCTACCTATCTGTATCTATCTATCTACCTACCTACCTATCTGTATTTATCTATCTACCTACCTACATTTCTCTATCTATCTATCTATCTACCTACCTACCTATCTGTATCTATCTATCTACCTACCTATCTATCTGTATCTATCAATCTACCTACCTACCTATGTCTATCTATCTACCTACCTACCTACCTCTATCTATCTATCTACCTACCTACCTATCTGTATCTATCAATCTACACACCTACCTATCTCTATCTATCTATCTACCTACCTACCTATCTGTATTTATCTATCTACCTACCTACCTATCTGTATCTATCTATCTACCTACCTACCTATCTGTATCTATCAATCTACCTACCTACCTATCTCTATCTATCTATTTACCTACCTACCTATCTCTATCTATCTACCTACCTACCTACCTATCTGTATTTATCTATCTATCTACCTACCTATCTGTATCTATCTACCTACCTACCTATCTATATCTATCTATCTACCTACCTATCTGTATCTATCTATCTACCTACCTACCTATCTGTATCTATCTATCTACCTACCTACCTATCTGTATCTATCAATCTACTTACCTACCTATCTGTATCTATCATTCTACATACCTACCTATCTCTATCTATCTATCTACCTACCTACCTATCTGTATCTATCAATCCACCTACCTACCTATCTCTATCTATCTATTTACCTACCTACCTATCTCTATCTATCTACCTACCTACCTACCTATCTGTATTTATCTATCTATCTACCTACCTATCTGCATCTATCTACCTACCTACCTATCTCTATCTATCTACCTACCTACCTATCTGTATCTATCTATCTACCTACCTACCTATCTATATCTATCAATCTACCTACCTACCTATCTGTATCTATCAATCTACTTACCTACCTATCTGTATCTATCATTCTACATACCTACCTATCTCTATCTATCTATCTACCTACCTACCTATCTGTATTTAAATATCTACCTACCTACCTATCTGTATCTATCTATCTACCTACCTACCTATCTGTATCTATCAATCTACCTACCTACCTATCTCTATCTATCTATCTACCTACCTACCTATCTCTATCTATCTACCTACCTACCTACCTATCTCTATTTATCTATCTATCTACCTACCTATCTGTATCTATCTACCGACCTACCTATCTCTATCTATATATCTACCTACCTACCTATCTGTATTTATCTATCTATCTACCTACCTATCTGTATCTATCAATCTACCTACCTACCTATCTCTATCTATCTATCTACCTACCTACCTATCTGTATCTATCTATCTATCTACCTACCTACCTATCTGTATCTATCAATCTACCTACCTACCTATCTCTATCTATCTACCTACCTACCTATCTCTATCTATCTATCTACCTACCTACCTATCTGTATCTATCAATCTACCTACCTACCTATGTCTATCTATCTACCTACCTACCTATCTCTATCTATCTATCTACCTACCTACCTATCTGTATCTATCAATCTACCTACCTACCTATCTCTATCTATCTATCTACCTACCTACCTATCTCTATCTATCTACCTACCTACCTACCTATCTGTATTTATCTATCTATCTACCTACCTATCTGCATCTATCTACCTACCTACCTATCTCTATCTATCTAC
Organism: Crotalus adamanteus; assembly: GCA_039797435.1. Classification (NCBI taxonomy): domain Eukaryota; kingdom Metazoa; phylum Chordata; class Lepidosauria; order Squamata; family Viperidae; genus Crotalus; species Crotalus adamanteus. Next base: position 10,153,449 of record CM077929.1, on the reverse strand, counting down.
CTACCTACCTATCTGTATCTATCTATCTACCTACCTACCTATCTATATCTATCAATCTACCTACCTACCTATCTGTATCTATCAATCTACTTACCTACCTATCTGTATCTATCATTCTACATACCTACCTATCTCTATCTATCTATCTACCTACCTACCTATCTGTATTTAAATATCTACCTACCTACCTATCTGTATCTATCTATCTACCTACCTACCTATCTGTATCTATCAATCTACCTACCTACCTATCTCTATCTATCTATCTACCTACCTACCTATCTCTATCTATCTACCTACCTACCTACCTATCTCTATTTATCTATCTATCTACCTACCTATCTGTATCTATCTACCGACCTACCTATCTCTATCTATCTATCTACCTACCTACCTATCTGTATTTATCTATCTATCTACCTACCTATCTGTATCTATCAATCTACCTACCTACCTATCTCTATCTATCTATCTACCTACCTACCTATCTGTATCTATCTATCTATCTACCTACCTACCTATCTGTATCTATCAATCTACCTACCTACCTATTTCTATCTATCTACCTACCTACCTATCTCTATCTATCTATCTACCTACCTACCTATCTGTATCTATCAATCTACCTACCTACCTATGTCTATCTATCTACCTACCTACCTATCTCTATCTATCTATCTACCTACCTACCTATCTGTATCTATCAATCTACCTACCTACCTATCTCTATCTATCTATCTACCTACCTACCTATCTCTATCTATCTACCTACCTACCTACCTACCTATCTGTATTTATCTATCTATCTACCTACCTATCTGTATCTATCTACCTACCTACCTTTATCTATCTATCTATCTATCTACCTACCTACCTATCTGTATCTATCTATCTACCTACCTACCTATCTGTATCTATCAATCTACCTACCTACCTATGTCTATCTATCTACCTACCTACCTATCTCTATCTATCTACCTACCTACCTATCTGTATCTATCAATCTACATACCTACCTATCTCTATCTATCTATCTACCTACCTACCTATCTGTATCTATCTATCTACCTACCTACCTATCTGTATCTATCAATCTACCTACCTACCTATCTCTATCTATCTATCTACCTACCTACCTATCTCTATCTATCTACCTACCTACCTACCTATCTGTATTTATCTATCTATCTACCTACCTATCTGTATATATCTACCTACCTACCTATCTCTATCTATCTATCTACCTACCTACCTATCTGTATTTATCTATCTATCTACCTACCTATCTGTATCTATCAATCTACATACCTACCTATCTGTATTTATCTATCTATCTACCTACCTATCTGTATCTATCAATCTACATACCTACCTATCTCTATCTATCTATCTACCTACCTACCTATCTGTATTTATCTATCTACCTACCTACCTACCTCTATCTATCAATCTACTTACCTACCTATCTGTATCTATCATTCTACATACCTACCTATCTCTATCTATCTATCTACCTACCTACCTATCTCTATCTATCTACCTACATACCTACCTATCTTTATTTATCTATCTACCTACATACCTATCTCTATCTATCTATCTACCTACCTACCTATCTGTATCTATCTATCTACCTACCTACCTATCTGTATCTATCAATCTACCTACCTACCTATCTGTAGCTATCTACCTACCTACCTATCTCTATCTATCTATCTACCTACCTACCTATCTGTATCTATCTATCTACCTACCTACCTATCTGTATCTATCAATCTACCTACCTACCTATCTGTATCTATCAATCTACTTACCTGCCTATCTGTATCTATCATTCTACATACCTACCTATCTCTATCTATCTATCTATCATCCTACCTATCTGTATTTATCTATCTACCTACCTACCTATCTGTATCTATCTATCTACCTACCTACCTATCTGTATCTATCAATCTACCTACCTACCTATCTCTATCTATCTATCTATCTATCTATCTACCTACCTACCTATCTCTATCTATCTACCTACCTACCTACCTATCTGTATTTATCTATCTATCTACCTACCTATCTCTATCTATCTACGTACCTACCTATCTCTATCTATCTATGTACCTACCTACCTATCTCTATCTATCTATCTACCTACCTACCTATCTGTATTTATCTATCTACCTAACTACCTTTCTCTATCTATCTATCTACCTACCTACCTATCTATAATTATCTATCTACCTACCTACCTATCTGTATCTATCAATCTACCTACCTACCTATGTCTATCTATCTACCTACCTACCTATCTCTATCTATCTATCTACCTACCTACCTATCTGTATCTATCAATCTACCTACCTACCTATCTCTATCTATCTATCTACCTACCTACCTATCTCTATCTATCTACCTACCTACCTACCTATCTGTATTTATCTATCTATCTACCTACCTATCTGTATCGATCTACCTACCTACCTTTCTCTATCTATCTATCTACCTACCTACCTATCTGTATCTATCTATCTACCTACCTACCTATCTGTATCTATCAATCTACCTACCTACCTATGTCTATCTATCTACGTACCTACCTATCTCTATCTATCTACCTACCTACCTATCTGTATCTATCAATCTACATACCTACCTATCTCTATCTATCTATCTACCTACCTACCTATCTGTATCTATCTATCTACCTACCTACCTACCTATCTGTATCTATCAATCTACCTACCTACCTTTCTCTATCTATCTATCTACCTACCTACCTATCTGTATCTATCTATCTACCTACCTACCTATCTGTATCTATCTATCTACCTACCTACCTATCTGTATCTATCATTCTACATACCTACCTATCTCTATCTATCTATCTACCTACCTACCTATCTGTATTTAAATATCTACCTACCTACCTATCTGTATCTATCTATCTACCTACCTACCTATCTGTATCTATCAATCTACCTACCTACCTATCTCTATCTATCTATCTACCTACCTACTTATCTCTATCTATCTACCTACCTACCTATCTGTATTTATCTATCTATCTACCTACCTATCTGTATCTATCTACCTAACTACCTATCTCTATCTATCTATCTACCTACCTACCTATCTGTATCTATCTATCTACCTACCTACCTATCTGTATCTATCTATCTACCTACCTACCTATCTGTATCTATCAATCTACCTACCTACCTATCTCTATCTATCTATCTACCTACCTACCTATCTCTATCTATCTACCTACCTACCTACCTATCTGTATTTATCTATCTACCTACCTATCTATCTCTATCTATCTATCTACCTACCTACCTATCTGTATCTATCTATCTACCTACCTACCTATCTGTATCTATCTATCTACCTACCTACCTATCTGTATCTATCTACCTACCTACCTATCTGTATCTATCAATCTACCTACCTTCCTATCTGTAGCTATCTACCTACCTACCTATCTGTATCTATCAATCTACCTACCTACCTATCTGTATCTATCAATCTACTTACCTACCTATCTGTATCTATCATTCTACATACCTACCTATCTCTATCTATCTATCTACTTACCTACCTATCTGTATTTATCTATCTACCTACCTACCTATCTGTATCTATCTACCTACCTACCTACCTATCTGTATCTATCAATCTACCTACCTACCTATCTCTATCTATCTATTTACCTACCTACCTATCTCTATCTATCTACCTACCTACCTACCTATCTGTATTTATCTATCTATCTACCTACCTATCTGTATCTATCTACCTACCTACCTATCTCTATCTATCTACCTACCTACCTATCTGTATCTATCTATCTACCTACCTACCTATCTGTATCTATCAATCTACCTACCTACCTATCTGTATCTATCAATCTACTTACCTACCTATCTGTATCTATCATTCTACATACCTACCTATCTCTATCTATCTACCTACCTACCTATCAGTATCTATCAATCCACCTACCTACCTATCTCTATCTATCTATTTACCTACCTACCTATCTCTATCTATCTAACTACCTACCTACCTATCTGTATTTATCTATCTATCTACCTACCTATCTGTATCTATCTACCTACCTACCTATCTCTATCTATCTACCTACCTACCTATCTGTATCTATCTATCTACCTACCTACCTATCTATATCTATCAATCTACCTACCTACCTATCTGTATCTATCAATCTACTTACCTACCTATCTGTATCTATCATTCTACATACCTACCTATCTCTATCTATCTATCTACCTACCTACCTATCTGTATTTAAATATCTACCTACCTACCTATCTGTATCTATCTATCTACCTACCTACCTATCTGTATCTATCAATCTACCTACCTACCTATCTCTATCTATCTATCTACCTACCTACTTATCTCTATCTATCTACCTACCTACCTACCTATCTGTATTTATCTATCTATCTACCTACCTATCTGTATCTATCTACCTACCTACCTATCTCTATCTATCTATCTACCTACCTACCTATCTGTATCTATCTATCTACCTACCTACGTATCTGTATCTATCTATCTACCTACCTACCTATCTGTATCTATCAATCTACCTACCTACCTATCTCTATCTGTCTACCTACCTACCTACCTATCTGTATTTATCTATCTACCTACCTACCTATCTCTATCTATCTATCTACCTACCTACCTATCTGTATCTATCATTCTACCTACCTACCTATCTGTATCTATCAATCTACCTACCTACCTATCTCTATCTATCTACCTACCTACCTACCTATCTGTATTTATCTATCTATCTACCTACCTATCTGTATCTATCGACCTACCTACCAATCTCTCTCTCTATCTACCTACCTACCTATCTGTATCTATCTATCTACCTACCTACCTATCTGTATCTATCAATCTACCTACCTACCTATCTGTATCTATCAATCTACTTACCTACCTATCTGTATCTATCAATCTACATACCCACCTATCTCTATCTATCTATCTACCTACCTACCTATCTGTATTTATCTATCTACCTACCTACCAATCTGTATCTATCTATCTACCTACCTACCTATCTGTATCTATCAATCTACCTACCTACCTATCTGTATCTATCTATCTATCTACCTACCTATCTGTATCTATCATTCTACATATCCACCTATCTCTATCTATCTATCTACCTACCTACCTATCTGTATTTATCTATCTACCTACCTACCTATCTGTATCTATCTATCTACCTACCTACCTATCTGTATCTATCAATCTACCTTCCTACCTATGTCTATCTATCTACCTACCTACCTATCTCTATCTATCTATCTACCTACCTACCTATCTGTATCTATCAATCTACCTACCTACCTATCTCTATCTATCTATCTACCTACCTACCTATCTCTATCTATCTACCTACCTACCTACCTATCTGTATTTATCTATCTATCTACCTACCTATCTGTATCGATCTACCTACCTACCTTTCTCTATCTATCTATCTACCTACCTACCTATCTGTATCTATCTATCTACCTACCTACCTATCTGTATCTATCAATCTACCTACCTACCTATGTCTATCTATCTACGTACCTACCTATCTCTATCTATCTACCTACCTACCTATCTGTATCTATCAATCTACATACCTACCTATCTCTATCTATCTATCTACCTACCTACCTATCTGTATCTATCTATCTACCTACCTACCTACCTATCTGTATCTATCAATCTACCTACCTACCTTTCTCTATCTATCTATCTACCTACCTATCTATCTGTATCTATCTATCTACCTACCTACCTATCTGTATCTATCTATCTACCTACCTACCTATCTGTATCTATCATTCTACATACCTACCTATCTCTATCTATCTATCTACCTACCTACCTATCTGTATTTAAATATCTACCTACCTACCTATCTGTATCTATCTATCTACCTACCTACCTATCTGTATCTATCAATCTACCTACCTACCTATCTCTATCTATCTATCTACCTACCTACTTATCTCTATCTATCTACCTACCTACCTATCTGTATTTATCTATCTATCTACCTACCTATCTGTATCTATCTACCTAACTACCTATCTCTATCTATCTATCTACCTACCTACCTATCTGTATCTATCTATCTACCTACCTACCTATCTGTATCTATCTATCTACCTACCTACCTATCTGTATCTATCAATCTACCTACCTACCTATCTCTATCTATCTATCTACCTACCTACCTATCTCTATCTATCTACCTACCTACCTACCTATCTGTATTTATCTATCTACCTACCTATCTATCTCTATCTATCTATCTACCTACCTACCTATCTGTATCTATCTATCTACCTACCTACCTATCTGTATCTATCTATCTACCTACCTACCTATCTGTATCTATCTACCTACCTACCTATCTGTATCTATCAATCTACCTACCTTCCTATCTGTAGCTATCTACCTACCTACCTATCTGTATCTATCAATCTACCTACCTACCTATCTGTATCTATCAATCTACTTACCTACCTATCTGTATCTATCATTCTACATACCTACCTATCTCTATCTATCTATCTACTTACCTACCTATCTGTATTTATCTATCTACCTACCTACCTATCTGTATCTATCTACCTACCTACCTACCTATCTGTATCTATCAATCTACCTACCTACCTATCTCTATCTATCTATTTACCTACCTACCTATCTCTATCTATCTACCTACCTACCTACCTATCTGTATTTATCTATCTATCTACCTACCTATCTGTATCTATCTACCTACCTACCTATCTCTATCTATCTACCTACCTACCTATCTGTATCTATCTATCTACCTACCTACCTATCTGTATCTATCAATCTACCTACCTACCTATCTGTATCTATCAATCTACTTACCTACCTATCTGTATCTATCATTCTACATACCTACCTATCTCTATCTATCTACCTACCTACCTATCAGTATCTATCAATCCACCTACCTACCTATCTCTATCTATCTATTTACCTACCTACCTATCTCTATCTATCTAACTACCTACCTACCTATCTGTATTTATCTATCTATCTACCTACCTATCTGTATCTATCTACCTACCTACCTATCTCTATCTATCTACCTACCTACCTATCTGTATCTATCTATCTACCTACCTACCTATCTATATCTATCAATCTACCTACCTACCTATCTGTATCTATCAATCTACTTACCTACCTATCTGTATCTATCATTCTACATACCTACCTATCTCTATCTATCTATCTACCTACCTACCTATCTGTATTTAAATATCTACCTACCTACCTATCTGTATCTATCTATCTACCTACCTACCTATCTGTATCTATCAATCTACCTACCTACCTATCTCTATCTATCTATCTACCTACCTACTTATCTCTATCTATCTACCTACCTACCTACCTATCTGTATTTATCTATCTATCTACCTACCTATCTGTATCTATCTACCTACCTACCTATCTCTATCTATCTATCTACCTACCTACCTATCTGTATCTATCTATCTACCTACCTACGTATCTGTATCTATCTATCTACCTACCTACCTATCTGTATCTATCAATCTACCTACCTACCTATCTCTATCTATCTACCTACCTACCTACCTATCTGTATTTATCTATCTACCTACCTACCTATCTCTATCTATCTATCTACCTACCTACCTATCTGTATCTATCATTCTACCTACCTACCTATCTGTATCTATCAATCTACCTACCTACCTATCTCTATCTATCTACCTACCTACCTACCTATCTGTATTTATCTATCTATCTACCTACCTATCTGTATCTATCGACCTACCTACCAATCTCTCTCTCTATCTACCTACCTACCTATCTGTATCTATCTATCTACCTACCTACCTATCTGTATCTATCAATCTACCTACCTACCTATCTGTATCTATCAATCTACTTACCTACCTATCTGTATCTATCAATCTACATACCCACCTATCTCTATCTATCTATCTACCTACCTACCTATCTGTATTTATCTATCTACCTACCTACCAATCTGTATCTATCTATCTACCTACCTACCTATCTGTATCTATCAATCTACCTACCTACCTATCTGTATCTATCTATCTATCTACCTACCTATCTGTATCTATCATTCTACATATCCACCTATCTCTATCTATCTATCTACCTACCTACCTATCTGTATTTATCTATCTACCTACCTACCTATCTGTATCTATCTATCTACCTACCTACCTATCTGTATCTATCAATCTACCTACCTACCTATCTCTATCTATCTATCTACCTACCTACCTATCTCTATCTATCTACCTACCTACCTACCTATCTGTATTTATCTATCTACCTACCTACCTATCTCTATCTATCTATCTACCTACCTACCTATCTGTATCTATCTATCTACCTACCTACCTATCTGTATCTATCAATCTACCTACCTACCTATCTGTAGCTATCTACCTACCTACCTATCTGTATCTATCAATCTACCTACCTACCTATCTGTAGCTATCTACCTACCTACCTAACTCTATCTATCTATCTACCTACCTACCTATCTGTATCTATCTATCTACCTACCTACCTATCTGTATATATCAATCTACCTACCTACCTATCTCTATCTATCTATCTACCTACCTACCTATCTCTGTCTATCTACCTACCTACCTACCTATCTGTATATATCTATCTATCTACCTACCTATCTGTATCTATCTACCTACCTACCTATCTGTATCTATCAATCTACCTACCTACCTATCTGTATCTATCAATCTACTTACCTACCTATCTGTTTCTATCATTCTACCTACCTACCTATCTGTATCTATCAATCTACCTACCTACCTATCTCTATCTATCTACCTACCTACCTACCTATCTGTATTTATCTATCTATCTACCTACCTATCTGTATCTATCGACCTACCTACCAATCTCTCTCTCTACCTACCTACCTACCTATCTGTATCTATCTATCTACCTACCTACCTATCTGTATCTATCAATCTACCTACCTACCTATCTGTATCTATCAATCTACTTACCTACCTATCTGTATCTATCATTCTATATACCTACCTATCTCTATCTATCTATCTACCTACCTACCTATCTGTATTTATCTATCTACCTACCTACCTATCTGTATCTATCTATCTACCTACTTACCTATCTGTATCTATCAATCTACCTACCTACCTATCTCTATCTATCTATCTACCTACCTACCTATCTCTATCTATATACCTACCTACCTACCTATTTGTATTTATCTATCTATCTACCTACCTATCTGTATATATCTACCTACCTACCTATCTCTATCTACCTACCTACCTATCTGTATTTATCTATCTACCTACCTACCTATCTGTATCTATCAATCTACATACCTTCCTATCTGTATTTATCTATCTATCTACCTACCTATCTGTATCTATCAATCTACATACCTACCTATCTCTATCTATCTATCTACCTACCTACCTATCTGTATTTATCTATCTACCTACCTACCTATCTGTATCTATCTATCTACCTACCTACCTATCTGTATCTATCAATCTACCTACCTACTTATCTCTATCTATCTTTCTACCTACCTACCTACCTATCTCTATCTATCTACCTACCTACCTACCTATCTGTATTTATCTATCTATCTACCTACCTATCTGTATCTATCTACCTACCTACCTATCTCTATCTATCTATCTACCTACCTTCCTATCTCAATCTATCTACCTACCTACCTATCTATATTTATCTATCTACCTAACTACCTTTCTCTATCTATCTATCTACCTACCGACCTATCTATATCTATCTATCTACCTACCTACCTATCTGTATCTATCAATCTACCTACCTACCTATGTCTATCTATCTACCTACCTACCTATCTCTATCTATCTATCTACCTACCTACCTATCTGTATCTATCAATCTACCTACCTACCTATCTCTATCTATCTATCTACCTACCTACCTATCTCTATCTATCTACCTACCTACCTACCTACCTATCTGTATTTATCTATCTATCTACCTACCTATCTGTATCTATCTACCTACCTACCTTTCTCTATCTATCTATCTACCTACCTACCTATCTGTATCTATCTATCTACCTACCTACCTATCTGTATCTATCAATCTACCTACCTACCAATCTGTATCTATCTATCTACCTACCTACCTATCTGTATCTATCAATCTACCTACCTACCTATCTGTATCTATCTATCTATCTACCTACCTATCTGTATCTATCATTCTACATACCCACTTATCTCTATCTATCTATCTACCTACCTACCTATTGTATTTATCTATCTACCTACCTACCTATCTGTATCTATCTACCTACCTACCTATCTGTATCTATCAATCTACCTACCTACCTATCTCTATCTATCTATCTACCTACCTACCTATCTCTATCTATCTACCTACCTACCTACCTATCTGTATTTATCTATCTACCTACCTACCTATCTCTATCTATCTATCTACCTACCTACCTATCTGTATCTATCTATCTACCTACCTACCTATCTGTATCTATCAATCTACCTACCTACCTATCTGTAGCTATCTACCTACCTACCTATCTGTAGCTATCAATCTACCTACCTACCTATCTGTAGCTATCTATCTACCTACCTACCTATCTGTATCTATCAATCTACCTACCTACCAATCTGTATCTATCTATCTACCTACCTACCTATCTCTATCTATCTCTCTACCTACCTACCTATCTGTATCTATCTATCTACCTACCTACCTATCTGTATATATCAATCTACCTACCTACCTATCTCTATCTATCTATCTACCTACCTACCTATCTCTGTCTATCTACCTACCTACCTACCTATCTGTATTTATCTATCTATCTACCTACCTATCTGTATCTATCTACCTACCTACCTATCTGTATCTATCAATCTACCTACCTACCTATCTGTATCTATCAATCTACTTACCTACCTATCTGTATCTATCATTCTACCTACCTACCTATCTGTATCTATCAATCTACCTACCTACCTATCTCTATCTATCTACCTACCTACCTACCTATCTGTATCTATCAATCTACCTACCTACCTATCTCTATCTATCTATCTACCTACCTACCTATCTCTATCTATATACCTACCTACCTACCTATCTGTATTTATCTATCTATCTACCTACCTATCTGTATATATCTACCTACCTACCTATCTCTATCTACCTACCTACCTATCTGTATTTATCTATCTACCTACCTACCTATCTGTATCTATCAATCTACATACCTTCCTATCTGTATTTATCTATCTATCTACCTACCTATCTGTATCTATCAATCTACATACCTACCTATCTCTATCTATCTATCTACCTACCTACCTATCTGTATTTATCTATCTACCTACCTACCTACCTCTATCTATCAATCTACTTACCTACCTATCTGTATCTATCATTCTACATACCTACCTATCTCTATCTATCTATCTACCTACCTACCTATCTCTATCTATCTACCTACATACCTACCTATCTGTATTTATCTATCTACCTACATACCTATCTCTATCTATCTATCTATCTACCTACCTACCTATCTGTATCTATCTACCTACCTACCTATCTGTATCTATCAATCTACCTACCTACCTATCTGTAGCTATCTACCTACCTACCTATCTGTATCTATCAATCTACCTACCTACCTATCTGTATCTATCAATCTACTTACCTACCTATCTGTATCTATCATTCTACATACCTACCTATCTCTATCTATCTATCTACCTACCTACCTATCTGTATTTATCTATCTACCTACCTACCTATCTGTATCTATCTATCTACCTACCTACCTATCTGTATCTATCAATCTACCTACCTACCTATCTCTATCTATCTATCTACCTACCTACCTATCTCTATCTATCTACCTACCTACCTACCTATCTGTATTTAACTATCTATCTACCTACCTATCTGTATCTATCTACCTACCTACCTATCTGTATCTATCTATCTACCTACCTACCTATCTGTATCTATCTATCTACCTACCTACCTATCTGTATCTATAAATCTATCTACCTTTCTATCTGTATCTATCAATCTACTTACCTACCTATCTGTATCTATCATTCTACATACCTACCTATCTCTATCTATCTATCTACCTACCTAACTATCTGTATTTATCTATCTACCTACCTACCTATCTGTATCTATCAATCTACATACCTTCCTATCTGTATTTATCTATCTATCTACCTACCTATCTGTATCTATCAATCTACATACCTACCTATCTCTATCTATCTATCTACCTACCTACCTATCTGTATTTATCTATCTACCTACCTACCTACCTCTATCTATCAATCTACTTACCTACCTATCTGTATCTATCATTCTACATACCTACCTATCTCTATCTATCTATCTACCTACCTACCTATCTCTATCTATCTACCTACATACCTACCTATCTGTATTTATCTATCTACCTACATACCTATATCTATCTATCTATCTATCTACCTACCTACCTATCTGTATCTATCTACCTACCTACCTACCTATCTGTATCTATCAATCTACCTACCTACCTATCTGTAGCTATCTACCTACCTACCTATTTGTATCTATCAATCTACCTACCTACCTATCTGTATCTATCAATCTACTTACCTACCTATCTGTATCTATCATTCTACATACCTACCTATCTCTATCTATCTATCTACCTACCTACCTATCTGTATTTATCTATCTACCTACCTACCTATCTGTATCTATCTATCTACCTACCTACCTATCTGTATCTATCAATCTACCTACCTACCTATCTCTATCTATCTATCTACCTACCTACCTATCTCTATCTATCTACCTACCTACCTACCTATCTGTATTTAACTATCTATCTACCTACCTATCTGTATCTATCTACCTACCTACCTATCTGTATCTATCTATCTACCTACCTACCTATCTGTATCTATAAATCTATCTACCTACCTATCTGTATCTATCAATCTACTTACCTACCTATCTGTATCTATCATTCTACATACCTATCTATCTCTATCTATCTATCTACCTACCTACCTATCTGTATTTATCTATCTACCTACCTACCTATCTGTATCTATCTATCTACCTACCTACCTATCTGTATCTATCTATCTACCTACCTACCTATCTGTATCTATCAATCTACCTACCTACCTATCTCTATCTATCTATCTACCTACCTACCTATCTCTATCTATCTACCTACCTACCTACCTATCTGTATTTATCTATCTACCTACCTACCTATCTCTATCTATCTATCTACCTACCTACCTATCTGTATCTATCTATCTACCTACCTACCTATCTGTATCTATCTATCTACCTACCTACCTATCTGTATCTATCTACCTACCTACCTATCTGTATCTATCAATCTACCTACCTTCCTATCTGTAGCTATCTACCTACCTACCTATCTGTATCTATCAATCTACCTACCTACCTATCTGTATCTATCAATCTACTTACCTACCTATCTGTATCTATCATTCTACATACCTACCTATCTCTATCTATCTATCTACTTACCTACCTATCTGTATTTATCTATCTACCTACCTACCTATCTGTATCTATCTACCTACCTACCTACCTATCTGTATCTATCAATCTACCTACCTACCTATCTCTATCTATCTATTTACCTACCTACCTATCTCTATCTATCTACCTACCTACCTACCTATCTGTATTTATCTATCTATCTACCTACCTATCTGTATCTATCTACCTACCTACCTATCTCTATCTATCTACCTACCTACCTATCTGTATCTATCTATCTACCTACCTACCTATCTGTATCTATCAATCTACCTACCTACCTATCTGTATCTATCAATCTACTTACCTACCTATCTGTATCTATCATTCTACATACCTACCTATCTCTATCTATCTACCTACCTACCTATCAGTATCTATCAATCCACCTACCTACCTATCTCTATCTATCTATTTACCTACCTACCTATCTCTATCTATCTAACTACCTACCTACCTATCTGTATTTATCTATCTATCTCCCTACCTATCTGTATCTATCTACCTACCTACCTATCTCTATCTATCTACCTACCTACCTATCTGTATCTATCTATCTACCTACCTACCTATCTATATCTATCAATCTACCTACCTACCTATCTGTATCTATCAATCTACTTACCTACCTATCTGTATCTATCATTCTACATACCTACCTATCTCTATCTATCTATCTACCTACCTACCTATCTGTATTTAAATATCTACCTACCTACCTATCTGTATCTATCTATCTACCTACCTACCTATCTGTATCTATCAATCTACCTACCTACCTATCTCTATCTATCTATCTACCTACCTACTTATCTCTATCTATCTACCTACCTACCTACCTATCTGTATTTATCTATCTATCTACCTACCTATCTGTATCTATCTACCTACCTACCTATCTCTATCTATCTATCTACCTACCTACCTATCTGTATCTATCTATCTACCTACCTACGTATCTGTATCTATCTATCTACCTACCTACCTATCTGTATCTATCAATCTACCTACCTACCTATCTCTATCTATCTATCTACCTACCTACCTATCTCTATCTATCTACCTACCTACCTACCTATCTGTATTTATCTATCTACCTACCTACCTATCTCTATCTATCTATCTACCTACCTACCTATCTGTATCTATCATTCTACCTACCTACCTATCTGTATCTATCAATCTACCTACCTACCTATCTCTATCTATCTACCTACCTACCTACCTATCTGTATTTATCTATCTATCTACCTACCTATCTGTATCTATCGACCTACCTACCAATCTCTCTCTCTATCTACCTACCTACCTATCTGTATCTATCTATCTACCTACCTACCTATCTGTATCTATCAATCTACCTACCTACCTATCTGTATCTATCAATCTACTTACCTACCTATCTGTATCTATCAATCTACATACCCACCTATCTCTATCTATCTATCTACCTACCTACCTACCTATCTTTATTTATCTATCTACCTACCTACCAATCTGTATCTATCAATCTACCTACCTACCTATCTCTATCTATCTACCTACCTACCTACCTATCTGTATTTATCTATCTATCTACCTACCTATCTGTATCTATCGACCTACCTACCAATCTCTCTCTCTATCTACCTACCTACCTATCTGTATCTATCTATCTACCTACCTACCTATCTGTATCTATCAATCTACCTACCTACCTATCTGTATCTATCAATCTACTTACCTACCTATCTGTATCTATCATTCTACATACCTACCTATCTCTATCTATCTATCTACCTACCTAACTATCTGTATTTATCTATCTACCTACCTACCTATCTGTATCTATCAATCTACATACCTTCCTATCTGTATTTATCTATCTATCTACCTACCTATCTGTATCTATCAATCTACATACCTACCTATCTCTATCTATCTATCTACCTACCTACCTATCTGTATTTATCTATCTACCTACCTACCTACCTCTATCTATCAATCTACTTACCTACCTATCTGTATCTATCATTCTACATACCTACCTATCTCTATCTATCTATCTACCTACCTACCTATCTCTATCTATCTACCTACATACCTACCTATCTGTATTTATCTATCTACCTACATACCTATCTCTATCTATCTATCTATCTACCTACCTACCTATCTGTATCTATCTACCTACCTACCTACCTATCTGTATCTATCAATCTACCTACCTACCTATCTGTAGCTATCTACCTACCTACCTATTTGTATCTATCAATCTACCTACCTACCTATCTGTATCTATCAATCTACTTACCTACCTATCTGTATCTATCATTCTACATACCTACCTATCTCTATCTATCTATCTACCTACCTACCTATCTGTATTTATCTATCTACCTACCTACCTATCTGTATCTATCTATCTACCTACCTACCTATCTGTATCTATCAATCTACCTACCTACCTATCTCTATCTATCTATCTACCTACCTACCTATCTCTATCTATCTACCTACCTACCTACCTATCTGTATTTAACTATCTATCTACCTACCTATCTGTATCTATCTACCTACCTACCTATCTGTATCTATCTATCTACCTACCTACCTATCTGTATCTATAAATCTATCTACCTACCTATCTGTATCTATCAATCTACTTACCTACCTATCTGTATCTATCATTCTACATACCTACCTATCTCTATCTATCTATCTACCTACCTACCTATCTGTATTTATCTATCTACCTACCTACCTATCTGTATCTATCTATCTACCTACCTACCTATCTGTATCTATCTATCTACCTACCTACCTATCTGTATCTATCAATCTACCTACCTACCTATCTCTATCTATCTATCTACCTACCTACCTATCTCTATCTATCTACCTACCTACCTACCTATCTGTATTTATCTATCTACCTACCTACCTATCTCTATCTATCTATCTACCTACCTACCTATCTGTATCTATCTATCTACCTACCTACCTATCTGTATCTATCTATCTACCTACCTACCTATCTGTATCTATCTACCTACCTACCTATCTGTATCTATCAATCTACCTACCTTCCTATCTGTAGCTATCTACCTACCTACCTATCTGTATCTATCAATCTACCTACCTACCTATCTGTATCTATCAATCTACTTACCTACCTATCTGTATCTATCATTCTACATACCTACCTATCTCTATCTATCTATCTACTTACCTACCTATCTGTATTTATCTATCTACCTACCTACCTATCTGTATCTATCTACCTACCTACCTACCTATCTGTATCTATCAATCTACCTACCTACCTATCTCTATCTATCTATTTACCTACCTACCTATCTCTATCTATCTACCTACCTACCTACCTATCTGTATTTATCTATCTATCTACCTACCTATCTGTATCTATCTACCTACCTACCTATCTCTATCTATCTACCTACCTACCTATCTGTATCTATCTATCTACCTACCTACCTATCTGTATCTATCAATCTACCTACCTACCTATCTGTATCTATCAATCTACTTACCTACCTATCTGTATCTATCATTCTACATACCTACCTATCTCTATCTATCTACCTACCTACCTATCAGTATCTATCAATCCACCTACCTACCTATCTCTATCTATCTATTTACCTACCTACCTATCTCTATCTATCTAACTACCTACCTACCTATCTGTATTTATCTATCTATCTACCTACCTATCTGTATCTATCTACCTACCTACCTATCTCTATCTATCTACCTACCTACCTATCTGTATCTATCTATCTACCTACCTACCTATCTATATCTATCAATCTACCTACCTACCTATCTGTATCTATCAATCTACTTACCTACCTATCTGTATCTATCATTCTACATACCTACCTATCTCTATCTATCTATCTACCTACCTACCTATCTGTATTTAAATATCTACCTACCTACCTATCTGTATCTATCTATCTACCTACCTACCTATCTGTATCTATCAATCTACCTACCTACCTATCTCTATCTATCTATCTACCTACCTACTTATCTCTATCTATCTACCTACCTACCTACCTATCTGTATTTATCTATCTATCTACCTACCTATCTGTATCTATCTACCTACCTACCTATCTCTATCTATCTATCTACCTACCTACCTATCTGTATCTATCTATCTACCTACCTACGTATCTGTATCTATCTATCTACCTACCTACCTATCTGTATCTATCAATCTACCTACCTACCTATCTCTATCTATCTATCTACCTACCTACCTATCTCTATCTATCTACCTACCTACCTACCTATCTGTATTTATCTATCTACCTACCTACCTATCTCTATCTATCTATCTACCTACCTACCTATCTGTATCTATCATTCTACCTACCTACCTATCTGTATCTATCAATCTACCTACCTACCTATCTCTATCTATCTACCTACCTACCTACCTATCTGTATTTATCTATCTATCTACCTACCTATCTGTATCTATCGACCTACCTACCAATCTCTCTCTCTATCTACCTACCTACCTATCTGTATCTATCTATCTACCTACCTACCTATCTGTATCTATCAATCTACCTACCTACCTATCTGTATCTATCAATCTACTTACCTACCTATCTGTATCTATCAATCTACATACCCACCTATCTCTATCTATCTATCTACCTACCTACCTATCTTTATTTATCTATCTACCTACCTACCAATCTGTATCTATCTATCTACCTACCTACCTATCTGTATCTATCAATCTACCTACCTACCTATCTGTATCTATCTATCTATCTACCTACCTATCTGTATCTATCATTCTACATATCCACCTATCTCTATCTATCTATCTACCTACCTACCTATCTGTATTTATCTATCTACCTACCTACCTATCTGTATCTATCTATCTACCTACCTACCTATCTGTATCTATCAATCTACCTACCTACCTATCTCTATCTATCTATCTACCTACCTACCTATCTCTATCTATCTACCTACCTACCTACCTATCTGTATTTATCTATCTACCTACCTACCTATCTCTATCTATCTATCTATCTACCTACCTACCTATCTGTATCTATCTATCTACCTACCTACCTATCTGTATCTATCAATCTACCTACCTACCTATCTGTAGCTATCTACCTACCTACCTATCTGTATCTATCAATCTACCTACCTACCTATCTGTAGCTATCTACCTACCTACCTAACTCTATCTATCTATCTACCTACCTACCTATCTGTATCTATCTATCTACCTACCTACCTATCTGTATATATCAATCTACCTACCTACCTATCTCTATCTATCTATCTACCTACCTACCTATCTCTGTCTATCTACCTACCTACCTACCTATCTGTATATATCTATCTATCTACCTACCTATCTGTATCTATCTACCTACCAACCTATCTGTATCTATCAATCTACCTACCTACCTATCTGTATCTATCAATCTACTTACCTACCTATCTGTTTCTATCATTCTACCTACCTACCTATCTGTATCTATCAATCTACCTACCTACCTATCTCTATCTATCTACCTACCTACCTACCTATCTGTATTTATCTTTCTATCTACCTACCTATCTGTATCTATCGACCTACCTACCAATCTCTCTCTCTACCTACCTACCTACCTATCTGTATCTATCTATCTACCTACCTACCTATCTGTATCTATCAATCTACCTACCTACCTATCTGTATCTATCAATCTACTTACCTACCTATCTGTATCTATCATTCTATATACCTACCTATCTCTATCTATCTATCTACCTACCTACCTATCTGTATTTATCTATCTACCTACCTACCTATCTGTATCTATCTATCTACCTACTTACCTATCTGTATCTATCAATCTACCTACCTACCTATCTCTATCTATCTATCTACCTACCTACCTATCTCTATCTATATACCTACCTACCTACCTATCTGTATTTATCTATCTATCTACCTACCTATCTGTATATATCTACCTACCTACCTATCTCTATCTACCTACCTACCTATCTGTATTTATCTATCTACCTACCTACCTATCTGTATCTATCAATCTACATACCTTCCTATCTGTATTTATCTATCTATCTACCTACCTATCTGTATCTATCAATCTACATACCTACCTATCTCTATCTATCTATCTATCTACCTACCTACCTATCTGTATTTATCTATCTACCTACCTACCTATCTGTATCTATCTATCTACCTACCTACCTATCTGTATCTATCAATCTACCTACCTACCTATCTCTATCTATCTTTCTACCTACCTACCTACCTATCTCTATCTATCTACCTACCTACCTACCTATCTGTATTTATCTATCTACCTACCTATCTGTATCTATCTACCTACCTACCTATCAATATCTATCTATCTACCTACCTTCCTATCTCAATCTATCTACCTACCTACCTATCTATATTTATCTATCTACCTAACTACCTTTCTCTATCTATCTATCTACCTACCGACCTATCTATATCTATCTATCTACCTACCTACCTATCTGTATCTATCAATCTACCTACCTACCTATGTCTATCTATCTACCTACCTACCTATCTCTATCTATCTATCTACCTACCTACCTATCTGTATCTATCAATCTACCTACCTACCTATCTCTATCTATCTATCTACCTACCTACCTATCTCTATCTATCTACCTACCTACCTACCTACCTATCTGTATTTATCTATCTATCTACCTACCTATCTGTATCTATCTACCTACCTACCTTTCTCTATCTATCTATCTACCTACCTACCTATCTGTATCTATCTATCTACCTACCTATCTGTATCTATCAATCTACCTACCTACCAATCTGTATCTATCTATCTACCTACCTACCTATCTGTATCTATCAATCTACCTACCTACCTATCTGTATCTATCTATCTATCTACCTACCTATCTGTATCTATCATTCTACATACCCACCTATCTCTATCTATCTATCTACCTACCTACCTATTGTATTTATCTATCTACCTACCTACCTATCTGTATCTATCTACCTACCTACCTATCTGTATCTATCAATCTACCTACCTACCTATCTCTATCTATCTATCTACCTACCTACCTATCTCTATCTATCTACCTACCTACCTACCTATCTGTATTTATCTATCTACCTACCTACCTATCTCTATCTATCTATCTACCTACCTACCTATCTGTATCTATCTATCTACCTACCTACCTATCTGTATCTATCAATCTACCTACCTACCTATCTGTAGCTATCTACCTACCTACCTATCTGTAGCTATCAATCTACCTACCTACCTATCTGTAGCTCTCTATCTACCTACCTACCTATCTGTATCTATCAATCTACCTACCTACCAATCTGTATCTATCTATCTACCTACCTACCTATCTCTATCTATCTCTCAACCTACCTACCTATCTGTATCTATCTATCTACCTACCTACCTATCTGTATATATCAATCTACCTACCTACCTATCTCTATCTATCTATCTACCTACCTACCTATCTCTGTCTATCTACCTACCTACCTACCTATCTGTATTTATCTATCTATCTACCTACCTATCTGTATCTATCTACCTACCTACCTATCTGTATCTATCAATCTACCTACCTACCTATCTGTATCTATCAATCTACTTACCTACCTATCTGTATCTATCATTCTACCTACCTACCTATCTGTATCTATCAATCTACCTACCTACCTATCTCTATCTATCTACCTACCTACCTACCTATCTGTATTTATCTATCTATCTACCTACCTATCTGTATCTATCGACCTACCTACCAATCTCTCTCTCTATCTACCTACCTACCTATCTGTATCTATCTATCTACCTACCTACCTATCTGTATCTATCAATCTACCTACCTACCTATCTGTATCTATCAATCTACTTACCTACCTATCTGTATCTATCATTCTATATACCTACCTATCTCTATCTATCTATCTACCTACCTACCTATCTGTATTTATCTATCTACCTACCTACCTATCTGTATCTATCTATCTACCTACTTACCTATCTGTATCTATCAATCTACCTACCTACCTATCTCTATCTATCTATCTACCTACCTACCTATCTCTATCTATATACCTACCTACCTACCTATCTGTATTTATCTATCTATCTACCTACCTATCTGTATATATCTACCTACCTACCTATCTCTATCTACCTACCTACCTATCTGTATTTATCTATCTACCTACCTACCTATCTGTATCTATCAATCTACATACCTTCCTATCTGTATTTATCTATCTATCTACCTACCTATCTGTATCTATCAATCTACATACCTACCTATCTCTATCTATCTATCTACCTACCTACCTATCTGTATTTATCTATCTACCTACCTACCTACCTCTATCTATCAATCTACTTACCTACCTATCTGTATCTATCATTCTACATACCTACCTATCTCTATCTATCTATCTACCTACCTACCTATCTCTATCTATCTACCTACATACCTACCTATCTGTATTTATCTATCTACCTACATACCTATCTCTATCTATCTATCTATCTACCTACCTACCTATCTGTATCTATCTACCTACCTACCTACCTATCTGTATCTATCAATCTACCTACCTACCTATCTGTAGCTATCTACCTACCTACCTATCTGTATCTATCAATCTACCTACCTACCTATCTGTATCTATCAATCTACTTACCTACCTATCTGTATCTATCATTCTACATACCTACCTATCTCTATCTATCTATCTACCTACCTACCTATCTGTATTTATCTATCTACCTACCTACCTATCTGTATCTATCTATCTACCTACCTACCTATCTGTATCTATCAATCTACCTACCTACCTATCTCTATCTATCTATCTACCTACCTACCTATCTCTATCTATCTACCTACCTACCTACCTATCTGTATTTAACTATCTATCTACCTACCTATCTGTATCTATCTACCTACCTACCTATCTGTATCTATCTATCTACCTACCTACCTATCTGTATCTATCTATCTACCTACCTACCTATCTGTATCTATAAATCTATCTACCTTTCTATCTGTATCTATCAATCTACTTACCTACCTATCTGTATCTATCATTCTACATACCTACCTATCTCTATCTATCTATCTACCTACCTACCTATCTGTATTTATCTATCTACCTACCTACCTATCTGTATCTATCAATCTACATACCTTCCTATCTGTATTTATCTATCTATCTACCTACCTATCTGTATCTATCAATCTACATACCTACCTATCTCTATCTATCTATCTACCTACCTACCTATCTGTATTTATCTATCTACCTACCTACCTACCTCTATCTATCAATCTACTTACCTACCTATCTGTATCTATCATTCTACATACCTACCTATCTCTATCTATCTATCTACCTACCTACCTATCTCTATCTATCTACCTACCTACCTACCTATCTGTATTTATCTATCTATCTACCTACCTATCTGTATCTATCTACCTACCTACCTATCTGTATCTATCAATCTACCTACCTACCTATCTGTATCTATCAATCTACTTACCTACCTATCTGTATCTATCATTCTACCTACCTACCTATCTGTATCTATCAATCTACCTACCTACCTATCTCTATCTATCTACCTACCTACCTACCTATCTGTATTTATCTATCTATCTACCTACCTATCTGTATCTATCGACCTACCTACCAATCTCTCTCTCTATCTACCTACCTACCTATCTGTATCTATCTATCTACCTACCTACCTATCTGTATCTATCAATCTACCTACCTACCTATCTGTATCTATCAATCTACTTACCTACCTATCTGTATCTATCATTCTATATACCTACCTATCTCTATCTATCTATCTACCTACCTACCTATCTGTATTTATCTATCTACCTACCTACCTATCTGTATCTATCTATCTACCTACTTACCTATCTGTATCTATCAATCTACCTACCTACCTATCTCTATCTATCTATCTACCTACCTACCTATCTCTATCTATATACCTACCTACCTACCTATCTGTATTTATCTATCTATCTACCTACCTATCTGTATATATCTACCTACCTACCTATCTCTATCTACCTACCTACCTATCTGTATTTATCTATCTACCTACCTACCTATCTGTATCTATCAATCTACATACCTTCCTATCTGTATTTATCTATCTATCTACCTACCTATCTGTATCTATCAATCTACATACCTACCTATCTCTATCTATCTATCTACCTACCTATCTATCTGTATTTATCTATCTACCTACCTACCTACCTCTATCTATCAATCTACTTACCTACCTATCTGTATCTATCATTCTACATACCTACCTATCTCTATCTATCTATCTACCTACCTACCTATCTCTATCTATCTACCTACATACCTACCTATCTGTATTTATCTATCTACCTACATACCTATCTCTATCTATCTATCTATCTATCTACCTACCTACCTATCTGTATCTATCTACCTACCTACCTACCTATCTGTATCTATCAATCTACCTACCTACCTATCTGTAGCTATCTACCTACCTACCTATCTGTATCTATCAATCTACCTACCTACCTATCTGTATCTATCAATCTACTTACCTACCTATCTGTATCTATCATTCTACATACCTACCTATCTCTATCTATCTATCTACCTACCTACCTATCTGTATTTATCTATCTACCTACCTACCTATCTGTATCTATCTATCTACCTACCTACCTATCTGTATCTATCAATCTACCTACCTACCTATCTCTATCTATCTATCTACCTACCTACCTATCTCTATCTATCTACCTACCTACCTACCTATCTGTATTTAACTATCTATCTACCTACCTATCTGTATCTATCTACCTACCTACCTATCTGTATCTATCTATCTACCTACCTACCTATCTGTATCTATCTATCTACCTACCTACCTATCTGTATCTATAAATCTATCTACCTTTCTATCTGTATCTATCAATCTACTTACCTACCTATCTGTATCTATCATTCTACATACCTACCTATCTCTATCTATCTATCTACCTACCTACCTATCTGTATTTATCTATCTATCTACCTACCTATCTGTATCTATCAATCTACATACCTTCCTATCTGTATTTATCTATCTATCTACCTACCTATCTGTATCTATCAATCTACATACCTACCTATCTCTATCTATCTATCTACCTACCTACCTATCTGTATTTATCTATCTACCTACCTACCTACCTCTATCTATCAATCTACTTACCTACCTATCTGTATCTATCATTCTACATACCTACCTATCTCTATCTATCTATCTACCTACCTACCTATCTCTATCTATCTACCTACATACCTACCTATCTGTATTTATCTATCTACCTACATACCTATCTCTATCTATCTATCTATCTACCTACCTACCTATCTGTATCTATCTACCTACCTACCTACCTATCTGTATCTATCAATCTACCTACCTACCTATCTGTAGCTATCTACCTACCTACCTATTTGTATCTATCAATCTACCTACCTACCTATCTGTATCTATCAATCTACTTACCTACCTATCTGTATCTATCATTCTACATACCTACCTATCTCTATCTATCTATCTACCTACCTACCTATCTGTATTTATCTATCTACCTACCTACCTATCTGTATCTATCTATCTACCTACCTACCTATCTGTATCGATCAATCTACCTACCTACCTATCTCTATCTATCTATCTACCTACCTACCTATCTCTATCTATCTACCTACCTACCTACCTATCTGTATTTAACTATCTATCTACCTACCTATCTGTATCTATCTACCTACCTACCTATCTGTATCTATCTATCTACCTACCTACCT
Source organism: Crotalus adamanteus (assembly GCA_039797435.1). Lineage (NCBI taxonomy): Eukaryota > Metazoa > Chordata > Lepidosauria > Squamata > Viperidae > Crotalus > Crotalus adamanteus. The sequence continues at coordinate 10,127,783 of CM077929.1, read as the reverse complement.
ATCTGTATCTATAAATCTATCTACCTACCTATCTGTATCTATCAATCTACTTACCTACCTATCTGTATCTATCATTCTACATACCTACCTATCTCTATCTATCTATCTACCTACCTACCTATCTGTATTTATCTATCTACCTACCTACCTATCTGTATCTATCTATCTACCTACCTACCTATCTGTATCTATCAATCTACCTACCTACCTATCTCTATCTATCTATCTACCTACCTACCTATCTCTATCTATCTACCTACCTACCTACCTATCTGTATTTATCTATCTATCTACCTACCTATCTGTATCTATCTACCTACCTACCTATCTCTATCTATCTATCTACCTACCTACCTATCTCAATCTATCTATCTACCTACCTACCTATCTATATTTATCTATCTACCTAACTAGCTTTCTCTATCTATCTATCTACCTACCGACCTATCTATATCTATCTATTTACCTACCTACCTATCTGTATCTATCAATCTACCTACCTACCTATGTCTATCTATCTACCTACCTACCAATCTCTATCTATCTATCTACCTACCTACCTATCTGTATCTATCAATCTACCTACCTACCTATCTCTATCTATCTATCTACCTACCTACCTATCTCTATCTATCTACCTACCTACCTACCTATCTGTATTTATCTATCTATCTACCTACCTATCTGTATCTATCTACCTACCTACCTTTCTCTATCTATCTATCTACCTACCTACCTATCTGTATCTATCTATCTACCTACCTACCTATCTGTATCTATCAATCTACCTACCTACGTATGTCTATCTACCTACCTACCTATCTCTATCTATCTACCTACCTACCTATCTGTATCTATCTATCTACCTACCTACCTATCTGTATCTATCAATCTACCTACCTACCTATCTCTATCTATCTACCTATCTACCTATCTCTATCTATCTACCTACCTACCTACGTATCTGTATTTATCTATCTATCTACCTACCTATCTGTATCTATCTACCTACCTACCTATCTCTATCTATCTATCTACCTACCTACCTATTTGTATCTATCTATCTATCTACCTACCTATCTGTATCTATCAATCTACCTACCTACCTATCTGTAGCTATCTACCTACCTACCTATCTGTATCTATCAATCTACCTACCTACCTATCTGTATCTATCTATCTACCTACCTACCTATCTGTATCTATCAATCTACCTACCTACCTATCTGTATCTATCAATCTACTTACCTACCTATCTGTATCTATCATTCTACATACCTACCTATCTCTATCTATCTACCTACCTACCTATCTGTATCTATCAATCCACCTACCTACCTATCTCTATCTATCTATTTACCTACCTACCTATCTCTATCTATCTAACTACCTACCTACCTATCTGTATTTATCTATCTATCTACCTACCTATCTGTATCTATCTACCTACCTACCTATCTCTATCTATCTACCTACCTACCTATCTGTATCTATCTATCTACCTACCTACCTATCTATATCTATCAATCTACCTACCTACCTATCTGTATCTATCAATCTACTTACCTACCTATCTGTATCTATCATTCTACATACCTACCTATCTCTATCTATCTATCTACCTACCTACCTATCTGTATTTAAATATCTACCTATCTACCTATCTGTATCTATCTATCTACCTACCTACCTATCTGTATCTATCAATCTACCTACCTACCTATCTCTATCTATCTATCTACCTACCTACTTATCTCTATCTATCTACCTACCTACCTACCTATCTGTATTTATCTATCTATCTACCTACCTATCTGTATCTATCTACCTACCTACCTATCTCTATCTATCTATCTACCTACCTACCTATCTGTATCTATCTATCTACCTACCTACCTATCTGTATCTATCTATCTACCTACCTACCTATCTGTATCTATCAATCTACCTACCTACCTATCTCTATCTATCTATCTACCTACCTACCTATCTCTATCTATCTACCTACTTACCTATCTGTATTTATCTATCTACCTACCTACCTATCTCTATCTATCTATCTACCTACCTACCTATCTGTATCTATCTATCTACCTACCTACCTATCTCTATCTATCTATCTACCTACCTACCTATCTGTATTTAAATATCTACCTACCTACCTATCTCTATATATCTATCTACCTACCTACCTATCTCTATCTATCTACCTACCTACCTATCTGTATTTATCTATCTACCTACCTACCTATCTCTATCTATCTACCTACCTACCTATCTCTATCTATCTACCTACCTACCTATCTGTATCTATCAATCTACTTACCTACCTATCTGTATCTATCATTCTACATACCTACCTATCTCTATCTATCTACCTACCTACCTATCTGTATCTATCAATCCACCTACCTACCTATCTCTATCTATCTATTTACCTACCTACCTATCTCTATCTATCTAACTACCTACCTACCTATCTGTATTTATCTATCTATCTACCTACCTATCTGTATCTATCTACCTACCTACCTATCTCTATCTATCAATCTACCTACCTACCTATCTGTATCTATCAATCTACTTACCTACCTATCTGTATCTATCATTCTACATACCTACCTATCTCTATCTATCTATCTACCTACCTACCTATCTGTATTTAAATATCTACCTACCTACCTATCTGTATCTATCTATCTACCTACCTACCTATCTGTATCTATCAATCTACCTACCTACCTATCTCTATCTATCTATCTATCTACCTACCTACTTATCTCTATCTATCTACCTACCTACCTACCTATCTGTATTTATCTATCTATCTACCTACCTATCTGTATCTATCTACCTACCTACCTATCTCTATCTATCTATCTACCTACCTACCTATCTCTATCTATCTACCTACCTACCTATCTGTATTTATCTATCTACCTACCTACCTATCTCTATCTATCTATCTACCTACCTACCTATCTCTATCTATCTACCTACCTACCTATCTGTATCTATCAATCTACTTACCTACCTATCTGTATCTATCATTCTACATACCTACCTATCTCTATCTATCTACCTACCTACCTATCTGTATCTATCAATCCACCTACCTACCTATCTCTATCTATCTATTTACCTACCTACCTATCTCTATCTATCTAACTACCTACCTATCTGTATTTATCTATCTATCTACCTACCTATCTGTATCTATCTACCTACCTACCTATCTCTATCTATCTACCTACCTACCTATCTGTATCTATCTATCTACCTACCTACCTATCTATATCTATCAATCTACCTACCTACCTATCTGTATCTATCAATCTACTTACCTACCTATCTGTATCTATCATTCTACATACCTACCTATCTCTATCTATCTATCTACCTACCTACCTATCTGTATTTAAATATCTACCTACCTACCTATCTGTATCTATCTATCTACCTACCTACCTATCTGTATCTATCAATCTACCTACCTACCTATCTCTATCTATCTATCTACCTACCTACTTATCTCTATCTATCTACCTACCTACCTACCTATCTGTATTTATCTATCTATCTACCTACCTATCTGTATCTATCTACCTACCTACCTATCTCTATCTATCTATCTACCTACCTACCTATCTGTATCTATCTATCTACCTACCTACCTATCTGTATCTATCTATCTACCTACCTACCTATCTGTATCTATCAATCTACCTACCTACCTATCTCTATCTATCTATCTACCTACCTACCTATCTCTATCTATCTACCTACCTACCTATCTGTATTTATCTATCTACCTACCTACCTATCTCTATCTATCTATCTACCTACCTACCTATCTCTATCTATCTATCTACCTACCTACCTATCTGTATCTATCATTCTACATACCTACCTATCTCTATCTATCTATCTACCTACCTACCTATCTGTATTTAAATATCTACCTACCTACCTATCTGTATCTATCTATCTACCTACCTACCTATCTCTATCTATCTATCTACCTACCTACTTATCTCTATCTATCTACCTACCTACCTACCTATCTGTATTTATCTATCTATCTACCTACCTATCTGTATCTATCTACCTACCTACCTATCTCTATCTATCTATCTACCTACCTACCTATCTGTATCTATCTATCTACCTACCTACCTATCTGTATCTATCTATCTACCTACCTACCTATCTGTATCTATCAATCTACCTACCTACCTATCTCTATCTATCTATCTACCTACCTACCTATCTCTATCTATCTACCTACCTACCTATCTGTATTTATCTATCTATCTACCTACCTATCTGTATCTATCTACCTACCTACCTATCTCTATCTATCTATCTACCTACCTACCTATCTGTATCTATCTATCTACCTACCTACCTATCTGTATCTATCTATCTACCTACCTACCTATCTGTATCTATCAATCTACCTACCTACCTATCTCTATCTATCTATCTACCTACCTACCTATCTGTATTTAAATATCTACCTACCTACCTATCTGTATCTATCTATCTACCTACCTACCTATCTGTATCTATCAATCTACCTACCTACCTATCTCTATCTATTTATCTACCTACCTACTTATCTCTATCTATCTACCTACCTACCTACCTATCTGTATTTATCTATCTATCTACCTACCTATCTGTATCTATCTACCTACCTACCTATCTCTATCTATCTACCTACCTACCTATCTGTATCTATCTATCTACCTACCTACCTATCTGTATCTATCTATCTACCTACCTACCTATCTGTATCTATCAATCTACCTACCTACCTATCTCTATCTATCTATCTACCTACCTACCTATCTCTATCTATCTACCTACCTACCTATCTGTATTTATCTATCTACCTACCTACCTATCTCTATCTATCTATCTACCTACCTACCTATCTCTATCTATCTACCTACCTACCTATCTGTATCTATCAATCTACTTACCTACCTATCTGTATCTATCATTCTACATACCTACCTATCTCTATCTATCTATCTACCTACCTACCTATCTGTATTTAAATATCTACCTACCTACCTATCTGTATCTATCTATCTACCTACCTACCTATCTGTATCTATCAATCTACCTACCTACCTATCTCTATCTATCTATCTACCTACCTACTTATCTCTATCTATCTACCTACCTACCTACCTATCTGTATTTATCTATCTATCTACCTACCTATCTGTATCTATCTACCTACCTACCTATCTCTATCTATCTATCTACCTACCTACCTATCTGTATCTATCTATCTACCTACCTACCTATCTGTATCTATCTATCTACCTACCTACCTATCTGTATCTATCAATCTACCTACCTACCTATCTCTATCTATCTATCTACCTACCTACCTATCTCTATCTATCTACCTACCTACCTATCTGTATTTATCTATCTTCCTACCTACCTATCTCTATCTATCTATCTACCTACCTACCTATCTGTATCTATCTATCTACCTACCTACCTATCTGTATCTATCAATCTACCTACCTACCTATCTGTAGCTATCTACCTACCTACCTATCTGTATCTATCAATCTACCTACCTACCTATCTGTAGCTATCTACCTACCTACCTATCTCTATCTATCTATCTACCTACCTACCTATCTGTATCTATCTATCTATCTACCTACCTACCTATCTGTATCTATCAATCTACCTACCTACCTATCTCTATCTATCTACCTACCTACCTATCTCTGTCTATCTACCTACCTACCTACCTATCTGTATTTATCTATCTATCTACCTACCTATCTGTATCTATCTACCTACCTACCTATCTGTATCTATCAATCTACCTACCTACCTATCTGTATCTATCAATCTACTTACCTACCTATCTGTATCTATCATTCTACCTACCTACCTATCTGTATCTATCAATCTACCTACCTACCTATCTGTATTTATCTATCTACCTACCTACCTATCGGTATCTATCTATCTACCTACCTACCTATCTGTATCTATCAATCTACCTACCTACCTATCTCTATCTATCTACCTACCTACCTATCTCTATCTATCTACCTACCTACCTACCTATCTGTATTAATCTATCTATCTACCTACCTATCTGTATCTATCGACCTACCTACCAATCTCTCTCTCTATCTAACTACCTACCTATCTGTATCTATCTATCTACCTACCTACCTATCTGTATCTATCAATCTACCTACCTACCTATCTGTATCTATCAATCTACTTACCTACCTATCTGTATCTATCATTCTACATACCTACCTATCTCTATCTATCTATCTACCTACCTACCTATCTGTATTTATCTATCTACCTACCTACCTATCTGTATCTATCTATCTACCTACCTACCTATCTGTATCTATCAATCTACCTACCTACCTATCTCTATCTATCTATCTACCTACCTACCTATCTCTATCTATCTACCTACCTACCTAGCTATCTGTATTTATCTATCTATCTACCTACATATCTGTATATTTCTACCTACCTACCTATCTCTATCTATCTATCTACCTACCTACCTATCTGTATTTATCTATCTATCTACCTACCTATCTGTATCTATCAATCTACATACCTACCTATCTGTATTTATCTATCTATCTACCTACCTATCTGTATCTATCAATCTACATACCTACCTATCTCTATCTATCTATCTACCTACCTACCTATCTGTATTTATCTATCTATCTACCTACCTATCTGTATCTATCTACCTACCTACCTATCTCTATCTATCTATCTACCTACCTACCTATCTCTATATATCTACCTACCTACCTATCTGTATTTATCTATCTACCTACCTACCTATCTCTATCTATCTATCTACCTACCTACCTATCTCTATCTATCTACCTACCTACCTATCTGTATCTATCAATCTACTTACCTACCTATCTGTATCTATCATTCTACATACCTACCTATCTCTATCTATCTACCTACCTACCTATCTGTATCTATCAATCCACCTACCTACCTATCTCTATCTATCTATTTACCTACCTACCTATCTCTATCTATCTAACTACCTACCTACCTATCTGTATTTATCTATCTATCTACCTACCTATCTGTATCTATCTACCTACCTACCTATCTCTATCTATCTACCTACCTACCTATCTGTATCTATCTATCTACCTACCTACCTATCTATATCTATAAATCTACCTACCTACCTATCTGTATCTATCAATCTACTTACCTACCTATCTGTATCTATCATTCTACATACCTACCTATCTCTATCTATCTATCTACCTACCTACCTATCTGTATTTAAATATCTACCTACCTACCTATCTGTATCTATCTATCTACCTACCTACCTATCTGTATCTATCAATCTACTTACCTACCTATCTGTATCTATCATTCTACATACCTACCTATCTCTATCTATCTACCTACCTACCTATCTGTATCTATCAATCCACCTACCTACCTATCTCTATCTATCTATTTACCTACCTACCTATCTCTATCTATCTAACTACCTACCTACCTATCTGTATTTATCTATCTATCTACCTACCTATCTGTATCTATCTACCTACCTACCTATCTCTATCTATCTACCTACCTACCTATCTGTATCTATCTATCTACCTACCTACCTATCTATATCTATCAATCTACCTACCTACCTATCTGTATCTATCAATCTACTTACCTACCTATCTGTATCTATCATTCTACATACCTACCTATCTCTATCTATCTATCTACCTACCTACCTATCTGTATTTAAATATCTACCTACCTACCTATCTGTATCTATCTATCTACCTACCTACCTATCTGTATCTATCAATCTACCTACCTACCTATCTCTATCTATCTATCTACCTACCTACTTATCTCTATCTATCTACCTACCTACCTACCTATCTGTATTTATCTATCTATCTACCTACCTATCTGTATCTATCTACCTACCTACCTATCTCTATCTATCTATCTACCTACCTACCTATCTGTATCTATCTATCTACCTACCTACCTATCTGTATCTATCTATCTACCTACCTACCTATCTGTATCTATCAATCTACCTACCTACCTATCTCTATCTATCTATCTACCTACCTACCTATCTCTATCTATCTACCTACCTACCTATCTGTATTTATCTATCTACCTACCTACCTATCTCTATCTATCTATCTACCTACCTACCTATCTCTATCTATCTACCTACCTACCTATCTGTATCTATCAATCTACTTACCTACCTATCTGTATCTATCATTCTACATACCTACCTATCTCTATCTATCTATCTACCTACCTACCTATCTGTATTTAAATATCTACCTACCTACCTATCTGTATCTATCTATCTACCTACCTACCTATCTGTATCTATCTACCTACCTACCTATCTGTATTTATCTATCTACCTACCTACCTATCTCTATCTATCTATCTACCTACCTACCTATCTGTATTTAAATATCTACCTACCTACCTATCTCTATCTATCTATCTACCTACCTACCTATCTCTATCTATCTACCTACCTACCTATCTGTATTTATCTATCTACCTACCTACCTATCTCTATCTATCTATCTACCTACCTACCTATCTCTATCTATCTACCTACCTACCTATCTGTATCTATCAATCTACTTACCTACCTATCTGTATCTATCATTCTACATACCTACCTATCTCTATCTATCTACCTACCTACCTATCTGTATCTATCAATCCACCTACCTACCTATCTCTATCTATCTATTTACCTACCTACCTATCTCTATCTATCTAACTACCTACCTACCTATCTGTATTTATCTATCTATCTACCTACCTATCTGTATCTATCTACCTACCTACCTATCTCTATCTATCAATCTACCTACCTACCTATCTGTATCTATCAATCTACTTACCTACCTATCTGTATCTATCATTCTACATACCTACCTATCTCTATCTATCTATCTACCTACCTACCTATCTGTATTTAAATATCTACCTACCTACCTATCTGTATCTATCTACCTACCTACCTACCTATCTGTATCTATCAATCTACCTACCTACCTATCTCTATCTATCTATCTACCTACCTACTTATCTCTATCTATCTACCTACCTACCTACCTATCTGTATTTATCTATCTATCTACCTACCTATCTGTATTTATCTACCTACCTACCTATCTCTATCTATCTATCTACCTACCTACCTATCTCTATCTATCTACCTACCTACCTATCTGTATTTATCTATCTACCTACCTACCTATCTCTATCTATCTATCTACCTACCTACCTATCTCTATCTATCTACCTACCTACCTATCTGTATCTATCAATCTACTTACCTACCTATCTGTATCTATCATTCTACATACCTACCTATCTCTATCTATCTACCTACCTACCTATCTGTATCTATCAATCCACCTACCTACCTATCTCTATCTATCTATTTACCTACCTACCTATCTCTATCTATCTAACTACCTACCTACCTATCTGTATTTATCTATCTATCTACCTACCTATCTGTATCTATCTACCTAAATACCTATCTCTATCTATCTACCTACCTACCTATCTGTATCTATCTATCTACCTACCTACCTATCTATATCTATCAATCTACCTACCTACCTATCTGTATCTATCAATCTACTTACCTACCTATCTGTATCTATCATTCTACATACCTACCTATCTCTATCTATCTATCTACCTACCTACCTATCTATATTTAAATATCTACCTACCTACCAATCTGTATCTATCTATCTACCTACCTACCTATCTGTATCTATCAATCTACCTACCTACCTATCTCTATCTATCTATCTACCTACCTACTTATCTCTATCTATCTACCTACCTACCTACCTATCTGTATTTATCTATCTATCTACCTACCTATCTGTATCTATCTACCTACCTACCTATCTCTATCTATCTATCTACCTACCTACCTATCTGTATCTATCTATCTACCTACCTACCTATCTGTATCTATCTATCTACCTACCTACCTATCTGTATCTATCAATCTACCTACCTACCTATCTCTATCTATCTATCTACCTACCTACCTATCTCTATCTATCTACCTACCTACCTATCTGTATTTATCTATCTACCTACCTACCTATCTCTATCTATCTATCTACCTACCTACCTATCTCTATCTATCTACCTACCTACCTATCTCTATCTATCTACCTACCTACCTATCTGTATTTATCTATCTACCTACCTACCTATCTCTATCTATCTATCTACCTACCTACCTACCTATCTCTATCTATCTACCTACCTACCTATCTGTATCTATCAATCTACTTACCTACCTATCTGTATCTATCATTCTACATACCTACCTATCTCTATCTATCTACCTACCTACCTGTCTGTATCTATCAATCCACCTACCTGCCTATCTCTATCTATCTATTTACCTACCTACCTATCTCTATCTATCTAACTACCTACCTACCTATCTGTATTTATCTATCTATCTACCTACCTATCTGTATCTATCTACCTACCTACCTATCTCTATCTATCTACCTACCTACCTATCTGTATCTATCTACCTACCTACCTATCTATATCTATCAATCTACCTACCTACCTATCTGTATCTATCAATCTACTTACCTACCTATCTGTATCTATCATTCTACATACCTACCTATCTCTATCTATCTATCTACCTAACTACCTATCTGTATTTAAATATCTACCTACCTACCTATCTGTATCTATCTATCTACCTACCTACCTATCTGTATCTATCAATCTACCTACCTACCTATCTCTATCTATCTATCTACCTACCTACTTATCTCTATCTATCTACCTACCTACCTACCTATCTGTATTTATCTATCTATCTACCTACCTATCTGTATCTATCTACCTACCTACCTATCTCTATCTATCTATCTACCTACCTACCTATCTGTATCTATCTATCTACCTACCTACCTATCTGTATCTATCTATCTACCTACCTACCTATCTGTATCTATCAATCTACCTACCTACCTATCTCTATCTATCTATCTACCTACCTACCTATCTCTATCTATCTACCTACCTACCTATCTGTATCTATCAATCTACCTACCTACCTATCTCTATCTATCTATCTACCTACCTACTTATCTCTATCTATCTACCTACCTACCTACCTAACTGTATTTATCTATCTATCTACCTACCTATCTGTATCTATCTACCTACCTACCTATCTCTATCTATCTATCTACCTACCTACCTATCTCTATCTATCTACCTACCTACCTATCTGTATTTATCTATCTACCTACCTACCTATCTCTATCTATCTATCTACCTACCTACCTATCTCTATCTATCTACCTACCTACCTATCTGTATCTATCAATCTACTTACCTACCTATCTGTATCTATCATTCTACATACCTACCTATCTCTATCTATCTACCTACCTACCTATCTGTATCTATCAATCCACCTACCTACCTATCTCTATCTATCTATTTACCTACCTACCTATCTCTATCTATCTAACTACCTACCTACCTATCTGTATTTATCTATCTATCTACCTACCTATCTGTATCTATCTACCTACCTACCTATCTCTATCTATCTACCTACCTACCTATCTGTATCTATCTATCTACCTACCTACCTATCTATATCTATCAATCTACCTACCTACCTATCTGTATCTATCAATCTACTTACCTACCTATCTGTATCTATCATTCTACATACCTACCTATCTCTATCTATCTATCTACCTACCTACCTATCTGTATTTAAATATCTACCTACCTACCTATCTGTATCTATCTATCTACCTACCTACCTATCTGTATCTATCAATCTACCTACCTACCTATCTCTATCTATCTATCTACCTACCTACTTATCTCTATCTATCTACCTACCTACCTACCTATCTGTATTTATCTATCTATCTACCTACCTATCTGTATCTATCTACCTACCTACCTATCTCTATCTATCTATCTACCTACCTACCTATCTGTATCTATCTATCTACCTACCTACCTATCTGTATCTATCTATCTACCTACCTACCTATCTGTATCTATCAATCTACCTACCTACCTATCTCTATCTATCTATCTACCTACCTACCTATCTCTATCTATCTACCTACCTACCTATCTGTATTTATCTATCTACCTACCTACCTATCTCTATCTATCTATCTACCTACCTACCTATCTCTATCTATCTACCTACCTACCTATCTCTATCTATCTACCTACCTACCTATCTGTATTTCTCTATCTACCTACCTACCTATCTCTATCTATCTATCTACCTACCTACCTATCTCTATCTATCTACCTACCTACCTATCTGTATCTATCAATCTACTTACCTACCTATCTGTATCTATCATTCTACATACCTACCTATCTCTATCTATCTACCTACCTACCTATCTGTATCTATCAATCCACCTACCTACCTATCTCTATCTATCTATTTACCTACCTACCTATCTCTATCTATCTAACTACCTACCTACCTATCTGTATTTATCTATCTATCTACCTACCTATCTGTATCTATCTACCTACCTACCTATCTCTATCTATCTACCTACCTACCTATCTGTATCTATCTATCTACCTACCTACCTATCTATATCTATCAATCTACCTACCTACCTATCTGTATCTATCAATCTACTTACCTACCTATCTGTATCTATCATTCTACATACCTACCTATCTCTATCTATCTATCTACCTACCTATCTGTATTTATCTATCTACCTACCTACCTATCTCTATCTATCTATCTACCTACCTACCTATCTCTATCTATCTACCTACCTACCTATCTGTATCTATCAATCTACTTACCTACCTATCTGTATCTATCATTCTACATACCTACCTATCTCTATCTATCTATCTACCTACCTACCTATCTGTATTTAAATATCTACCTACCTACCTATCTGTATCTATCTATCTACCTACCTACCTATCTGTATCTATCAATCTACCTACCTACCTATCTCTATCTATCTATCTACCTACCTACTTATCTCTATCTATCTACCTACCTACCTACCTATCTGTATTTATCTATCTATCTACCTACCTATCTGTATCTATCTACCTACCTACCTATCTCTATCTATCTATCTACCTACCTACCTATCTGTATCTATCTATCTACCTACCTACCTATCTGTATCTATCTATCTACCTACCTACCTATCTGTATCTATCAATCTACCTACCTACCTATCTCTATCTATCTATCTACCTACCTACCTATCTCTATCTACCTACCTACCTATCTGTATCTATCAATCTACCTACCTACCTATCTCTATCTATCTATCTACCTACCTACTTATCTCTATCTATCTACCTACCTACCTACCTATCTGTATTTATCTATCTATCTACCTACCTATCTGTATCTATCTACCTACCTACCTATCTCTATCTATCTATCTACCTACCTACCTATCTCTATCTATCTACCTACCTACCTATCTGTATTTATCTATCTACCTACCTACCTATCTCTATCTATCTATCTACCTACCTACCTATCTCTATCTATCTACCTACCTACCTATCTGTATCTATCAATCTACTTACCTACCTATCTGTATCTATCATTCTACATACCTACCTATCTCTATCTATCTACCTACCTACCTATCTGTATCTATCAATCCACCTACCTACCTATCTCTATCTATCTATTTACCTACCTACCTATCTCTATCTATCTAACTAACTACCTACCTATCTGTATTTATCTATCTATCTACCTACCTATCTGTATCTATCTACCTACCTACCTATCTCTATCTATCTACCTACCTACCTATCTGTATCTATCTATCTACCTACCTACCTATCTATATCTATCAATCTACCTACCTACCTATCTGTATCTATCAATCTACTTACCTACCTATCTGTATCTATCATTCTACATACCTACCTATCTCTATCTATCTATCTACCTACCTACCTATCTGTATTTAAATATCTACCTACCTACCTATCTGTATCTATCTATCTACCTACCTACCTATCTGTATCTATCAATCTACCTACCTACCTATCTCTATCTATCTATCTACCTACCTACTTATCTTTATCTATCTACCTACCTACCTACCTATCTGTATTTATCTATCTATCTACCTACCTATCTGTATCTATCTACCTACCTACCTATCTCTATCTATCTATCTACCTACCTACCTATCTGTATCTATCTATCTACCTACCTACCTATCTGTATCTATCTATCTACCTACCTACCTATCTGTATCTATCAATCTACCTACCTACCTATCTCTATCTATCTATCTACCTACCTACCTATCTCTATCTATCTACCTACCTACCTATCTGTATTTATCTATCTACCTACCTACCTATCTCTATCTATCTATCTACCTACCTACCTATCTCTATCTATCTACCTACCTACCTATCTCTATCTATCTACCTACCTACCTATCTGTATTTCTCTATCTACCTACCTACCTATCTCTATCTATCTATCTACCTACCTACCTATCTCTATCTATCTACCTACCTACCTATCTGTATCTATCAATCTACTTACCTACCTATCTGTATCTATCATTCTACATACCTACCTATCTCTATCTATCTACCTACCTACCTATCTGTATCTATCAATCCACCTACCTACCTATCTCTATCTATCTATTTACCTACCTACCTATCTCTATCTATCTAACTACCTACCTACCTATCTGTATTTATCTATCTATCTACCTACCTATCTGTATCTATCTACCTACCTACCTATCTCTATCTATCTACCTACCTACCTATCTGTATCTATCTATCTACCTACCTACCTATCTATATCTATCAATCTACCTACCTACCTATCTGTATCTATCAATCTACTTACCTACCTATCTGTATCTATCATTCTACATACCTACCTATCTCTATCTATCTATCTACCTACCTATCTGTATTTATCTATCTACCTACCTACCTATCTCTATCTATCTATCTACCTACCTACCTATCTCTATCTATCTACCTACCTACCTATCTGTATCTATCAATCTACTTACCTACCTATCTGTATCTATCATTCTACATACCTACCTATCTCTATCTATCTATCTACCTACCTACCTATCTGTATTTAAATATCTACCTACCTACCTATCTCTATCTATCTATCTACCTACCTACCTATCTCTATCTATCTACCTACCTACCTATCTGTATTTATCTATCTACCTACCTACCTATCTCTATCTATCTATCTACCTACCTACCTATCTCTATCTATCTACCTACCTACCTATCTGTATCTATCAATCTACTTACCTACCTATCTGTATCTATCATTCTACATACCTACCTATCTCTATCTATCTACCTACCTACCTATCTGTATCTATCAATCCACCTACCTACCTATCTCTATCTATCTATTTACCTACCTACCTATCTCTATCTATCTAACTACCTACCTACCTATCTGTATTTATCCATCTATCTACCTACCTATCTGTATCTATCTACCTACATACCTATCTCTATCTATCTACCTACCTACCTATCTATATCTATCAATCTACCTACCTACCTATCTGTATCTATCAATCTACTTACCTATCTATCTGTATCTATCATTCTACATACCTACCTATCTCTATCTATCTATCTACCTACCTACCTATCTGTATTTAAATATCTACCTACCTACCTATCTGTATCTATCTATCTACCTACCTACCTATCTGTATCTATCAATCTACCTACCTACCTATCTCTATCTATCTATCTACCTACCTACTTATCTCTATCTATCTACCTACCTACCTACCTATCTGTATTTATCTATCTATCTACCTACCTATCTGTATCTATCTACCTACCTACCTATCTCTATCTATCTATCTACCTACCTACATATCTGTATCTATCTATCTACCTACCTACCTATCTGTATCTATCTATCTACCTACCTACCTATCTGTATCTATCAATCTACCTACCTACCTATCTCTATCTATCTATCTACCTACCTACCTATCTCTATCTATCTACCTACCTACCTATCTGTATTTATCTATCTACCTACCTACCTATCTCTATCTATCTATCTACCTACCTACCTATCTCTATCTATCTACCTACCTACCTATCTCTATCTATCTACCTACCTACCTATCTCTATTTATCTATCTACCTACCTACCTATCTCTATCTATCTATCTACCTACCTACCTATCTCTATCTATCTACCTACCTACCTATCTGTATCTATCAATCTACTTACCTACCTATCTGTATCTATCATTCTACATACCTACCTATCTCTATCTATCTACCTACCTACCTATCTGTATCTATCAATCCACCTACCTACCTATCTCTATCTATCTATTTACCTACCTACCTATCTCTATCTATCTAACTACCTACCTACCTATCTGTATTTATCTATCTATCTACCTACCTATCTGTTTCTATCTACCTACCTACCTATCTCTATCTATCTACCTACCTACCTATCTGTATCTATCTATCTACCTACCTACCTATCTATATCTATCAATCTACCTACCTACCTATCTGTATCTATCAATCTACTTACCTACCTATCTGTATCTATCATTCTACATACCTACCTATCTCTATCTATCTATCTACCTACCTACCTATCTGTATTTAAATATCTACCTACCTACCTATCTGTATCTATCTATCTACCTACCTACCTATCTGTATCTATCAATCTACCTACCTACCTATCTCTATCTATCTATCTACCTACCTACTTATCTCTATCTATCTACCTACCTACCTACCTATCTGTATTTATCTATCTATCTACCTACCTATCTGTATCTATCTACCTACCTACCTATCTCTATCTATCTATCTACCTACCTACCTATCTGTGTCTATCTATCTACCTACCTACCTATCTGTATCTATCTATCTACCTACCTACCTATCTGTATCTATCAATCTACCTACCTACCTATCTCTATCTATCTATCTACCTACCTACCTATCTCTATCTATCTACCTACCTACTTATCTCTATCTATCTACCTACCTACCTACCTATCTGTATTTATCTATCTATCTACCTACCTATCTGTATCTATCTACCTACCTACCTATCTCTATCTATCTATCTACCTACCTACCTATCTCTATCTATCTACCTACCTACCTATCTGTATTTATCTATCTACCTACCTACCTATCTCTATCTATCTATCTACCTACCTACCTATCTCTATCTATCTACCTACCTACCTATCTGTATCTATCAATCTACTTACCTACCTATCTGTATCTATCATTCTACATACCTACCTATCTCTATCTATCTACCTACCTACCTATCTGTATCTATCAATCCACCTACCTACCTATCTCTATCTATCTATTTACCTACCTACCTATCTCTATCTATCTAACTACCTACCTACCTATCTGTATTTATCTATCTATCTACCTACCTATCTGTATCTATCTACCTACCTACCTATCTCTATCTATCTACCTACCTACCTATCTGTATCTATCTATCTACCTACCTACCTATCTATATCTATCAATCTACCTACCTACCTATCTGTATCTATCAATCTACTTACCTACCTATCTGTATCTATCATTCTACATACCTACCTATCTCTATCTATCTATCTACCTACCTACCTATCTGTATTTAAATATCTACCTACCTACCTATCTGTATCTATCTATCTACCTACCTACCTATCTGTATCTATCAATCTACCTACCTACCTATCTCTATCTATCTACCTACCTACTTATCTCTATCTATCTACCTACCTACCTACCTATCTGTATTTATCTATCTATCTACCTACCTATCTGTATCTATCTACCTACCTACCTATCTCTATCTATCTATCTATCTACCTACCTACCTATCTGTATCTATCTATCTACCTACCTACCTATCTGTATCTATCTATCTACCTACCTACCTATCTGTATCTATCAATCTACCTACCTACCTATCTCTATCTATCTATCTACCTACCTACCTATCTCTATCTATCTACCTACCTACCTATCTGTATTTATCTATCTACCTACCTACCTATCTCTATCTATCTATCTACCTACCTACCTATCTCTATCTATCTACCTACCTACCTATCTGTATCTATCAATCTACTTACCTACCTATCTGTATCTATCATTCCACATACCTACCTATCTCTATCTATCTACCTACCTACCTATCTGTATTTAAATATCTACCTACCTACCTATCTGTATCTATCTATCTACCTACCTACCTATCTGTATCTATCAATCTACCTACCTACCTATCTCTATCTATCTATCTACCTACCTACTTATCTCTATCTATCTACCTACCTACCTACCTATCTGTATTTATCTATCTATCTACCTACCTATCTGTATCTATCTATCTACCTACCTATCTCTATCTATCTATCTATCTACCTACCTACCTATCTGTATCTATCTATCTACCTACCTACCTATCTGTATCTATCTATCTACCTACCTACCTATCTGTATCTATCAATCTACCTACCTACCTATCTCTATCTATCTATCTACCTACCTACCTATCTCTATCTATCTACCTACCTACCTATCTGTATTTATCTATCTATCTACCTACCTATCTGTATCTATCAATCTACATACCTACCTATCTGTATTTATCTATCTATCTACCTACCTATCTGTATCTATCAATCTACATACCTACCTATCTCTATCTATCTATCTACCTACCTACCTATCTGTATTTATCTATCTATCTACCTACCTATCTGTATCTATCTACCTACCTACCTATCTCTATCTATCTATCTACCTACCTACCTATCTGTATTTATCTATCTACCTACCTACCTATCTCTATCTATCTATCTACCTACCTACCTATCTCTATCTATCTACCTACCTACCTATCTGTATCTATCAATCTACTTACCTACCTATCTGTATCTATCATTCTACATACCTACCTATCTCTATCTATCTACCTACCTACCTATCTGTATCTATCAATCCACCTACCTACCTATCTCTATCTATCTATTTACCTACCTACCTATCTCTATCTATCTAACTACCTACCTACCTATCTGTATTTATCTATCTATCTACCTACCTATCTGTATCTATCTACCTACCTACCTATCTCTATCTATCTACCTACCTACCTATCTGTATCTATCTATCTACCTACCTACCTATCTATATCTATCAATCT
Organism: Crotalus adamanteus; assembly: GCA_039797435.1. Classification (NCBI taxonomy): domain Eukaryota; kingdom Metazoa; phylum Chordata; class Lepidosauria; order Squamata; family Viperidae; genus Crotalus; species Crotalus adamanteus. The sequence goes on along the minus strand of CM077929.1, from coordinate 10,108,411 downwards.
ACCTACCTACCTATCTGTATCTATCAATCTACTTACCTACCTATCTGTATCTATCATTCTACATACCTACCTATCTCTATCTATCTATCTACCTACCTACCTATCTGTATTTAAATATCTACCTACCTACCTATCTGTATCTATCTATCTACCTACCTACCTATCTGTATCTATCAATCTACTTACCTACCTATCTGTATCTATCATTCTACATACCTACCTATCTCTATCTATCTACCTACCTACCTATCTGTATCTATCAATCCACCTACCTACCTATCTCTATCTATCTATTTACCTACCTACCTATCTCTATCTATCTAACTACCTACCTACCTATCTGTATTTATCTATCTATCTACCTACCTATCTGTATCTATCTACCTACCTACCTATCTCTATCTATCTACCTACCTACCTATCTGTATCTATCTATCTACCTACCTACCTATCTATATCTATCAATCTACCTACCTACCTATCTGTATCTATCAATCTACTTACCTACCTATCTGTATCTATCATTCTACATACCTACCTATCTCTATCTATCTATCTACCTACCTACCTATCTGTATTTAAATATCTACCTACCTACCTATCTGTATCTATCTATCTACCTACCTACCTATCTGTATCTATCAATCTACCTACCTACCTATCTCTATCTATCTATCTACCTACCTACTTATCTCTATCTATCTACCTACCTACCTACCTATCTGTATTTATCTATCTATCTACCTACCTATCTGTATCTATCTACCTACCTACCTATCTCTATCTATCTATCTACCTACCTACCTATCTGTATCTATCTATCTACCTACCTACCTATCTGTATCTATCTATCTACCTACCTACCTATCTGTATCTATCAATCTACCTACCTACCTATCTCTATCTATCTATCTACCTACCTACCTATCTCTATCTATCTACCTACCTACCTATCTGTATTTATCTATCTACCTACCTACCTATCTCTATCTATCTATCTACCTACCTACCTATCTCTATCTATCTACCTACCTACCTATCTGTATCTATCAATCTACTTACCTACCTATCTGTATCTATCATTCTACATACCTACCTATCTCTATCTATCTATCTACCTACCTACCTATCTGTATTTAAATATCTACCTACCTACCTATCTGTATCTATCTATCTACCTACCTACCTATCTGTATCTATCTACCTACCTACCTATCTGTATTTATCTATCTACCTACCTACCTATCTCTATCTATCTATCTACCTACCTACCTATCTGTATTTAAATATCTACCTACCTACCTATCTCTATCTATCTATCTACCTACCTACCTATCTCTATCTATCTACCTACCTACCTATCTGTATTTATCTATCTACCTACCTACCTATCTCTATCTATCTATCTACCTACCTACCTATCTCTATCTATCTACCTACCTACCTATCTGTATCTATCAATCTACTTACCTACCTATCTGTATCTATCATTCTACATACCTACCTATCTCTATCTATCTACCTACCTACCTATCTCTATCTATCAATCCACCTACCTACCTATCTCTATCTATCTATTTACCCACCTACCTATCTCTATCTATCTAACTACCTACCTACCTATCTGTATTTATCTATCTATCTACCTACCTATCTGTATCTATCTACCTACCTACCTATCTCTATCTATCAATCTACCTACCTACCTATCTGTATCTATCAATCTACTTACCTACCTATCTGTATCTATCATTCTACATACCTACCTATCTCTATCTATCTATCTACCTACCTACCTATCTGTATTTAAATATCTACCTACCTACCTATCTGTATCTATCTATCTACCTACCTACCTATCTGTATCTATCAATCTACCTACCTACCTATCTCTATCTATCTATCTACCTACCTACTTATCTCTATCTATCTACCTACCTACCTACCTATCTGTATTTATCTATCTATCTACCTACCTATCTGTATCTATCTACCTACCTACCTATCTCTATCTATCTATCTACCTACCTACCTATCTCTATCTATCTACCTACCTACCTATCTGTATTTATCTATCTACCTACCTACCTATCTCTATCTATCTATCTACCTACCTACCTATCTCTATCTATCTACCTACCTACCTATCTGTATCTATCAATCTACTTACCTACCTATCTGTATCTATCATTCTACATACCTACCTATCTCTATCTATCTACCTACCTACCTATCTGTATCTATCAATCCACCTACCTACCTATCTCTATCTATCTATTTACCTACCTACCTATCTCTATCTATCTACCTACCTACCTACCTATCTGTATTTATCTATCTATCTACCTACCTATCTGTATCTATCTACCTACCTACCTATCTCTATCTATCTATCTACCTACCTACCTATCTGTATCTATCTATCTACCTACCTACCTATCTGTATCTATCTATCTACCTACCTACCTATCTGTATCTATCAATCTACCTACCTACCTATCTCTATCTATCTATCTACCTACCTACCTATCTCTATCTATCTACCTACCTACCTATCTGTATTTATCTATCTACCTACCTACCTATCTCTATCTATCTATCTACCTACCTACCTATCTCTATCTATCTACCTACCTACCTATCTGTATCTATCAATCTACTTACCTACCTATCTGTATCTATCATTCTACATACCTACCTATCTCTATCTATCTATCTACCTACCTACCTATCTGTATTTAAATATCTACCTACCTACCTATCTGTATCTATCTATCTACCTACCTACCTATCTGTATCTATCTACCTACCTACCTATCTGTATTTATCTATCTACCTACCTACCTATCTCTATCTATCTATCTACCTACCTACCTATCTGTATTTAAATATCTACCTACCTACCTATCTCTATCTATCTATCTACCTACCTACCTATCTCTATCTATCTACCTACCTACCTATCTGTATTTATCTATCTACCTACCTACCTATCTCTATCTATCTATCTACCTACCTACCTATCTCTATCTATCTACCTACCTACCTATCTGTATCTATCAATCTACTTACCTACCTATCTGTATCTATCATTCTACATACCTACCTATCTCTATCTATCTACCTACCTACCTATCTCTATCTATCAATCCACCTACCTACCTATCTCTATCTATCTATTTACCTACCTACCTATCTCTATCTATCTAACTACCTACCTACCTATCTGTATTTATCTATCTATCTACCTACCTATCTGTATCTATCTACCTACCTACCTATCTCTATCTATCAATCTACCTACCTACCTATCTGTATCTATCAATCTACTTACCTACCTATCTGTATCTATCATTCTACATACCTACCTATCTCTATCTATCTATCTACCTACCTACCTATCTGTATTTAAATATCTACCTACCTACCTATCTGTATCTATCTATCTACCTACCTACCTATCTGTATCTATCAATCTACCTACCTACCTATCTCTATCTATCTATCTACCTACCTACTTATCTCTATCTATCTACCTACCTACCTACCTATCTGTATTTATCTATCTATCTACCTACCTATCTGTATCTATCTACCTACCTACCTATCTCTATCTATCTATCTACCTACCTACCTATCTCTATCTATCTACCTACCTACCTATCTGTATTTATCTATCTACCTACCTACCTATCTCTATCTATCTATCTACCTACCTACCTATCTCTATCTATCTACCTACCTACCTATCTGTATCTATCAATCTACTTACCTACCTATCTGTATCTATCATTCTACATACCTACCTATCTCTATCTATCTACCTACCTACCTATCTGTATCTATCAATCCACCTACCTACCTATCTCTATCTATCTATTTACCTACCTACCTATCTCTATCTATCTAACTACCTACCTACCTATCTGTATTTATCTATCTATCTACCTACCTATCTGTATCTATCTACCTACCTACCTATCTCTATCTATCTACCTACCTACCTATCTGTATCTATCTATCTACCTACCTACCTATCTATATCTATCAATCTACCTACCTACCTATCTGTATCTATCAATCTACTTACCTACCTATCTGTATCTATCATTCTACATACCTACCTATCTCTATCTATCTATCTACCTACCTACCTATCTGTATTTAAATATCTACCTACCTACCTATCTGTATCTATCTATCTACCTACCTACCTATCTGTATCTATCAATCTACCTACCTACCTATCTCTATCTATCTATCTATCTACCTACCTACTTATCTCTATCTATCTACCTACCTACCTACCTATCTGTATTTATCTATCTATCTACCTACCTATCTGTATCTATCTACCTACCTACCTATCTCTATCTATCTATCTATCTACCTACCTACCTATCTGTATCTATCTATCTACCTACCTACCTATCTGTATCTATCTATCTACCTACCTACCTATCTCTAACTATCTATCTACCTACCTATCTCTTTCTATCTACCTACCTACCTATCTGTATTTATCTATCTACCTACCTACCTATCTCTATCTATCTATCTACCTACCTACCTATCTCTATCTATCTATCTACCTACCTACCTATCTGTATCTATCATTCTACATACCTACCTATCTCTATCTATCTATCTACCTACCTACCTATCTGTATTTAAATATCTACCTACCTACCTATCTGTATCTATCTATCTACCTACCTACCTATCTCTATCTATCTATCTACCTACCTACTTATCTCTATCTATCTACCTACCTACCTACCTATCTGTATTTATCTATCTATCTACCTACCTATCTGTATCTATCTACCTACCTACCTATCTCTATCTATCTATCTACCTACCTACCTATCTGTATCTATCTATCTACCTACCTACCTATCTGTATCTATCTATCTACCTACCTACCTATCTGTATCTATCAATCTACCTACCTACCTATCTCTATCTATCTATCTACCTACCTACCTATCTCTATCTATCTACCTACCTACCTATCTGTATTTATCTATCTATCTACCTACCTATCTGTATCTATCTACCTACCTACCTATCTCTATCTATCTATCTACCTACCTACCTATCTGTATCTATCTATCTACCTACCTACCTATCTGTATCTATCTATCTACCTACCTACCTATCTGTATCTATCAATCTACCTACCTACCTATCTCTATCTATCTATCTACCTACCTACCTATCTGTATTTAAATATCTACCTACCTACCTATCTGTATCTATCTATCTATCTACCTACCTACCTATCTGTATCTATCAATCTACCTACCTACCTATCTCTATCTATCTATCTACCTACCTACTTATCTCTATCTATCTACCTACCTACCTACCTATCTGTATTTATCTATCTATCTACCTACCTATCTGTATATATCTACCTACCTACCTATCTCTATCTATCTATCTACCTACCTACCTATCTGTATCTATCTATCTACCTACCTACCTATCTGTATCTATCTATCTACCTACCTACCTATCTGTATCTATCAATCTACCTACCTACCTATCTCTATCTATCTATCTACCTACCTACCTATCTCTATCTATCTACCTACCTACCTATCTGTATTTATCTATCTACCTACCTACCTATCTCTATCTATCTATCTACCTACCTACCTATCTCTATCTATCTACCTACCTACCTATCTGTATCTATCAATCTACTTACCTACCTATCTGTATCTATCATTCTACATACCTACCTATCTCTATCTATCTATCTACCTACCTACCTATCTGTATTTAAATATCTACCTACCTACCTATCTGTATCTATCTATCTACCTACCTACCTATCTGTATCTATCTATCTACCTACCTACCTATCTGTATCTATCAATCTACCTACCTACCTATCTCTATCTATCTACCTACCTACCTATCTGTATCTATCAATCTACTTACCTACCTATCTGTATCTATCATTCTACATACCTACCTATCTCTATCTATCTACCTACCTACCTATCTGTATCTATCAATCCACCTACCTACCTATCTCTATCTATCTATTTACCTACCTACCTATCTCTATCTATCTAACTACCTACCTACCTATCTGTATTTATCTATCTATCTACCTACCTATCTGTATCTATCTACCTACCTACCTATCTCTATCTATCTACCTACCTACCTATCTGTATCTATCTATCTACCTACCTACCTATCTATATCTATCAATCTACCTACCTACCTATCTGTATCTATCAATCTACTTACCTACCTATCTGTATCTATCATTCTACATACCTACCTATCTCTATCTATCTATCTACCTACCTACCTATCTGTATTTAAATATCTACCTACCTACCTATCTGTATCTATCTATCTACCTACCTACCTATCTGTATCTATCAATCTACCTACCTACCTATCTCTATCTATCTATCTACCTACCTACTTATCTCTATCTATCTACCTACCTACCTACCTATCTGTATTTATCTATCTATCTACCTACCTATCTGTATCTATCTACCTACCTACCTATCTCTATCTATCTATCTACCTACCTACCTATCTGTATCTATCTATCTACCTACCTACCTATCTGTATCTATCTATCTACCTACCTACCTATCTGTATCTATCAATCTACCTACCTACCTATCTCTATCTATCTATCTACCTACCTACCTATCTCTATCTATCTACCTACCTACCTATCTGTATTTATCTATCTACCTACCTACCTATCTCTATCTATCTATCTACCTACCTACCTATCTCTATCTATCTACCTACCTACCTATCTGTATCTATCAATCTACTTACCTACCTATCTGTATCTATCATTCTACATACCTACCTATCTCTATCTATCTATCTACCTACCTACCTATCTGTATTTAAATATCTACCTACCTACCTATCTGTATCTATCTATCTACCTACCTACCTATCTGTATCTATCTACCTACCTACCTATCTGTATTTATCTATCTACCTACCTACCTATCTCTATCTATCTATCTACCTACCTACCTATCTGTATTTAAATATCTACCTACCTACCTATCTCTATCTATCTATCTACCTACCTACCTATCTCTATCTATCTACCTACCTACCTATCTGTATTTATCTATCTACCTACCTACCTATCTCTATCTATCTATCTACCTACCTACCTATCTCTATCTATCTACCTACCTACCTATCTGTATCTATCAATCTACTTACCTACCTATCTGTATCTATCATTCTACATACCTACCTATCTCTATCTATCTACCTACCTACCTATCTCTATCTATCAATCCACCTACCTACCTATCTCTATCTATCTATTTACCTACCTACCTATCTCTATCTATCTAACTACCTACCTACCTATCTGTATTTATCTATCTATCTACCTACCTATCTGTATCTATCTACCTACCTACCTATCTCTATCTATCAAACTACCTACCTACCTATCTGTATCTATCAATCTACTTACCTACCTATCTGTATCTATCATTCTACATACCTACCTATCTCTATCTATCTATCTACCTACCTACCTATCTGTATTTAAATATCTACCTACCTACCTATCTGTATCTATCTATCTACCTACCTACCTATCTGTATCTATCAATCTACCTACCTACCTATCTCTATCTATCTATCTACCTACCTACTTATCTCTATCTATCTACCTACCTACCTACCTATCTGTATTTATCTATCTATCTACCTACCTATCTGTATCTATCTACCTACCTACCTATCTCTATCTATCTATCTACCTACCTACCTATCTCTATCTATCTACCTACCTACCTATCTGTATCTATCAATCTACTTACCTACCTATCTGTATCTATCATTCTACATACCTACCTATCTCTATCTATCTACCTACCTACCTATCTGTATCTATCAATCCGCCTACCTACCTATCTCTATCTATCTATTTACCTACCTACCTATCTCTATCTATCTAACTACCTACCTACCTATCTGTATTTATCTATCTATCTACCTACCTATCTGTATCTATCTACCTACCTACCTATCTCTATCTATCTACCTACCTACCTATCTGTATCTATCTATCTACCTAACTACCTATCTATATCTATCAATCTACCTACCTACCTATCTGTATCTATCAATCTACTTACCTACCTATCTGTATCTATCATTCTACATACCTACCTATCTCTATCTATCTATCTACCTACCTACCTATCTGTATTTAAATATCTACCTACCTACCTATCTGTATCTATCTATCTACCTACCTACCTATCTGTATCTATCAATCTACCTACCTACCTATCTCTATCTATCTATCTACCTACCTACTTATCTCTATCTATCTACCTACCTACCTACCTATCTGTATTTATCTATCTATCTACCTACCTATCTGTATCTATCTACCTACCTACCTATCTCTATCTATCTATCTACCTACCTACCTATCTGTATCTATCTATCTACCTACCTACCTATCTGTATCTATCTATCTACCTACCTACCTATCTGTATCTATCAATCTACCTACCTACCTATCTCTATCTATCTATCTACCTACCTACCTATCTCTTTCTATCTACCTACCTACCTATCTGTATTTATCTATCTACCTACCTACCTATCTCTATCTATCTATCTACCTACCTACCTATCTCTATCTATCTATCTACCTACCTACCTATCTGTATCTATCATTCTACATACCTACCTATCTCTATCTATCTATCTACCTACCTACCTATCTGTATTTAAATATCTACCTACCTACCTATCTGTATCTATCTATCTACCTACCTACTTATCTCTATCTATCTACCTACCTACCTACCTATCTGTATTTATCTATCTATCTACCTACCTATCTGTATCTATCTACCTACCTACCTATCTCTATCTATCTATCTACCTACCTACCTATCTGTATCTATCTATCTACCTACCTACCTATCTGTATCTATCTATCTACCTACCTACCTATCTGTATCTATCAATCTACCTACCTACCTATCTCTATCTATCTATCTACCTACCTACCTATCTCTATCTATCTACCTACCTACCTATCTGTATTTATCTATCTATCTACCTACCTATCTGTATCTATCTACCTACCTACCTATCTCTATCTATCTATCTACCTACCTACCTATCTGTATCTATCTATCTACCTACCTACCTATCTGTATCTATCTATCTACCTACCTACCTATCTGTATCTATCAATCTACCTACCTACCTATCTCTATCTATCTATCTACCTACCTACCTATCTGTATTTAAATATCTACCTACCTACCTATCTGTATCTATCTATCTATCTACCTACCTACCTATCTGTATCTATCAATCTACCTACCTACCTATCTCTATCTATCTATCTACCTACCTACTTATCTCTATCTATCTACCTACCTACCTACCTATCTGTATTTATCTATCTATCTACCTACCTATCTGTATCTATCTACCTACCTACCTATCTCTATCTATCTATCTACCTACCTACCTATCTGTATCTATCTATCTACCTACCTACCTATCTGTATCTATCTATCTACCTACCTACCTATCTGTATCTATCAATCTACCTACCTACCTATCTCTATCTATCTATCTACCTACCTACCTATCTCTATCTATCTACCTACCTACCTATCTGTATTTATCTATCTACCTACCTACCTATCTCTATCTATCTATCTACCTACCTACCTATCTCTATCTATCTACCTACCTACCTATCTGTATCTATCAATCTACTTACCTACCTATCTGTATCTATCATTCTACATACCTACCTATCTCTATCTATCTATCTACCTACCTACCTATCTGTATTTAAATATCTACCTACCTACCTATCTGTATCTATCTATCTACCTACCTACCTATCTGTATCTATGTATCTACCTACCTACCTATCTGTATCTATCAATCTACCTACCTACCTATCTCTATCTATCTACCTACCTACCTATCTGTATCTATCAATCTACTTACCTACCTATCTGTATCTATCATTCTACATACCTACCTATCTCTATCTATCTACCTACCTACCTATCTGTATCTATCAATCCACCTACCTACCTATCTCTATCTATCTATTTACCTACCTACCTATCTCTATCTATCTAACTACCTACCTACCTATCTGTATTTATCTATCTATCTACCTACCTATCTGTATCTATCTACCTACCTATCTATCTCTATCTATCTACCTACCTACCTATCTGTATCTATCTATCTACCTACCTACCTATCTATATCTATCAATCTACCTACCTACCTATCTGTATCTATCAATCTACTTACCTACCTATCTGTATCTATCATTCTACATACCTACCTATCTCTATCTATCTATCTACCTACCTACCTATCTGTATTTAAATATCTACCTACCTACCTATCTGTATCTATCTATCTACCTACCTACCTATCTGTATCTATCAATCTACCTACCTACCTATCTCTATCTATCTATCTACCTACCTACTTATCTCTATCTATCTACCTACCTACCTACCTATCTGTATTTATCTATCTATCTACCTACCTATCTGTATCTATCTACCTACCTACCTATCTCTATCTATCTATCTACCTACCTACCTATCTGTATCTATCTATATACCTACCTACCTATCTGTATCTATCTATCTACCTACCTACCTATCTGTATCTATCAATCTACCTACCTACCTATCTCTATCTATCTATCTACCTACCTACCTATCTCTATCTATCTACCTACCTACCTATCTGTATTTATCTATCTACCTACCTACCTATCTCTATCTATCTATCTACCTACCTACCTATCTCTATCTATCTACCTACCTACCTATCTGTATCTATCAATCTACTTACCTACCTATCTGTATCTATCATTCTACATACCTACCTATCTCTATCTATCTATCTACCTACCTACCTATCTGTATTTAAATATCTACCTACCTACCTATCTCTATCTATCTATCTACCTACCTACCTATCTGTATCTATCTATCTACCTACCTACCTATCTGTATCTATCAATCTACCTACCTACCTATCTCTATCTATCTACCTACCTACCTATCTGTATCTATCAATCTACTTACCTACCTATCTGTATCTATCATTCTACATACCTACCTATCTCTATCTATCTACCTACCTACCTATCTGTATCTATCAATCCACCTACCTACCTATCTCTATCTATCTATTTACCTACCTACCTATCTCTATCTATCTAACTACCTACCTACCTATCTGTATTTATCTATCTATCTACCTACCTATCTGTATCTATCTACCTACCTACCTATCTCTATCTATCTACCTACCTACCTATCTGTATCTATCTATCTACCTACCTACCTATCTATATCTATCAATCTACCTACCTACCTATCTGTATCTATCAATCTACTTACCTACCTATCTCTATCTATCTATCTACCTACCTACCTATCTCTATCTATCTACCTACCTACCTATCTGTATTTATCTATCTACCTACCTACCTATCTGTATCTATCTATCTACCTACCTACCTATCTGTATCTATCAATCTACCTACCTACCTATCTCTATCTATCTATCTACCTACCTACTTATCTCTATCTATCTATTTACCTACCTACCTATCTCTATCTATCTAACTACCTACCTACCTATCTGTATTTATCTATCTATCTACCTACCTATCTGTATCTATCTACCTACCTACCTATCTCTATCTATCTACCTACCTACCTATCTGTATCTATCAATCCACCTACCTACCTATCTCTATCTATCTATTTACCTACCTACCTATCTCTATCTATCTAACTACCTACCTACCTATCTGTATTTATCTATCTATCTACCTACGTATCTGTATCTATCTACCTACCTACCTATCTCTATCTATCTATCTACCTACCTACCTATCTGTATCTATCTATCTACCTACCTACCTACCTATCTGTATCTATCTATCTACCTAGCTACCTATCTGTATCTATCAATCTACCTACCTACCTATCTCTATCTATCTATCTACCTACCTACCTATCTCTATCTATCTACCTACCTACCTATCTGTATTTATCTATCTACCTACCTACCTATCTCTATCTATCTATCTATCTACCTACCTACCTATCTCTATCTATCTACCTACCTACCTATCTGTATCTATCTATCTACCTACCTACCTATCTATATCTATCAATCTACCTACCTACCTATCTGTATCTATCAATCTACTTACCTACCTATCTGTATCTATCATTCTACATACCTACCTATCTCTATCTATCTATCTACCTACCTACCTATCTGTATTTAAATATCTACCTACCTACCTATCTGTATCTATCTATCTACCTACCTACCTATCTGTATTTATCTATCTATCTACCTACCTATCTGTATCTATCTACCTACCTACCTATCTGTATCTATCAATCTACCTACCTACCTATCTCTATCTATCTATCTACCTACCTACCTATCTCTATCTATCTACCTACCTACCTATCTGTATTTATCTATCTACCTACCTACCTATCTCTATCTATCTATCTACCTACCTACCTATCTCTATCTATCTACCTACCTACCTATCTGTATCTATCAATCTACTTACCTACCTATCTGTATCTATCATTCTACATACCTACCTATCTCTATCTATCTATCTACCTACCTACCTATCTGTATTTAAATATCTACCTACCTACCTATCTGTATCTATCTATCTACCTACCTACCTATCTGTATCTATCAATCTACCTACCTACCTATCTCTATCTATCTATCTACCTACCTACTTATCTCTATCTATCTACCTACCTACCTACCTATCTGTATTTATCTATCTATCTACCTACCTATCTGTATCTATCTACCTACCTACCTATCTCTATCTATCTATCTACCTACCTACCTATCTGTATCTATCTATCTACCTACCTACCTATCTGTATCTATCTATCTACCTACCTACCTATCTGTATCTATCAATCTACCTACCTACCTATCTCTATCTATCTATCTACCTACCTACCTATCTCTATCTATCTACCTACCTACCTATCTGTATTTATCTATCTACCTACCTACCTATCTCTATCTATCTATCTACCTACCTACCTATCTGTATCTATCTATCTACCTACCTACCTATCTCTATCTATCTATCTACCTACCTACCTATCTGTATTTAAATATCTACCTACCTACCTATCTCTATCTATCTATCTACCTACCTACCTATCTGTATCTATCTATCTACCTACCTACCTATCTGTATCTATCATTCTACATACCTACCTATCTCTATCTATCTATCTACCTACCTACCTATCTGTATTTAAATATCTACCTACCTACCTATCTGTATCTATCTATCTACCTACCTACCTATCTGTATCTATCAATCTACCTACCTACCTATCTGTATCTATCTACCTACCTACCTACCTATCTGTATTTATCTATCTATCTACCTACCTATCTCTATCTATCTACGTACCTACCTATCTCTATCTATCTATGTACCTACCTACCTATCTCTATCTATCTATCTACCTACCTACCTATCTGTATTTATCTATCTACCTAACTACCTTTCTCTATCTATCTACCTACCTACCTATCTATAATTATCTATCTACCTACCTACCTATCTGTATCTATCAATCTACCTACCTACCTATCTCTATCTATCTACCTACCTACCTATCTCTATCTATCTACCTACCTACCTATCTGTATCTATCAATCTACCTACCTACCTATGTCTATCTATCTACCTACCTACCTATCTCTATCTATCTATCTACCTACCTACCTATCTGTATCTATCAATCTACCTACCTACCTATCTCTATCTATCTATCTACCTACCTACCTATCTCTATCTATCTACCTACCTACCTACCTATCTGTATTTATCTATCTATCTACCTACCTATCTGTATCTATCTACCTACCTACCTTTCTCTATCTATCTATCTACCTACCTACCTATCTGTATCTATCTATCTACCTACCTACCTATCTGTATCTATCAATCTACCTACCTACCTATGTCTATCTATCTACCTACCTACCTATCTCTATCTATCTACCTACCTACCTATCTGTATCTATCAATCTACATACCTACCTATCTCTATCTATCTATCTACCTACCTACCTATCTGTATCTATCTATCTACCTACCTACCTATCTGTATCTATCAATCCACCTACCTACCTTTCTCTATCTATCTATCTACCTACCTACCTATCTGTATCTATCTATCTACCTACCTACCTATCTGTATCTATCTATCTACCTACCTACCTATCTGTATCTATCATTCTACATACCTACCTATCTCTATCTATCTATCTACCTACCTACCTATCTGTATTTAAATATCTACCTACCTACCTATCTGTATCTATCTATCTACCTACCTACCTATCTGTATCTATCAATCTACCTACCTACCTATCTCTATCTATCTATCTACCTACCTACTTATCTCTATCTATCTACCTACCTACCTACCTATCTGTATTTATCTATCTATCTACCTACCTATCTGTATCTATCTACCTACCTACCTATCTCTATCTATCTATCTACCTACCTACCTATCTGTATCTATCTATCTACCTATCTACCTATCTGTATCTATCAATCTACCTACCTACCTATCTCTATCTATCTATCTACCTACCTACCTATCTCTATCTATCTACCTACCTACCTACCTATCTTTATTTATCTATCTACCTACCTACCTATCTCTATCTATCTATCTACCTACCTACCTATCTGTATCTATCTATCTACCTACCTACCTATCTGTATCTATCAATCTACCTACCTACCTATCTGTAGCTATCTACCTACCTACCTATCTGTATCTATCAATCTACCTACCTACCTATCTGTAGATATCTACCTACCTACCTATCTCTATCTATCTATCTACCTACCTACCTATCTGTATCTATCTATCTATCTACCTACCTACCTATCTGTATCTATCAATCTATCTACCTACCTATCTCTATCTATCTATCTACCTACCTACCTATCTGTATCTATCTATCTACATACCTACCTATCTGTATCTATCAATCTACCTACCTACCTATCTCTATCTATATACCTACCTACCTACCTATCTGTATCTATCAATCTACCTACCTACCTATCTCTATCTATCTACCTACCTACCTACCTATCTGTATCTATCAATCTACCTACCTACCTATCTGTATCTATCAATCTACTTACCTACCTCTCTGTATCTATCATTCTACCTACCTACCTATCTGTATCTATCTACCTACCTACCTATATGTATCTATCAATCTACTTACCTACCTATCTGTATCTATCATTCTACATACCTACCTATCTCTATCTATCTATCTACCTACCTACCTATCTGTATTTAAATATCTACCTACCTACCTATCTGTATCTATCTATCTACCTACCTACCTATCTGTATCTATCTATCTACCTACCTACCTATCTGTATCTATCAATCTACCTACCTACCTATCTCTATCTATCTACCTACCTACCTATCTGTATCTATCAATCTACTTACCTACCTATCTGTATCTATCATTCTACATACCTACCTATCTCTATCTATCTACCTACCTACCTATCTGTATCTATCAATCCACCTACCTACCTATCTCTATCTAACTATTTACCTACCTACCTATCTCTATCTATCTAACTACCTACCTATCTCTATCTATCTACCTACCTACCTATCTGTATCTATCTATCTACCTACCTACCTATCTATATCTATCAATCTACCTACCTACCTATCTGTATCTATCAATCTACTTACCTACCTATCTGTATCTATCATTCTACATACCTACCTATCTCTATCTATCTATCTACCTACCTACCTATCTGTATTTAAATATCTACCTACCTACCTATCTGTATCTATCTATCTACCTACCTACCTATCTGTATTTATCTATCTATCTACCTACCTATCTGTATCTATCTACCTACCTACCTATCTGTATCTATCTATCTACCTACCTACCTATCTGTATCTATCTATCTACCTACCTACCTATCTGTATCTATCTATCTACCTACCTACCTATCTGTATCTATCAATCTACCTACCTACCTATCTCTATCTATCTATCTACCTACCTACTTATCTCTATCTATCTACCTACCTACCTACCTATCTGTATTTATCTATCTATCTACCTACCTATCTGTATCTATCTACCTACCTACCTATCTCTATCTATCTATCTACCTACCTACCTATCTCTATCTATCTACCTACCTACCTATCTGTATTTATCTATCTACCTACCTACCTATCTCTATCTATCTATCTACCTACCTACCTATCTCTATCTATCTACCTACCTACCTATCTGTATCTATCAATCTACTTACCTACCTATCTGTATCTATCATTCTACATACCTACCTATCTCTATCTATCTACCTACCTACCTATCTGTATCTATCAATCCACCTACCTACCTATCTCTATCTATCTATTTACCTACCTACCTATCTCTATCTATCTAACTACCTACCTACCTATCTGTATTTATCTATCTATCTACCTACCTATCTGTATCTATCTACCTACCTACCTATCTCTATCTATCTACCTACCTACCTATCTGTATCTATCTATCTACCTACCTACCTATCTATATCTATCAATCTACCTACCTACCTATCTGTATCTATCAATCTACTTACCTACCTATCTGTATCTATCATTCTACATACCTACCTATCTCTATCTATCTATCTACCTACCTACCTATCTGTATCTATCTATCTACCTACCTACCTATCTGTATCTATCTATCTACCTACCTACCTATCTGTATCTATCAATCTACCTACCTACCTATCTCTATCTATCTATCTACCTACCTACCTATCTCTATCTATCTACCTACCTACCTATCTGTATTTATCTATCTACCTACCTACCTATCTCTATCTATCTATCTACCTACCTACCTATCTCTATCTATCTACCTACCTACCTATCTCTATCTATCTACCTACCTACCTACCTATCTGTATTTATCTATCTATCTACCTACCTATCTGTATATATCTACCTACCTACCTATCTCTATCTATCTACCTACCTACCTATCTGTATTTATCTATCTATCTACCTACCTATCTGTATCTATCAATCTACATACCTACCTATCTGTATTTATCTATCTATCTACCTACCTATCTGTATCTATCAATCTACATACCTACCTATCTCTATCTATCTATCTACCTACCTACCTATCTGTATTTATCTATCTACCTACCTACCTACCTCTATCTATCAATCTACTTACCTACCTATCTGTATCTATCATTCTACATACCTACCTATCTCTATCTATCTATCTACCTACCTACCTATCTCTATCTATCTACCTACATACCTACCTATCTTTATTTATCTATCTACCTACATACCTATCTCTATCTATCTATCTACCTACCTACCTATCTGTATCTATCTATCTACCTACCTACCTATCTGTATCTATCAATCTACCTACCTACCTATCTGTAGCTATCTACCTACCTACCTATCTGTAGCTATCAATCTACCTACCTACCTATCTGTATCTATCAATCTACTTACCTACCTATCTGTATCTATCATTCTACATACCTACCTATCTCTATCTATCTGTCTACCTACCTACCTATCTGTATTTATCTATCTACCTACCTACCTATCTGTATCTATCTACCTACCTACTTATCTGTATCTATCAATCTACCTACCTACCTATCTCTATCTATCTATCTATTTACCTACCTACCTATCTCTATCTATCTACCTACCTACCTACCTATCTGTATTTAACTATCTATCTACCTACCTATCTGTATCTATCTACCTACCTACCTATCTCTATCTATCTATCTACCTACCTACCTATCTGTATCTATCTATCTACCTACCTACCTATCTGTATCTATCAATCTACCTACCTACCTATCTGTATCTATCAATCTACTTACCTGCCTATCTGTATCTATCATTCTACATACCTACCTATCTCTATCTATCTATCTATCTATCTACCTACCTATCTGTATTTATCTATCTACCTACCTACCTATCTGTATCTATCTATCTACCTACCTACCTATCTGTATCTATCAATCTACCTACCTACCTATCTCTATCTATCTATCTATCTACCTACCTACCTATCTCTATCTATCTACCTACCTACCTACCTATCTGTATTTATCTATCTATCTACCTACCTATCTCTATCTATCTACGTACCTACCTATCTCTATCTATCTATGTACCTACCTACCTATCTCTATCTATCTATCTACCTACCTACCTATCTGTATTTATCTATCTACCTAACTACCTTTCTCTATCTATCTATCTACCTACCTACCTATCTATAATTATCTATCTACCTACCTACCTATCTGTATCTATCAATCTACCTACCTACCTATCTCTATCTATCTACCTATCTCTATCTATCTATCTACCTATCTACCTATCTGTATCTATCAATCTACCTACCTACCTATGTCTATCTATCTACCTACCTACCTATCTCTATCTATCTATCTACCTACCTACCTATCTGTATCTATCAATCTACCTACCTACCTATCTCTATCTATCTATCTACCTACCTACCTATCTCTATCTACCTACCTACCTACCTACCTATCTGTATTTATCTATCTATCTACCTACCTATCTGTATCTATCTACCTACCTACCTTTCTCTATCTATCTATCTACCTACCTACCTATCTGTATCTATCTATCTACCTACCTACCTATCTGTATCTATCAATCTACCTACCTACCTATGTCTATCTATCTACCTACCTACCTATCTCTATCTATCTATCTACCTACCTATCTGTATCTATCAATCTACATACCTACCTATCTCTATCTATCTATCTACTTACCTACCTATCTGTATCTATCTATCTACCTACCTACCTATCTGTATCTATCAATCTACCTACCTACCTATCTCTATCTATCTATCTATCTATCTACCTACCTACCTCTCTCTATCTATCTACCTACCTACCTACCTATCTGTATTTATCTATCTATCTACCTACCTATCTCTATCTATCTACGTACCTACCTATCTCTATCTATCTATGTACCTACCTACCTATCTCTATCTATCTATCTACCTACCTACCTATCTGTATTTATCTATCTACCTAACTACCTTTCTCTATCTATCTATCTACCTACCTACCTATCTATAATTATCTATCTACCTACCTACCTATCTGTATCTATCAATCTACCTACCTACCTATGTCTATCTATCTACCTACCTACCTATCTCTATCTATCTATCTATCTACCTACCTACCTATCTGTATCTATCAATCTACCTACCTACCTATCTCTATCTATCTATCTACCTACCTACCTATCTCTATCTATCTACCTACATACCTATCTCTATCTATCTACCTACCTACCTATCTGTATCTATCAATCTACATACCTACCTATCTCTATCTATCTATCTACCTACCTACCTATCTGTATCTATCTACCTACCTACCTATCTGTATCTATCAATCTACCTACCTACCTTTCTCTATCTATCTATCTCCCTACCTACCTATCTGTATCTATCTATCTACCTACCTACCTATCTGTATCTATCTATCTACCTACCTACCTATCTGTATCTATCAATCTACCTACCTACCTATCTCTATCTATCTATCTACCTACCTACCTATCTCTATATATCTACCTACCTACCTACCTATCTGTATTTATCTATCTATCTACCTACCTATCTGTATCTATCTACCTACCTACCTATCTCTATCTATCTATCTACCTACCTACCTATCTCTATCTATCTATCTACCTACCTACCTATCTGTATTTATCTATCTATTTACCTACCTTTCTGTATCTATCTATCTACCTACCTACCTATCTGTATCTATCAATCTACCTACCTACCTATGTCTATCTATCTACCTTCCTACCTATCTCTATCTATCTATCTATCTACCTACCTACCTATCTGTATCTATCTATCTACCTACCTACCTATCTGTATCTATCAATCTACCTACCTACCTATGTCTATCTATCTACCTACCTACCTATCTCTATCTATCTATCTACCTACCTACCTATCTGTATCTATCTATCTACCTACCTACCTATCTGTATCTATCAATCTACCTACCTACCTATCTGTATCTATCGATCTACTTACCTACCTATCTGTATCTATCATTCTACATACCTACCTATCTCTATCTATCTATCTACCTACCTACCTATCTGTATTTATCTATCTACCTACTTACCTATCTGTATCTATCTATCTACCTACCTACCTATCTCTATCTATCTACCTAACTACCTACCTATCTATATTTATCTATCTATCTACCTACCTATCTGTATCTATCTACCTACCTACCTATCTCTATCTATCTATCTACCTACCTACCTATCTGTATCTATCTATCTACCTACCTACCTATCTCTATCTACCTACCTACCTACCTATCTGTATTTATCTATCTATCTACCTACCTATCTGTATCTATCTACCTACCTACCTATCTCTATCTATCTATCTACCTACCTACCTATCTCTATCTATCTATTTACCTACCTACCTATCTGTATTTATCTATCTACCTACCTACCTATCTCTATCTATCTATTTACCTACCTACCTATCTGTATTTATCTATCTACCTACCTACCTTTCTCTATCTATCTATCTACCTACCTACCTATCTGTATCTATCTATCTATCTACCTACCTATCTGTATCTATCAATCTACCTACCTACCTATGTCTATCTATCTACCTACCTACCTATCTCTATCCATCTATCTACCTACCTACCTATCTGTATCTATCAATCTACATACCTACCTATCTCTATCTATCTATCTACCTACCTACCTATCTCTATCTATCTACCTACCTACCTACCTAACTGTATTTATCTATCTATCTACCTACCTATCTGTATCTGTCTACCTACCTACCTATCTCTATCTATCTATCTACCTACCTACCTATCTCTATCTATCTATCTACCTACCTACCTATCTGTATTTATCTATCTACTTACCTACCTTTCTCTATCTATCTATCCACCTACCTACCTATGTCTATCTATCTACCTACCTACCTACCTCTATCTATCTATCTACCTACCTACCTATCTGTATCTATCAATCTACACACCTACCTATCTCTATCTATCTATCTATCTACTTACCTACCTATCTGTATCTATCTATCTACCTACCTACCTATCTGTATCTATCTATCTACCTACCTACCTATCTGTATCTATCAATCTACCTACCTACCTATCTCTATCTATCTATCTTCCTACCTACCTATCTCTATCTATCTACCTACCTACCTATCTGTATTTATCTATCTATATATCTACCTATCTGTATCTATCTATCTACCTACCTACCTATCTGTATCTATCTATCTACCTACCTACCTATCTGTATCTATCAATCTACCTACCTACCTATGTCTATCTATCTACCTACCTACCTACCTCTATCTTTCTATCTACCTACCTACCTATCTGTATCTATCAATCTACACACCTACCTATCTCTATCTATCTATCTACCTACCTACCTATCTGTATTTATCTATCTACCTACCTACCTATCTGTATCTATCTATCTACCTACCTACCTATCTATATCTATCAATCTACCTACCTACCTATCTGTATCTATCAATCTACTTACCTACCTATCTGTATCTATCATTCTACATACCTACCTATCTCTATCTATCTATCTACCTACCTACCTATCTGTATTTAAATATCTACCTACCTACCTATCTGTATCTATCTATCTACCTACCTACCTATCTGTATCTATCAATCTACCTACCTACCTATCTCTATCTATCTATCTACCTACCTACTTATCTCTATCTATCTACCTACCTACCTACCTATCTGTATTTATCTATCTATCTACCTACCTATCTGTATCTATCTACCTACCTACCTATCTCTATCTATCTATCTACCTACCTACCTATCTGTGTCTATCTATCTACCTACCTACCTATCTGTATCTATCTATCTACCTACCTACCTATCTGTATCTATCAATCTACCTACCTACCTATCTCTATCTATCTATCTACCTACCTACCTATCTCTATCTATCTATCTACCTACCTACTTATCTCTATCTATCTACCTACCTACCTACCTATCTGTATTTATCTATCTATCTACCTACCTATCTGTATCTATCTACCTACCTACCTATCTCTATCTATCTATCTACCTACCTACCTATCTCTATCTATCTACCTACCTACCTATCTGTATTTATCTATCTACCTACCTACCTATCTCTATCTATCTATCTACCTACCTACCTATCTCTATCTATCTACCTACCTACCTATCTGTATCTATCAATCTACTTACCTACCTATCTGTATCTATCATTCTACATACCTACCTATCTCTATCTATCTACCTACCTACCTATCTGTATCTATCAATCCACCTACCTACCTATCTCTATCTATCTATTTACCTACCTACCTATCTCTATCTATCTAACTACCTACCTACCTATCTGTATTTATCTATCTATCTACCTACCTATCTGTATCTATCTACCTACCTACCTATCTCTATCTATCTACCTACCTACCTATCTGTATCTATCTATCTACCTACCTACCTATCTATATCTATCAATCTACCTACCTACCTATCTGTATCTATCAATCTACTTACCTACCTATCTGTATCTATCATTCTACATACATACCTATCTCTATCTATCTATCTACCTACCTACCTATCTGTATTTAAATATCTACCTACCTACCTATCTGTATCTATCTATCTACCTACCTACCTATCTGTATCTATCAATCTACCTACCTACCTATCTCTATCTATCTACCTACCTACTTATCTCTATCTATCTACCTACCTACCTACCTATCTGTATTTATCTATCTATCTACCTACCTATCTGTATCTATCTACCTACCTACCTATCTCTATCTATCTATCTATCTACCTACCTACCTATCTGTATCTATCTATCTACCTACCTACCTATCTGTATCTATCTATCTACCTACCTACCTATCTGTATCTATCAATCTACCTACCTACCTATCTCTATCTATCTATCTACCTACCTACCTATCTCTATCTATCTACCTACCTACCTATCTGTATTTATCTATCTACCTACCTACCTATCTCTATCTATCTATCTACCTACCTACCTATCTCTATCTATCTACCTACCTACCTATCTGTATCTATCAATCTACTTACCTACCTATCTGTATCTATCATTCCACATACCTACCTATCTCTATCTATCTACCTACCTACCTATCTGTATTTAAATATCTACCTACCTACCTATCTGTATCTATCTATCTACCTACCTACCTATCTGTATCTATCAATCTACCTACCTACCTATCTCTATCTATCTATCTACCTACCTACTTATCTCTATCTATCTACCTACCTACCTACCTATCTGTATTTATCTATCTATCTACCTACCTATCTGTATCTATCTACCTACCTACCTATCTCTATCTATCTATCTACCTACCTACCTATCTGTATCTATCTATCTACCTACCTACCTATCTGTATCTATCTATCTACCTACCTACCTATCTGTATCTATCAATCTACCTACCTACCTATCTCTATCTATCTATCTACCTACCTACCTATCTCTATCTATCTACCTACCTACCTATCTGTATTTATCTATCTATCTACCTACCTATCTGTATCTATCAATCTACATACCTACCTATCTGTATTTATCTATCTATCTACCTACCTATCTGTATCTATCAATCTACATACCTACCTATCTCTATCTATCTATCTACCTACCTACCTATCTGTATTTATCTATCTATCTACCTACCTATCTGTATCTATCTACCTACCTACCTATCTCTATCTATCTATCTACCTACCTACCTATCTCTATCTATCTACCTACCTACCTATCTGTATTTATCTATCTACCTACCTACCTATCTCTATCTATCTATCTACCTACCTACCTATCTCTATCTATCTACCTACCTACCTATCTGTATCTATCAATCTACTTACCTACCTATCTGTATCTATCATTCTACATACCTACCTATCTCTATCTATCTACCTACCTACCTATCTGTATCTATCAATCCACCTACCTACCTATCTCTATCTATCTATTTACCTACCTACCTATCTCTATCTATCTAACTACCTACCTACCTATCTGTATTTATCTATCTATCTACCTACCTATCTGTATCTATCTACCTACCTACCTATCTCTATCTATCTACCTACCTACCTATCTGTATCTATCTATCTACCTACCTACCTATCTATATCTATCAATCTACCTACCTACCTATCTGTATCTATCAATCTACTTACCTACCTATCTGTATCTATCATTCTACATACCTACCTATCTCTATCTATCTATCTACCTACCTACCTATCTGTATTTAAATATCTACCTACCTACCTATCTGTATCTATCTATCTACCTACCTACCTATCTGTATCTATCAATCTACTTACCTACCTATCTGTATCTATCATTCTACATACCTACCTATCTCTATCTATCTACCTACCTACCTATCTGTATCTATCAATCCACCTACCTACCTATCTCTATCTATCTATTTACCTACCTACCTATCTCTATCTATCTAACTACCTACCTACCTATCTGTATTTATCTATCTATCTACCTACCTATCTGTATCTATCTACCTACCTACCTATCTCTATCTATCTACCTACCTACCTATCTGTATCTATCTATCTACCTACCTACCTATCTATATCTATCAATCTACCTACCTACCTATCTGTATCTATCAATCTACTTACCTACCTATCTGTATCTATCATTCTACATACCTACCTATCTCTATCTATCTATCTACCTACCTACCTATCTGTATTTAAATATCTACCTACCTACCTATCTGTATCTATCTATCTACCTACCTACCTATCTGTATCTATCAATCTACCTACCTACCTATCTCTATCTATCTATCTACCTACCTACTTATCTCTATCTATCTACCTACCTACCTACCTATCTGTATTTATCTATCTATCTACCTACCTATCTGTATCTATCTACCTACCTACCTATCTCTATCTATCTATCTACCTACCTACCTATCTGTATCTATCTATCTACCTACCTACCTATCTGTATCTATCTATCTACCTACCTACCTATCTGTATCTATCAATCTACCTACCTACCTATCTCTATCTATCTATCTACCTACCTACCTATCTCTATCTATCTACCTACCTACCTATCTGTATTTATCTATCTACCTACCTACCTATCTCTATCTATCTATCTACCTACCTACCTATCTCTATCTATCTACCTACCTACCTATCTGTATCTATCAATCTACTTACCTACCTATCTGTATCTATCATTCTACATACCTACCTATCTCTATCTATCTATCTACCTACCTACCTATCTGTATTTAAATATCTACCTACCTACCTATCTGTATCTATCTATCTACCTACCTACCTATCTGTATCTATCTACCTACCTACCTATCTGTATTTATCTATCTACCTACCTACCTATCTCTATCTATCTATCTACCTACCTACCTATCTGTATTTAAATATCTACCTACCTACCTATCTCTATCTATCTATCTACCTACCTACCTATCTCTATCTACCTACCTACCTATCTGTATTTATCTATCTACCTACCTACCTATCTCTATCTATCTATCTACCTACCTACCTATCTCTATCTATCTACCTACCTACCTATCTGTATCTATCAATCTACTTACCTACCTATCTGTATCTATCATTCTACATACCTACCTATCTCTATCTATCTACCTACCTACCTATCTCTATCTATCAATCCACCTACCTACCTATCTCTATCTATCTATTTACCTACCTACCTATCTCTATCTATCTAACTACCTACCTACCTATCTGTATTTATCTATCTATCTACCTACCTATCTGTATCTATCTACCTACCTACCTATCTCTATCTATCAATCTACCTACCTACCTATCTGTATCTATCAATCTACTTACCTACCTATCTGTATCTATCATTCTACATACCTACCTATCTCTATCTATCTATCTACCTACCTACCTATCTGTATTTAAATATCTACCTACCTACCTATCTGTATCTATCTATCTACCTACCTACCTATCTGTATCTATCAATCTACCTACCTACCTATCTCTATCTATCTATCTACCTACCTACTTATCTCTATCTATCTACCTACCTACCTACCTATCTGTATTTATCTATCTATCTACCTACCTATCTGTATCTATCTACCTACCTACCTATCTCTATCTATCTATCTACCTACCTACCTATCTCTATCTATCTACCTACCTACCTATCTGTATTTATCTATCTACCTACCTACCTATCTCTATCTATCTATCTACCTACCTACCTATCTCTATCTATCTACCTACCTACCTATCTGTATCTATCAATCTACTTACCTACCTATCTGTATCTATCATTCTACATACCTACCTATCTCTATCTATCTACCTACCTACCTATCTGTATCTATCAATCCACCTACCTACCTATCTCTATCTATCTATTTACCTACCTACCTATCTCTATCTATCTAACTACCTACCTACCTATCTGTATTTATCTATCTATCTACCTACCTATCTGTATCTATCTACCTACCTACCTATCTCTATCTATCTACCTACCTACCTATCTGTATCTATCTATCTACCTACCTACCTATCTATATCTATCAATCTACCTACCTACCTATCTGTATCTATCAATCTACTTACCTACCTATCTGTATCTATCATTCTACATACCTACCTATCTCTATCTATCTATCTACCTACCTACCTATCTGTATTTAAATATCTACCTACCTACCTATCTGTATCTATCTATCTACCTACCTACCTATCTGTATCTATCAATCTACCTACCTACCTATCTCTATCTATCTATCTACCTACCTACTTATCTCTATCTATCTACCTACCTACCTACCTATCTGTATTTATCTATCTATCTACCTACCTATCTGTATCTATCTACCTACCTACCTATCTCTATCTATCTATCTACCTACCTACCTATCTGTATCTATCTATCTACCTACCTACCTATCTGTATCTATCTATCTACCTACCTACCTATCTCTAACTATCTATCTACCTACCTATCTCTTTCTATCTACCTACCTACCTATCTGTATTTATCTATCTACCTACCTACCTATCTCTATCTATCTATCTACCTACCTACCTATCTCTATCTATCTATCTACCTACCTACCTATCTGTATCTATCATTCTACATACCTACCTATCTCTATCTATCTATCTACCTACCTACCTATCTGTATTTAAATATCTACCTACCTACCTATCTGTATCTATCTATCTACCTACCTACCTATCTCTATCTATCTATCTACCTACCTACTTATCTCTATCTATCTACCTACCTACCTACCTATCTGTATTTATCTATCTATCTACCTACCTATCTGTATCTATCTACCTACCTACCTATCTCTATCTATCTATCTACCTACCTACCTATCTGTATCTATCTATCTACCTACCTACCTATCTGTATCTATCTATCTACCTACCTACCTATCTGTATCTATCAATCTACCTACCTACCTATCTCTATCTATCTATCTACCTACCTACCTATCTCTATCTATCTACCTACCTACCTATCTGTATTTATCTATCTATCTACCTACCTATCTGTATCTATCTACCTACCTACCTATCTCTATCTATCTATCTACCTACCTACCTATCTGTATCTATCTATCTACCTACCTACCTATCTGTATCTATCTATCTACCTACCTACCTATCTGTATCTATCAATCTACCTACCTACCTATCTCTATCTATCTATCTACCTACCTACCTATCTGTATTTAAATATCTACCTACCTACCTATCTGTATCTATCTATCTATCTACCTACCTACCTATCTGTATCTATCAATCTACCTACCTACCTATCTCTATCTATCTATCTACCTACCTACTTATCTCTATCTATCTACCTACCTACCTACCTATCTGTATTTATCTATCTATCTACCTACCTATCTGTATATATCTACCTACCTACCTATCTCTATCTATCTATCTACCTACCTACCTATCTGTATCTATCTATCTACCTACCTACCTATCTGTATCTATCTATCTACCTACCTACCTATCTGTATCTATCAATCTACCTACCTACCTATCTCTATCTATCTATCTACCTACCTACCTATCTCTATCTATCTACCTACCTACCTATCTGTATTTATCTATCTACCTACCTACCTATCTCTATCTATCTATCTACCTACCTACCTATCTCTATCTATCTACCTACCTACCTATCTGTATCTATCAATCTACTTACCTACCTATCTGTATCTATCATTCTACATACCTACCTATCTCTATCTATCTATCTACCTACCTACCTATCTGTATTTAAATATCTACCTACCTACCTATCTGTATCTATCTATCTACCTACCTACCTATCTGTATCTATCTATCTACCTACCTACCTATCTGTATCTATCAATCTACCTACCTACCTATCTCTATCTATCTACCTACCTACCTATCTGTATCTATCAATCTACTTACCTACCTATCTGTATCTATCATTCTACATACCTACCTATCTCTATCTATCTACCTACCTACCTATCTGTATCTATCAATCCACCTACCTACCTATCTCTATCTATCTATTTACCTACCTACCTATCTCTATCTATCTAACTACCTACCTACCTATCTGTATTTATCTATCTATCTACCTACCTATCTGTATCTATCTACCTACCTACCTATCTCTATCTATCTACCTACCTACCTATCTGTATCTATCTATCTACCTACCTACCTATCTATATCTATCAATCTACCTACCTACCTATCTGTATCTATCAATCTACTTACCTACCTATCTGTATCTATCATTCTACATACCTACCTATCTCTATCTATCTATCTACCTACCTACCTATCTGTATTTAAATATCTACCTACCTACCTATCTGTATCTATCTATCTACCTACCTACCTATCTGTATCTATCAATCTACCTACCTACCTATCTCTATCTATCTATCTACCTACCTACTTATCTCTATCTATCTACCTACCTACCTACCTATCTGTATTTATCTATCTATCTACCTACCTATCTGTATCTATCTACCTACCTACCTATCTCTATCTATCTATCTACCTACCTACCTATCTGTATCTATCTATCTACCTACCTACCTATCTGTATCTATCTATCTACCTACCTACCTATCTGTATCTATCAATCTACCTACCTACCTATCTCTATCTATCTATCTACCTACCTACCTATCTCTATCTATCTACCTACCTACCTATCTGTATTTATCTATCTACCTACCTACCTATCTCTATCTATCTATCTACCTACCTACCTATCTCTATCTATCTACCTACCTACCTATCTGTATCTATCAATCTACTTACCTACCTATCTGTATCTATCATTCTACATACCTACCTATCTCTATCTATCTATCTACCTACCTACCTATCTGTATTTAAATATCTACCTACCTACCTATCTGTATCTATCTATCTACCTACCTACCTATCTGTATCTATCTACCTACCTACCTATCTGTATTTATCTATCTACCTACCTACCTATCTCTATCTATCTATCTACCTACCTACCTATCTGTATTTAAATATCTACCTACCTACCTATCTCTATCTATCTATCTACCTACCTACCTATCTCTATCTATCTACCTACCTACCTATCTGTATTTATCTATCTACCTACCTACCTATCTCTATCTATCTATCTACCTACCTACCTATCTCTATCTATCTACCTACCTACCTATCTGTATCTATCAATCTACTTACCTACCTATCTGTATCTATCATTCTACATACCTACCTATCTCTATCTATCTACCTACCTACCTATCTCTATCTATCAATCCACCTACCTACCTATCTGTATTTATCTATCTATCTACCTACCTATCTGTATCTATCTACCTACCTACCTATCTCTATCTATCTACCTACCTACCTATCTGTATCTATCTATCTACCTAACTACCTATCTATATCTATCAATCTACCTACCTACCTATCTGTATCTATCAATCTACTTACCTACCTATCTGTATCTATCATTCTACATACCTACCTATCTCTATCTATCTATCTACCTACCTACCTATCTGTATTTAAATATCTACCTACCTACCTATCTGTATCTATCTATCTACCTACCTACCTATCTGTATCTATCAATCTACCTACCTACCTATCTCTATCTATCTATCTACCTACCTACTTATCTCTATCTATCTACCTACCTACCTACCTATCTGTATTTATCTATCTATCTACCTACCTATCTGTATCTATCTACCTACCTACCTATCTCTATCTATCTATCTACCTACCTACCTATCTGTATCTATCTATCTACCTACCTACCTATCTGTATCTATCTATCTACCTACCTACCTATCTGTATCTATCAATCTACCTACCTACCTATCTCTATCTATCTATCTACCTACCTACCTATCTCTTTCTATCTACCTACCTACCTATCTGTATTTATCTATCTACCTACCTACCTATCTCTATCTATCTATCTACCTACCTACCTATCTCTATCTATCTATCTACCTACCTACCTATCTGTATCTATCATTCTACATACCTACCTATCTCTATCTATCTATCTACCTACCTACCTATCTGTATTTAAATATCTACCTACCTACCTATCTGTATCTATCTATCTACCTACCTACTTATCTCTATCTATCTACCTACCTACCTACCTATCTGTATTTATCTATCTATCTACCTACCTATCTGTATCTATCTACCTACCTACCTATCTCTATCTATCTATCTACCTACCTACCTATCTGTATCTATCTATCTACCTACCTACCTATCTGTATCTATCTATCTACCTACCTACCTATCTGTATCTATCAATCTACCTACCTACCTATCTCTATCTATCTATCTTCCTACCTACCTATCTCTATCTATCTACCTACCTACCTATCTGTATTTATCTATCTATCTACCTACCTATCTGTATCTATCTACCTACCTACCTATCTCTATCTATCTATCTACCTACCTACCTATCTGTATCTATCTATCTACCTACCTACCTATCTGTATCTATCTATCTACCTACCTACCTATCTGTATCTATCAATCTACCTACCTACCTATCTCTATCTATCTATCTACCTACCTACCTATCTGTATTTAAATATCTACCTACCTACCTATCTGTATCTATCTATCTATCTACCTACCTACCTATCTGTATCTATCAATCTACCTACCTACCTATCTCTATCTATCTATCTACCTACCTACTTATCTCTATCTATCTACCTACCTACCTACCTATCTGTATTTATCTATCTATCTACCTACCTATCTGTATCTATCTACCTACCTACCTATCTCTATCTATCTATCTACCTACCTACCTATCTGTATCTATCTATCTACCTACCTACCTATCTGTATCTATCTATCTACCTACCTACCTATCTGTATCTATCAATCTACCTACCTACCTATCTCTATCTATCTATCTACCTACCTACCTATCTCTATCTATCTACCTACCTACCTATCTGTATTTATCTATCTACCTACCTACCTATCTCTATCTATCTATCTACCTACCTACCTATCTCTATCTATCTACCTACCTACCTATCTGTATCTATCAATCTACTTACCTACCTATCTGTATCTATCATTCTACATACCTACCTATCTCTATCTATCTATCTACCTACCTACCTATCTGTATTTAAATATCTACCTACCTACCTATCTGTATCTATCTATCTACCTACCTACCTATCTGTATCTATGTATCTACCTACCTACCTATCTGTATCTATCAATCTACCTACCTACCTATCTCTATCTATCTACCTACCTACCTATCTGTATCTATCAATCTACTTACCTACCTATCTGTATCTATCATTCTACATACCTACCTATCTCTATCTATCTACCTACCTACCTATCTGTATCTATCAATCCACCTACCTACCTATCTCTATCTATCTATTTACCTACCTACCTATCTCTATCTATCTAACTACCTACCTACCTATCTGTATTTATCTATCTATCTACCTACCTATCTGTATCTATCTACCTACCTACCTATCTCTATCTATCTACCTACCTACCTATCTGTATCTATCTATCTACCTACCTACCTATCTATATCTATCAATCTACCTACCTACCTATCTGTATCTATCAATCTACTTACCTACCTATCTGTATCTATCATTCTACATACCTACCTATCTCTATCTATCTATCTACCTACCTACCTATCTGTATTTAAATATCTACCTACCTACCTATCTGTATCTATCTATCTACCTACCTACCTATCTGTATCTATCAATCTACCTACCTACCTATCTCTATCTATCTATCTACCTACCTACTTATCTCTATCTATCTACCTACCTACCTACCTATCTGTATTTATCTATCTATCTACCTACCTATCTGTATCTATCTACCTACCTACCTATCTCTATCTATCTATCTACCTACCTACCTATCTGTATCTATCTATATACCTACCTACCTATCTGTATCTATCTATCTACCTACCTACCTATCTGTATCTATCAATCTACCTACCTACCTATCTCTATCTATCTATCTACCTACCTACCTATCTCTATCTATCTACCTACCTACCTATCTGTATTTATCTATCTACCTACCTACCTATCTCTATCTATCTATCTACCTACCTACCTATCTCTATCTATCTACCTACCTACCTATCTGTATCTATCAATCTACTTACCTACCTATCTGTATCTATCATTCTACATACCTACCTATCTCTATCTATCTATCTACCTACCTACCTATCTGTATTTAAATATCTACCTACCTACCTATCTCTATCTATCTATCTACCTACCTACCTATCTGTATCTATCTATCTACCTACCTACCTATCTGTATCTATCAATCTACCTACCTACCTATCTCTATCTATCTACCTACCTACCTATCTGTATCTATCAATCTACTTACCTACCTATCTGTATCTATCATTCTACATACCTACCTATCTCTATCTATCTACCTACCTACCTATCTGTATCTATCAATCCACCTACCTACCTATCTCTATCTATCTATTTACCTACCTACCTATCTCTATCTATCTAACTACCTACCTACCTATCTGTATTTATCTATCTATCTACCTACCTATCTGTATCTATCTACCTACCTACCTATCTCTATCTATCTACCTACCTACCTATCTGTATCTATCTATCTACCTACCTACCTATCTATATCTATCAATCTACCTACCTACCTATCTGTATCTATCAATCTACTTACCTACCTATCTCTATCTATCTATCTACCTACCTACCTATCTCTATCTATCTACCTACCTACCTATCTGTATTTATCTATCTACCTACCTACCTATCTGTATCTATCTATCTACCTACCTACCTATCTGTATCTATCAATCTACCTACCTACCTATCTCTATCTATCTATCTACCTACCTACTTATCTCTATCTATCTATTTACCTACCTACCTATCTCTATCTATCTAACTACCTACCTACCTATCTGTATTTATCTATCTATCTACCTACCTATCTGTATCTACCTACCTACCTACCTATCTCTATCTATCTACCTACCTACCTATCTCTATCTATCTATCTACCTACCTACCTATCTGTATCTATCTATCTACCTACCTACCTATCTGTATCTATCTATCTACCTACCTACCTATCTGTATCTATCAATCTACCTACCTACCTATCTCTATCTATCTATCTACCTACCTACCTATCTGTATTTAAATATCTACCTACCTACCTATCTGTATCTATCTATCTATCTACCTACCTACCTATCTGTATCTATCAATCTACCTACCTACCTATCTCTATCTATCTATCTACCTACCTACTTATCTCTATCTATCTACCTACCTACCTACCTATCTGTATTTATCTATCTATCTACCTACCTATCTGTATCTATCTACCTACCTACCTATCTCTATCTATCTATCTACCTACCTACCTATCTGTATCTATCTATCTACCTACCTACCTATCTGTATCTATCTATCTACCTACCTACCTATCTGTATCTATCAATCTACCTACCTACCTATCTCTATCTATCTATCTACCTACCTACCTATCTCTATCTATCTACCTACCTACCTATCTGTATTTATCTATCTACCTACCTACCTATCTCTATCTATCTATCTACCTACCTACCTATCTCTATCTATCTACCTACCTACCTATCTGTATCTATCAATCTACTTACCTACCTATCTGTATCTATCATTCTACATACCTACCTATCTCTATCTATCTATCTACCTACCTACCTATCTGTATTTAAATATCTACCTACCTACCTATCTGTATCTATCTATCTACCTACCTACCTATCTGTATCTATGTATCTACCTACCTACCTATCTGTATCTATCAATCTACCTACCTACCTATCTCTATCTATCTACCTACCTACCTATCTGTATCTATCAATCTACTTACCTACCTATCTGTATCTATCATTCTACATACCTACCTATCTCTATCTATCTACCTACCTACCTATCTGTATCTATCAATCCACCTACCTACCTATCTCTATCTATCTATTTACCTACCTACCTATCTCTATCTATCTAACTACCTACCTACCTATCTGTATTTATCTATCTATCTACCTACCTATCTGTATCTATTTACCTACCTACCTATCTCTATCTATCTACCTACCTACCTATCTGTATCTATCTATCTACCTACCTACCTATCTATATCTATCAATCTACCTACCTACCTATCTGTATCTATCAATCTACTTACCTACCTATCTGTATCTATCATTCTACATACCTACCTATCTCTATCTATCTATCTACCTACCTACCTATCTGTATTTAAATATCTACCTACCTACCTATCTGTATCTATCTATCTACCTACCTACCTATCTGTATCTATCAATCTACCTACCTACCTATCTCTATCTATCTATCTACCTACCTACTTATCTCTATCTATCTACCTACCTACCTACCTATCTGTATTTATCTATCTATCTACCTACCTATCTGTATCTATCTATCTACCTACCTACCTATCTCTATCTATCTACCTACCTACCTATCTGTATCTATCAATCTACTTACCTACCTATCTGTATCTATCATTCTACATACCTACCTATCTCTATCTATCTATCTACCTACCTACCTATCTGTATTTAAATATCTACCTACCTACCTATCTCTATCTATCTATCTATCTACCTACCTACCTATCTGTATCTATCTATCTACCTACCTACCTATCTGTATCTATCAATCTACCTACCTACCTATCTCTATCTATCTACCTACCTACCTATCTGTATCTATCAATCTACTTACCTACCTATCTGTATCTATCATTCTACATACCTACCTATCTCTATCTATCTACCTACCTACCTATCTGTATCTATCAATCCACCTACCTACCTATCTCTATCTATCTATTTACCTACCTACCTATCTCTATCTATCTAACTACCTACCTACCTATCTGTATTTATCTATCTATCTACCTACCTATCTGTATCTATCTACCTACCTACCTATCTCTATCTATCTACCTACCTACCTATCTGTATCTATCTATCTACCTACCTACCTATCTATATCTATCAATCTACCTACCTACCTATCTGTATCTATCAATCTACTTACCTACCTATCTCTATCTATCTATCTACCTACCTACCTATCTCTATCTATCTACCTACCTACCTATCTATATTTATCTATCTACCTACCTACCTATCTGTATCTATCTATCTACCTACCTACCTATCTGTATCTATCAATCTACCTACCTACCTATCTCTATCTATCTATCTACCTACCTACTTATCTCTATCTATCTATTTACCTACCTACCTATCTCTATCTATCTAACTACCTACCTACCTATCTGTATTTATCTATCTATCTACCTACCTATCTGTATCTATCTACCTACCTACCTATCTCTATCTATCTACCTACCTACCTATCTGTATCTATCAATCCACCTACCTACCTATCTCTATCTATCTATTTACCTACCTACCTATCTCTATCTATCTAACTACCTACCTACCTATCTGTATTTATCTATCTATCTACCTACCTATCTGTATCTATCTACCTACCTACCTATCTCTATCTATCTATCTACCTACCTACCTATCTGTATCTATCTATCTACCTACCTACCTACCTATCTGTATCTATCTATCTACCTAGCTACCTATCTGTATCTATCAATCTACCTACCTACCTATCTCTATCTATCTATCTACCTACCTACCTATCTCTATCTATCTACCTACCTACCTATCTGTATTTATCTATCTACCTACCTACCTATCTCTATCTATCTATCTATCTACCTACCTACCTATCTCTATCTATCTACCTACCTACCTATCTGTATCTATCTATCTACCTACCTACCTATCTATATCTATCAATCTACCTACCTACCTATCTGTATCTATCAATCTACTTACCTACCTATCTGTATCTATCATTCTACATACCTACCTATCTCTATCTATCTATCTACCTACCTACCTATCTGTATTTAAATATCTACCTACCTACCTATCTGTATCTATCTATCTACCTACCTACCTATCTGTATTTATCTATCTATCTACCTACCTATCTGTATCTATCTACCTACCTACCTATCTGTATCTATCAATCTACCTACCTACCTATCTCTATCTATCTATCTACCTACCTACCTATCTCTATCTATCTACCTACCTACCTATCTGTATTTATCTATCTACCTACCTACCTATCTCTATCTATCTATCTACCTACCTACCTATCTCTATCTATCTACCTACCTACCTATCTGTATCTATCAATCTACTTACCTACCTATCTGTATCTATCATTCTACATACCTACCTATCTCTATCTATCTATCTACCTACCTACCTATCTGTATTTAAATATCTACCTACCTACCTATCTGTATCTATCTATCTACCTACCTACCTATCTGTATCTATCAATCTACCTACCTACCTATCTCTATCTATCTATCTACCTACCTACTTATCTCTATCTATCTACCTACCTACCTACCTATCTGTATTTATCTATCTATCTACCTACCTATCTGTATCTATCTACCTACCTACCTATCTCTATCTATCTATCTACCTACCTACCTATCTGTATCTATCTATCTACCTACCTACCTATCTGTATCTATCTATCTACCTACCTACCTATCTGTATCTATCAATCTACCTACCTACCTATCTCTATCTATCTATCTACCTACCTACCTATCTCTATCTATCTACCTACCTACCTATCTGTATTTATCTATCTACCTACCTACCTATCTCTATCTATCTATCTACCTACCTACCTATCTGTATCTATCTATCTACCTACCTACCTATCTCTATCTATCTATCTACCTACCTACCTATCTGTATTTAAATATCTACCTACCTACCTATCTCTATCTATCTATCTACCTACCTACCTATCTGTATCTATCTATCTACCTACCTACCTATCTGTATCTATCATTCTACATACCTACCTATCTCTATCTATCTATCTACCTACCTACCTATCTGTATTTAAATATCTACCTACCTACCTATCTGTATCTATCTATCTACCTACCTACCTATCTGTATCTATCAATCTACCTACCTACCTATCTGTATCTATCTACCTACCTACCTACCTATCTGTATTTATCTATCTATCTACCTACCTATCTCTATCTATCTACGTACCTACCTATCTCTATCTATCTATGTACCTACCTACCTATCTCTATCTATCTATCTACCTACCTACCTATCTGTATTTATCTATCTACCTAACTACCTTTCTCTATCTATCTACCTACCTACCTATCTATAATTATCTATCTACCTACCTACCTATCTGTATCTATCAATCTACCTACCTACCTATCTCTATCTATCTACCTACCTACCTATCTCTATCTATCTACCTACCTACCTATCTGTATCTATCAATCTACCTACCTACCTATGTCTATCTATCTACCTACCTACCTATCTCTATCTATCTATCTACCTACCTACCTATCTGTATCTATCAATCTACCTACCTACCTATCTCTATCTATCTATCTACCTACCTACCTATCTCTATCTATCTACCTACCTACCTACCTATCTGTATTTATCTATCTATCTACCTACCTATCTGTATCTATCTACCTACCTACCTTTCTCTATCTATCTATCTACCTACCTACCTATCTGTATCTATCTATCTACCTACCTACCTATCTGTATCTATCAATCTACCTACCTACCTATGTCTATCTATCTACCTACCTACCTATCTCTATCTATCTACCTACCTACCTATCTGTATCTATCAATCTACATACCTACCTATCTCTATCTATCTATCTACCTACCTACCTATCTGTATCTATCTATCTACCTACCTACCTATCTGTATCTATCAATCCACCTACCTACCTTTCTCTATCTATCTATCTACCTACCTACCTATCTGTATCTATCTATCTACCTACCTACCTATCTGTATCTATCTATCTACCTACCTACCTATCTGTATCTATCATTCTACATACCTACCTATCTCTATCTATCTATCTACCTACCTACCTA
Source organism: Crotalus adamanteus (assembly GCA_039797435.1). NCBI lineage: Eukaryota > Metazoa > Chordata > Lepidosauria > Squamata > Viperidae > Crotalus > Crotalus adamanteus. The sequence continues at coordinate 10,069,328 of CM077929.1, read as the reverse complement.
TCTGTATTTAAATATCTACCTACCTACCTATCTGTATCTATCTATCTACCTACCTACCTATCTGTATCTATCAATCTACCTACCTACCTATCTCTATCTATCTATCTACCTACCTACTTATCTCTATCTATCTACCTACCTACCTACCTATCTGTATTTATCTATCTATCTACCTACCTATCTGTATCTATCTACCTACCTACCTATCTCTATCTATCTATCTACCTACCTACCTATCTGTATCTATCTATCTACCTATCTACCTATCTGTATCTATCAATCTACCTACCTACCTATCTCTATCTATCTATCTACCTACCTACCTATCTCTATCTATCTACCTACCTACCTACCTATCTGTATTTATCTATCTACCTACCTACCTATCTCTATCTATCTATCTACCTACCTACCTATCTGTATCTATCTATCTACCTACCTACCTATCTGTATCTATCAATCTACCTACCTACCTATCTGTAGCTATCTACCTACCTACCTATCTGTATCTATCAATCTACCTACCTACCTATCTGTAGATATCTACCTACCTACCTATCTCTATCTATCTATCTACCTACCTACCTATCTGTATCTATCTATCTATCTACCTACCTACCTATCTGTATCTATCAATCTATCTACCTACCTATCTCTATCTATCTATCTACCTACCTACCTATCTGTATCTATCTATCTACATACCTACCTATCTGTATCTATCAATCTACCTACCTACCTATCTCTATCTATATACCTACCTACCTACCTATCTGTATCTATCAATCTACCTACCTACCTATCTCTATCTATCTACCTACCTACCTACCTATCTGTATCTATCAATCTACCTACCTACCTATCTGTATCTATCAATCTACTTACCTACCTCTCTGTATCTATCATTCTACCTACCTACCTATCTGTATCTATCTACCTACCTACCTATATGTATCTATCAATCTACTTACCTACCTATCTGTATCTATCATTCTACATACCTACCTATCTCTATCTATCTATCTACCTACCTACCTATCTGTATTTAAATATCTACATACCTACCTATCTGTATCTATCTATCTACCTACCTACCTATCTGTATCTATCTATCTACCTACCTACCTATCTGTATCTATCAATCTACCTACCTACCTATCTCTATCTATCTACCTACCTACCTATCTGTATCTATCAATCTACTTACCTACCTATCTGTATCTATCATTCTACATACCTACCTATCTCTATCTATCTACCTACCTACCTATCTGTATCTATCAATCCACCTACCTACCTATCTCTATCTATCTATTTACCTACCTACCTATCTCTATCTATCTAACTACCTACCTATCTCTATCTATCTACCTACCTACCTATCTGTATCTATCTATCTACCTACCTACCTATCTATATCTATCAATCTACCTACCTACCTATCTGTATCTATCAATCTACTTACCTACCTATCTGTATCTATCATTCTACATACCTACCTATCTCTATCTATCTATCTACCTACCTACCTATCTGTATTTAAATATCTACCTACCTACCTATCTGTATCTATCTATCTACCTACCTACCTATCTGTATTTATCTATCTATCTACCTACCTATCTGTATCTATCTACCTACCTACCTATCTGTATCTATCTATCTACCTACCTACCTATCTGTATCTATCTATCTACCTACCTACCTATCTGTATCTATCAATCTACCTACCTACCTATCTGTATCTATCAATCTACCTACCTACCTATCTCTATCTATCTATCTACCTACCTACTTATCTCTATCTATCTACCTACCTACCTACCTATCTGTATTTATCTATCTATCTACCTACCTATCTGTATCTATCTACCTACCTACCTATCTCTATCTATCTATCTACCTACCTACCTATCTCTATCTATCTACCTACCTACCTATCTGTATTTATCTATCTACCTACCTACCTATCTCTATCTATCTATCTACCTACCTACCTATCTCTATCTATCTACCTACCTACCTATCTGTATCTATCAATCTACTTACCTACCTATCTGTATCTATCATTCTACATACCTACCTATCTCTATCTATCTACCTACCTACCTATCTGTATCTATCAATCCACCTACCTACCTATCTCTATCTATCTATTTACCTACCTACCTATCTCTATCTATCTAACTACCTACCTACCTATCTGTATTTATCTATCTATCTACCTACCTATCTGTATCTATCTACCTACCTACCTATCTCTATCTATCTACCTACCTACCTATCTGTATCTATCTATCTACCTACCTACCTATCTATATCTATCAATCTACCTACCTACCTATCTGTATCTATCAATCTACTTACCTACCTATCTGTATCTATCATTCTACCTACCTACCTATCTCTATCTATCTATCTACCTACCTACCTATCTGTATCTATCTATCTACCTACCTACCTATCTGTATCTATCAATCTACCTACCTACCTATCTCTATCTATCTATCTACCTACCTACCTATCTCTATCTATCTACCTACCTACCTATCTGTATTTATCTATCTACCTACCTACCTATCTCTATCTATCTATCTACCTACCTACCTATCTCTATCTATCTACCTACCTACCTATCTCTATCTATCTACCTACCTACCTACCTATCTGTATTTATCTATCTATCTACCTACCTATCTGTATATATCTACCTACCTACCTATCTCTATCTATCTACCTACCTACCTATCTGTATTTATCTATCTATCTACCTACCTATCTGTATCTATCAATCTACATACCTACCTATCTGTATTTATCTATCTATCTACCTACCTATCTGTATCTATCAATCTACATACCTACCTATCTCTATCTATCTATCTACCTACCTACCTATCTGTATTTATCTATCTACCTACCTACCTACCTCTATCTATCAATCTACTTACCTACCTATCTGTATCTATCATTCTACATACCTACCTATCTCTATCTATCTATCTACCTACCTACCTATCTCTATCTATCTACCTACATACCTACCTATCTTTATTTATCTATCTACCTACATACCTATCTCTATCTATCTATCTACCTACCTACCTATCTGTATCTATCTATCTACCTACCTACCTATCTGTATCTATCAATCTACCTACCTACCTATCTGTAGCTATCTACCTACCTACCTATCTGTAGCTATCAATCTACCTACCTACCTATCTGTATCTATCAATCTACTTACCTACCTATCTGTATCTATCATTCTACATACCTACCTATCTCTATCTATCTGTCTACCTACCTACCTATCTGTATTTATCTATCTACCTACCTACCTATCTGTATCTATCTACCTACCTACTTATCTGTATCTATCAATCTACCTACCTACCTATCTCTATCTATCTATCTATTTACCTACCTACCTATCTCTATCTATCTACCTACCTACCTACCTATCTGTATTTAACTATCTATCTACCTACCTATCTGTATCTATCTACCTACCTACCTATCTCTATCTATCTATCTACCTACCTACCTATCTGTATCTATCTATCTACCTACCTACCTATCTGTATCTATCAATCTACCTACCTACCTATCTGTATCTATCAATCTACTTACCTGCCTATCTGTATCTATCATTCTACATACCTACCTATCTCTATCTATCTATCTATCTACCTACCTATCTGTATTTATCTATCTACCTACCTACCTATCTGTATCTATCTATCTACCTACCTACCTATCTGTATCTATCAATCTACCTACCTACCTATCTCTATCTATCTATCTATCTACCTACCTACCTATCTCTATCTATCTACCTACCTACCTACCTATCTGTATTTATCTATCTATCTACCTACCTATCTCTATCTATCTACGTACCTACCTATCTCTATCTATCTATGTACCTACCTACCTATCTCTATCTATCTATCTACCTACCTACCTATCTGTATTTATCTATCTACCTAACTACCTTTCTCTATCTATCTATCTACCTACCTACCTATCTATAATTATCTATCTACCTACCTACCTATCTGTATCTATCAATCTACCTACCTACCTATCTCTATCTATCTACCTATCTCTATCTATCTATCTACCTATCTACCTATCTGTATCTATCAATCTACCTACCTACCTATGTCTATCTATCTACCTACCTACCTATCTCTATCTATCTATCTACCTACCTACCTATCTGTATCTATCAATCTACCTACCTACCTATCTCTATCTATCTATCTACCTACCTACCTATCTCTATCTACCTACCTACCTACCTACCTATCTGTATTTATCTATCTATCTACCTACCTATCTGTATCTATCTACCTACCTACCTTTCTCTATCTATCTATCTACCTACCTACCTATCTGTATCTATCTATCTACCTACCTACCTATCTGTATCTATCAATCTACCTACCTACCTATGTCTATCTATCTACCTACCTACCTATCTCTATCTATCTATCTACCTACCTATCTGTATCTATCAATCTACATACCTACCTATCTCTATCTATCTATCTACTTACCTACCTATCTGTATCTATCTATCTACCTACCTACCTATCTGTATCTATCAATCTACCTACCTACCTATCTCTATCTATCTATCTATCTATCTACCTACCTACCTCTCTCTATCTATCTACCTACCTATCTGTATTTATCTATCTATCTACCTACCTATCTCTATCTATCTACGTACCTACCTATCTCTATCTATCTATGTACCTACCTACCTATCTCTATCTATCTATCTACCTACCTACCTATCTGTATTTATCTATCTACCTAACTACCTTTCTCTATCTATCTATCTACCTACCTACCTATCTATAATTATCTATCTACCTACCTACCTATCTGTATCTATCAATCTACCTACCTACCTATGTCTATCTATCTACCTACCTACCTATCTCTATCTATCTATCTATCTACCTACCTACCTATCTGTATCTATCAATCTACCTACCTACCTATCTCTATCTATCTATCTACCTACCTACCTATCTCTATCTATCTACCTACATACCTATCTCTATCTATCTATCTACCTACCTACCTATCTGTATCTATCAATCTACATACCTACCTATCTCTATCTATCTATCTACCTACCTACCTATCTGTATCTATCTACCTACCTACCTATCTGTATCTATCAATCTACCTACCTACCTTTCTCTATCTATCTATCTCCCTACCTACCTATCTGTATCTATCTATCTACCTACCTACCTATCTGTATCTATCTATCTACCTACCTACCTATCTGTATCTATCAATCTACCTACCTACCTATCTCTATCTATCTATCTACCTACCTACCTATCTCTATATATCTACCTACCTACCTACCTATCTGTATTTATCTATCTATCTACCTACCTATCTGTATCTATCTACCTACCTACCTATCTCTATCTATCTATCTACCTACCTACCTATCTCTATCTATCTATCTACCTACCTACCTATCTGTATTTATCTATCTATTTACCTACCTTTCTGTATCTATCTATCTACCTACCTACCTATCTGTATCTATCAATCTACCTACCTACCTATGTCTATCTATCTACCTTCCTACCTATCTCTATCTATCTATCTATCTACCTACCTACCTATCTGTATCTATCTATCTACCTACCTACCTATCTGTATCTATCAATCTACCTACCTACCTATGTCTATCTATCTACCTACCTACCTATCTCTATCTATCTATCTACCTACCTACCTATCTGTATCTATCTATCTACCTACCTACCTATCTGTATCTATCAATCTACCTACCTACCTATCTGTATCTATCGATCTACTTACCTACCTATCTGTATCTATCATTCTACATACCTACCTATCTCTATCTATCTATCTACCTACCTACCTATCTGTATTTATCTATCTACCTACTTACCTATCTGTATCTATCTATCTACCTACCTACCTATCTCTATCTATCTACCTAACTACCTACCTATCTATATTTATCTATCTATCTACCTACCTATCTGTATCTATCTACCTACCTACCTATCTCTATCTATCTATCTACCTACCTACCTATCTGTATCTATCTATCTACCTACCTACCTATCTCTATCTACCTACCTACCTACCTATCTGTATTTATCTATCTATCTACCTACCTATCTGTATCTATCTACCTACCTACCTATCTCTATCTATCTATCTACCTACCTACCTATCTCTATCTATCTATTTACCTACCTACCTATCTGTATTTATCTATCTACCTACCTACCTATCTCTATCTATCTATTTACCTACCTACCTATCTGTATTTATCTATCTACCTACCTACCTTTCTCTATCTATCTATCTACCTACCTACCTATCTGTATCTATCTATCTATCTACCTACCTATCTGTATCTATCAATCTACCTACCTACCTATGTCTATCTATCTACCTACCTACCTATCTCTATCCATCTATCTACCTACCTACCTATCTGTATCTATCAATCTACATACCTACCTATCTCTATCTATCTATCTACCTACCTACCTATCTCTATCTATCTACCTACCTACCTACCTAACTGTATTTATCTATCTATCTACCTACCTATCTGTATCTGTCTACCTACCTACCTATCTCTATCTATCTATCTACCTACCTACCTATCTCTATCTATCTATCTACCTACCTACCTATCTGTATTTATCTATCTACTTACCTACCTTTCTCTATCTATCTATCCACCTACCTACCTATGTCTATCTATCTACCTACCTACCTACCTCTATCTATCTATCTACCTACCTACCTATCTGTATCTATCAATCTACACACCTACCTATCTCTATCTATCTATCTATCTACTTACCTACCTATCTGTATCTATCTATCTACCTACCTTCCTATCTGTATCTATCTATCTACCTACCTACCTATCTGTATCTATCAATCTACCTACCTACCTATCTCTATCTATCTATCTTCCTACCTACCTATCTCTATCTATCTACCTACCTACCTATCTGTATTTATCTATCTATATATCTACCTATCTGTATCTATCTATCTACCTACCTACCTATCTGTATTTATCTATCTACCTACCTACATTTCTCTATCTATCTATCTACCTACCTACCTATCTGTATCTATCTATCTACCTACCTACCTATCTGTATCTATCAATCTACCTACCTACCTATGTCTATCTATCTACCTACCTACCTACCTCTATCTTTCTATCTACCTACCTACCTATCTGTATCTATCAATCTACACACCTACCTATCTCTATCTATCTATCTACCTACCTACCTATCTGTATTTATCTATCTACCTACCTACCTATCTGTATCTATCTATCTACCTACCTACCTATCTGTATCTATCAATCTACCTACCTACCTATCTCTATCTATCTATTTACCTACCTACCTATCTCTATCTATCTACCTACCTACCTACCTATCTGTATTTATCTATCTATCTACCTACCTATCTGTATCTATCTACCTACCTACCTATCTATATCTATCTGACTACCTACCTATCTGTATCTATCTATCTACCTACCTACCTATCTGTATCTATCAATCTACCTACCTACCTATCTGTATCTATCAATCTACTTACCTACCTATCTGTATCTATATTCTACATACCTACCTATCTCTATCTATCTATCTATCTATCTACCTACCTACCTATCTGTATCTATCAATCCACCTACCTACCTATCTCTATCTATCTATTTACCTACCTACCTATCTCTATCTATCTACCTACCTACCTACCTATCTGTATTTATCTATCTATCTACCTACCTATCTGCATCTATCTACCTACCTACCTATCTCTATCTATCTACCTACCTACCTATCTGTATCTATCTATCTACCTACCTACCTATCTATATCTATCAATCTACCTACCTACCTATCTATATCTATCAATCTACTTACCTACCTATCTGTATCTATCATTCTACATACCTACCTATCTCTATCTATCTATCTACCTACCTACCTATCTGTATTTAAATATCTACCTACCTACCTATCTGTATCTATCTACCTACCTACCTACCTATCTGTATCTATCAATCTACCTACCTACCTATCTCTATCTATCTATCTACCTACCTACCTATCTCTATCTATCTACCTACCTACCTACCTATCTCTATTTATCTATCTACCTACCTATCTGTATCTATCTACCTACCTACCTATGTCTATCTATCTCTCTACCTACCTACCTTTCTCTATCTATCTATCTACCTACCTACCTATCTGTATCTATCTATCTACCTACCTACCTATCTGTATTTATCAATCTACCTACCTACCTATGTCTATCTATCTACCTACCTACCTATCTCTATCTATCTATCTACCTACCTACCTATCTGTGTCTATCAATCTACATACCTACTTATCTCTATCTATCTATCTACCTACCTACCTATCTGTATTTATCTATCTACCTACCTACCTATCTGTATCTATCTATCTACCTACCTACCTATCTGTATCTATCAATCTACCTACCTACCTATCTCTATGTATCTATCTACCTACCTACCTATCTCTATCTATCTACCTACCTACCTACCTATCTGTATTTATCTATCTATCTACCTACCTATCTGTATCTATCTACCTACCTACCTATCTCTATCTATCTATCTATCTACCTACCTACCTATCTCTATCTATCTATCTACCTACCTAACTATCTGTATTTATCTACCTACCTACCTACCTTTCTCTATCTATCTATCTACCTACCTACCTATCTGTATCTATCTATCTACCTACCTACCTATCTGTATCTATCAATCTACCTACCTATCTGTATCTATCAATCTACATACCTACCTATCTCTATCTGTCTATCTATCTACCTACCTACCTACCTATCTGTATTTATCTATCTATCTACCTACCTATCTGTATCTATCTACCTACCTACCTATCTCTATCTATCTATCTACCTACCTATCTCTATCTATCTATTTACCTACCTACCTATCTGTATTTATCTATCTACCTACCTACCTTTCTCTATCTATCTATCTACCTACCTACCTATCTGTATCTATCAATCTACCTACCTACCTATCTGTATCTATCAATCTACCTACCTACCTATGTCTATCTATCTACCTACCTACCTATCTCTATCTACCTATCTATATATCTATCTACCTACCTACCTATCTCTATCTATCTACCTACCTACCTACCTATCTGTATTTATCTATCTATCTACCTACCTATCTGTATCTATCTACCTACCTACCTATCTCTATCTATCTATCTACATACCTACCTATCTGTATCTATCTATCTACCTACCTACCTATCTGTATCTATCAATCTACCTACCTACCTATCTGTATCTATCAATCTACTTACCTACCTATCTGTATCTATCATTCTACATACCTACCTATCTCTATCTATCTATCTACCTACCTACCTATCTGTATTTATCTATCTACCTACCTACCTATCTGTATCTATCTATCTACCTACCTACCTATCTGTATCTATCAATCTACCTACCTACCAATCACTATCTATCTACCTACCTACCTACCTATCTGTATTTATCTATCTATCTATGTACCTATCTGTATCTATCTACCTACCTACCTATGTCTATCTATCTCTCTACCTACCTACCTTTCTCTATCTATCTATCTACCTACCTACCTATCTGTATCTATCTATCTACCTACCTACCTATCTGTATCTATCAATCTACCTACCTACCTATGTCTATCTATCTACCTACCTACCTATCTCTATCTATCTATCTACCTAACTACCTATCTGTATCTATCAATCTACATACCTACTTATCTCTATCTATCTATCTACCTACCTACCTATCTGTATTTATCTATCTACCTACCTACCTATCTGTATCTATCTATCTACCTACCTACCTATCTGTATCTATCAATCTACCTACCTATCTGTATCTATCATTCTACATACCTACCTATCTCTATCTATCTACCTACCTACCTATCTGTATTTATCTATCTACCTACCTACCTATCTGTATCTATCAATCTACCTACCTACCTATCTCTATCTATCTATCTACCTACCTACCTATCTCTATCTACCTACCTACCTACCTATCTGTATTTATCTATCTATCTACCTACCTTTCTGTATCTGTCTACCTACCTACCTATCTCTATCTATCTACCTACCTACCTATCTCTATCTATCTATCTACCTACCTACCTATCTGTATTTATCTATCTACTTACCTACATTTCTCTATCTATCTATCTACCTACCTACCTATCTGTATCTATCTATCTACCTACCTACCTATCTGTATCTATCAATCTACCTACCTACCTATCTGTATCTATCAATCTACCTACCTACCTATCTGTATCTATCAATCTACTTGCCTACCTATCTGTATCAATCATTCTACATACCTACCTATCTCTATCTATCTATCTACCTACCTACCTATCTGTATTTATCTATCTACCTACCTACCTATCTGTATCTATCTATCTACCTACCTACCTATCTCTATCTATCAATCTACCTACCTACCTATCTCTATCAATCTATCTACCTACCTACCTATCTCTATCTATCTACCTAACTACCTACCTATCTGTATTTATCTATCTATCTACTTACCTATCTGTATCTATCTACCTACCTACCTATCTCTATCTATCTATCTACCTACCTACCTATCTGTATCTATCTATCTACCTACCTACCTATCTGTATCTATCAATCTACCTACCTACCTATCTGTATCTATCAATCTACTTACCTACCTATCTGTATCTATCATTCTACATACCTACCTATCTCTATCTATCTATCTACCTACCTACCTATCTGTATTTATCTATCTACCTACCTACCTATCTGTATCTATCTATCTACCTACCTACCTATCTCTATCTATCTATCTACATACCTACCTATCTCTATCTATCTACCTACCTACCTACCTATCTGTATTTATCTATCTACCTACCTATCTGTATCTATCTACCTACCTACCTATCTCTATCTATCTATCTACCTACCTACCTATCTGTATTTATCTATCTACCTACCTACCTATCTGTATCTATCTACCTACCTACCTATCTGTATCTATCTATCTACCTACCTACCTATCTGTATCTATCAATCTACCTACCTACCTATGTCTATCTATCTACCTACCTACCTATCTCTATCTATCTATCTACCTACCTACCTATCTGTATCTATCAATCTACATACCTACCTATCTGTATCTATCAATCTACCTACCTACCTATCTCTATCTATCTATCTACCTACCTACCTATCTCTATCTATCTACCTACCTACCTATCTGTATCTATCAATCTAACTACCTACCTATCTCTATCTATCTATCTACCTACCTACCTATCTCTATCTATCTACCTACCTACCTATCTGTATTTATCTATCTATCTATCTACCTATCTGTATCTATCTATCTACCTACCTACCTATCTGTATTTATCTATCTACCTACCTACATTTCTCTATCTATCTATCTATCTACCTACCTACCTATCTGTATCTATCTATCTACCTACCTACCTATCTGTATCTATCAATCTACCTACCTACCTATGTCTATCTATCTACCTACCTACCTACCTCTATCTATCTATCTACCTACCTACCTATCTGTATCTATCAATCTACACACCTACCTATCTCTATCTATCTATCTACCTACCTACCTATCTGTATTTATCTATCTACCTACCTACCTATCTGTATCTATCTATCTACCTACCTACCTATCTGTATCTATCAATATACCTACCTACCTATCTCTATCTATCTATTTACCTACCTACCTATCTCTATCTATCTACCTACCTACCTATCTGTATTTATCTATCTATCTACCTACCTATCTGTATCTATCTACCTACCTACCTATCTATATCTATCTATCTACCTACCTATCTGTATCTATCTATCTACCTACCTACCTATCTGTATCTATCTATCTACCTACCTACCTATCTGTATCTATCAATCTACTTACCTACCTATCTGTATCTATCATTCTACATACCTACCTATCTCTATCTATCTATCTACCTACCTACCTATCTGTATCTATCAATCCACCTACCTACCTATCTCTATCTATCTATTTACCTACCTACCTATCTCTATCTATCTACCTACCTACCTACCTATCTGTATTTATCTATCTATCTACCTACCTATCTGCATCTATCTACATACCTACCTATCTGTATTTATCTATCTATCTACCTACCTATCTGTATCTATCAATCTACATACCTACCTATCTCTATCTATCTATCTACCTACCTACCTATCTGTATTTATCTATCTACCTACCTACCTACCTCTATCTATCAATCTACTTACCTACCTATCTGTATCTATCATTCTACATACCTACCTATCTCTATCTATCTATCTACCTACCTACCTATCTCTATCTATCTACCTACATACCTACCTATCTTTATTTATCTATCTACCTACATACCTATCTCTATCTATCTATCTACCTACCTACCTGTCTGTATCTATCTATCTACCTACCTACCTATCTGTATCTATCAATCTACCTACCTACCTATCTGTAGCTACCTACCTACCTACATATCTCTATCTATCTATCTACCTACCTACCTATCTGTATCTATCTATCTACCTACCTACCTATCTGTATCTATCAATCTACCTACCTACCTATCTGTATCTATCAATCTACTTACCTGCCTATCTGTATCTATCATTCTACATACCTACCTATCTCTATCTATCTATCTATCATCCTACCTATCTGTATTTATCTATCTACCTACCTACCTATCTGTATCTATCTATCTACCTACCTACCTATCTCTATCTATCTATCTATCTATCTACCTACCTACCTACCTATCTCTATCTATCTACCTACCTACCTACCTATCTGTATTTATCTATCTATCTACCTACCTATCTCTATCTATCTACGTACCTACCTATCTCTATCTATCTATGTACCTACCTACCTATCTCTATCTATCTATCTACCTACCTACCTATCTGTATTTATCTATCTACCTAACTACCTTTCTCTATCTATCTATCTACCTACCTACCTATCTATAATTATCTATCTATCTACCTACCTATCTGTATCTATCAATCTACCTACCTACCTATCTCTATCTATCTACCTACCTACCTATCTCTATCTATCTATCTACCTACCTACCTATCTGTATCTATCAATCTACCTACCTACCTATGTCTATCTATCTACCTACCTACCTATCTCTATCTATCTATCTACCTACCTACCTATCTGTATCTATCAATCTACCTACCTACCTATCTCTATCTATCTATCTACCTACCTACCTATCTCTATCTATCTACCTACCTACCTACCTATCTGTATTTATCTATCTATCTACCTACCTATCTGTATCGATCTACCTACCTACCTTTCTCTATCTATCTATCTAGCTACCTACCTATCTGTATCTATCTATCTACCTACCTACCTATCTGTATCTATCAATCTACCTACCTACCTATGTCTATCTATCTACCTACCTACCTATCTCTATCTATCTACCTACCTACCTATCTGTATCTATCAATCTACATACCTACCTATCTCTATCTATCTATCTACCTACCTACCTATCTGTATCTATCTATCTACCTACCTACCTATCTGTATCTATCAATCTACCTACCTACCTTTCTCTATCTATCTATCTACCTACCTACCTATCTGTATCTATCTATCTACCTACCTACCTATCTGTATCTATCTATCTACCTACCTACCTATCTGTATCTATCATTCTACATACCTACCTATCTCTATCTATCTATCTATCTACCTACCTACCTATCTGTATTTAAATATCTACCTACCTACCTATCTGTATCTATCTATCTACCTACCTACCTATCTGTATCTATCAATCTACCTACCTACCTATCTCTATCTATCTATCTACCTACCTACTTATCTCTATCTATCTACCTACCTACCTATCTGTATTTATCTATCTATCTACATACCTATCTGTATCTATCTACCTACCTACCTATCTCTATCTATCTATCTACCTACCTACCTATCTTTATCTATCTATCTACCTACCTACCTATCTGTATCTATCTATCTACCTACCTACCTATCTGTATCTATCAATCTACCTACCTACCTATCTCTATCTATCTATCTACCTACCTACCTATCTCTATCTATCTACCTACCTACCTACCTATCTGTATTTATCTATCTACCTACCTACCTATCTGTATCTATCTATCTACCTACCTACCTATCTGTATCTATCTATCTACCTACCTACCTATCTGTATCTATCTATCTACCTACCTACCTATCTGTATCTATCTACCTACCTACCTATCTGTATCTATCAATCTACCTACCTTCCTATCTGTAGCTATCTACCTACCTACCTATCTGTATCTATCAATCTACCTACCTACCTATCTGTATCTATCAATCTACTTACCTACCTATCTGTATCTATCATTCTACATACCTACCTATCTCTATCTATCTATCTACTTACCTACCTATCTGTATTTATCTATCTACCTACCTACCTATCTTTATCTATCTACCTACCTACCTACCTATCTGTATCTATCAATCTACCTACCTACCTATCTCTATCTATCTATTTACCTACCTACCTATCTCTATCTATCTACCTACCTACCTACCTATCTGTATTTATCTATCTATCTACCTACCTATCTGTATCTATCTACCTACCTACCTATCTCTATCTATCTACCTACCTACCTATCTGTATCTATCTATCTACCTACCTACCTATCTGTATCTATCAATCTACCTACCTACCTATCTGTATCTATCAATCTACTTACCTACCTATCTGTATCTATCATTCTACATACCTACCTATCTCTATCTATCTACCTACCTACCTATCAGTATCTATCAATCCACCTACCTACCTATCTCTATCTATCTATTTACCTACCTACCTATCTCTATCTATCTAACTACCAGCTACCTATCTGTATTTATCTATCTATCTACCTACCTATCTGTATCTATCTACCTACCTACCTATCTCTATCTATCTACCTACCTACCTATCTGTATCTATCTATCTACCTACCTACCTATCTATATCTATCAATCTACCTACCTACCTATCTGTATCTATCAATCTACTTACCTACCTATCTGTATCTATCATTCTACATACCTACCTATCTCTATCTATCTATCTACCTACCTACCTATCTGTATTTAAATATCTACCTACCTACCTATCTGTATCTATCTATCTACCTACCTACCTATCTGTATCTATCAATCTACCTACCTACCTATCTCTATCTATCTATCTACCTACCTACTTATCTCTATCTATCTACCTACCTACCTACCTATCTGTATTTATCTATCTATCTACCTACCTATCTGTATCTATCTACCTACCTACCTATCTCTATCTATCTATCTACCTACCTACCTATCTGTATCTATCTATCTACCTACCTACGTATCTGTATCTATCTATCTACCTACCTACCTATCTGTATCTATCTATCTACCTACCTACCTATCTGTATCTATCTACCTACCTACCTATCTGTATCTATCAATCTACCTACCTTCCTATCTGTAGCTATCTACCTACCTACCTATCTGTATCTATCAATCTACCTACCTACCTATCTGTATCTATCAATCTACTTACCTACCTATCTGTATCTATCATTCTACATACCTACCTATCTCTATCTATCTATCTACTTACCTACCTATCTGTATTTATCTATCTACCTACCTACCTATCTGTATCTATCTACCTACCTACCTACCTATCTGTATCTATCAATCTACCTACCTACCTATCTCTATCTATCTATTTACCTACCTACCTATCTCTATCTATCTACCTACCTACCTACCTATCTGTATTTATCTATCTATCTACCTACCTATCTGTATCTATCTACCTACCTACCTATCTCTATCTATCTACCTACCTACCTATCTGTATCTATCTATCTACCTACCTACCTATCTGTATCTATCAATCTACCTACCTACCTATCTGTATCTATCAATCTACTTACCTACCTATCTGTATCTATCATTCTACATACCTACCTATCTCTATCTATCTACCTACCTACCTATCAGTATCTATCAATCCACCTACCTACCTATCTCTATCTATCTATTTACCTACCTACCTATCACTATCTATCTAACTACCAGCTACCTATCTGTATTTATCTATCTATCTACCTACCTATCTGTATCTATCTACCTACCTACCTATCTCTATCTATCTACCTACCTACCTATCTGTATCTATCTATCTACCTACCTACCTATCTATATCTATCAATCTACCTACCTACCTATCTGTATCTATCAATCTACTTACCTACCTATCTGTATCTATCATTCTACATACCTACCTATCTCTATCTATCTATCTACCTACCTACCTATCTGTATTTAAATATCTACCTACCTACCTATCTGTATCTATCTATCTACCTACCTACCTATCTGTATCTATCAATCTACCTACCTACCTATCTCTATCTATCTATCTACCTACCTACTTATCTCTATCTATCTACCTACCTACCTACCTATCTGTATTTATCTATCTATCTACCTACCTATCTGTATCTATCTACCTACCTACCTATCTCTATCTATCTATCTACCTACCTACCTATCTGTATCTATCTATCTACCTACCTACGTATCTGTATCTATCTATCTACCTACCTACCTATCTGTATCTATCAATCTACCTACCTACCTATCTCTATCTATCTATCTACCTACCTACCTATCTCTATCTATCTACCTACCTACCTACCTATCTGTATTTATCTATCTACCTACCTACCTATCTCTATCTATCTATCTACCTACCTACCTATCTGTATCTATCTATCTACCTACCTACCTATCTGTATCTATCAATCTACCTACCTACCTATCTGTAGCTATCTACCTACCTACCTATCTGTATCTATCAATCTACCTACCTACCTATCTGTAGCTATCTACCTACCTACCTATCTCTATCTATCTATCTACCTACCTACCTATCTGTATCTATCATTCTACATACCTACCTATCTCTATCTATCTATCTACCTACCTACCTATATGTATTTAAATATCTACCTACCTACCTATCTGTATCTATCTATCTACCTACCTACCTATCTGTATCTATCAATCTACCTACCTACCTATCTCTATCTATCTATCTACCTACCTACCTATCTGTATCTATCATTCTACATACCTACCTATCTCTATCTATCTATCTACCTACCTACCTATATGTATTTAAATATCTACCTACCTACCTATCTGTATCTATCTATCTACCTACCTACCTATCTGTATCTATCAATATACCTACCTACCTATCTCTATCTATCTATTTACCTACCTACCTATCTCTATCTATCTACCTACCTACCTATCTGTATTTATCTATCTATCTACCTACCTATCTGTATCTATCTACCTACCTACCTATCTATATCTATCTATCTACCTACCTATCTGTATCTATCTATCTACCTACCTACCTATCTGTATCTATCTATCTACCTACCTACCTATCTGTATCTATCAATCTACTTACCTACCTATCTGTATCTATCATTCTACATACCTACCTATCTCTATCTATCTATCTACCTACCTACCTATCTGTATCTATCAATCCACCTACCTACCTATCTCTATCTATCTATTTACCTACCTACCTATCTCTATCTATCTACCTACCTACCTACCTATCTGTATTTATCTATCTATCTACCTACCTATCTGCATCTATCTACATACCTACCTATCTGTATTTATCTATCTATCTACCTACCTATCTGTATCTATCAATCTACATACCTACCTATCTCTATCTATCTATCTACCTACCTACCTATCTGTATTTATCTATCTACCTACCTACCTACCTCTATCTATCAATCTACTTACCTACCTATCTGTATCTATCATTCTACATACCTACCTATCTCTATCTATCTATCTACCTACCTACCTATCTCTATCTATCTACCTACATACCTACCTATCTTTATTTATCTATCTACCTACATACCTATCTCTATCTATCTATCTACCTACCTACCTGTCTGTATCTATCTATCTACCTACCTACCTATCTGTATCTATCAATCTACCTACCTACCTATCTGTAGCTACCTACCTACCTACATATCTCTATCTATCTATCTACCTACCTACCTATCTGTATCTATCTATCTACCTACCTACCTATCTGTATCTATCAATCTACCTACCTACCTATCTGTATCTATCAATCTACTTACCTGCCTATCTGTATCTATCATTCTACATACCTACCTATCTCTATCTATCTATCTATCATCCTACCTATCTGTATTTATCTATCTACCTACCTACCTATCTGTATCTATCTATCTACCTACCTACCTATCTCTATCTATCTATCTATCTATCTACCTACCTACCTACCTATCTCTATCTATCTACCTACCTACCTACCTATCTGTATTTATCTATCTATCTACCTACCTATCTCTATCTATCTACGTACCTACCTATCTCTATCTATCTATGTACCTACCTACCTATCTCTATCTATCTATCTACCTACCTACCTATCTGTATTTATCTATCTACCTAACTACCTTTCTCTATCTATCTATCTACCTACCTACCTATCTATAATTATCTATCTATCTACCTACCTATCTGTATCTATCAATCTACCTACCTACCTATCTCTATCTATCTACCTACCTACCTATCTCTATCTATCTATCTACCTACCTACCTATCTGTATCTATCAATCTACCTACCTACCTATGTCTATCTATCTACCTACCTACCTATCTCTATCTATCTATCTACCTACCTACCTATCTGTATCTATCAATCTACCTACCTACCTATCTCTATCTATCTATCTACCTACCTACCTATCTCTATCTATCTACCTACCTACCTACCTATCTGTATTTATCTATCTATCTACCTACCTATCTGTATCGATCTACCTACCTACCTTTCTCTATCTATCTATCTAGCTACCTACCTATCTGTATCTATCTATCTACCTACCTACCTATCTGTATCTATCAATCTACCTACCTACCTATGTCTATCTATCTACCTACCTACCTATCTCTATCTATCTACCTACCTACCTATCTGTATCTATCAATCTACATACCTACCTATCTCTATCTATCTATCTACCTACCTACCTATCTGTATCTATCTATCTACCTACCTACCTATCTGTATCTATCAATCTACCTACCTACCTTTCTCTATCTATCTATCTACCTACCTACCTATCTGTATCTATCTATCTACCTACCTACCTATCTGTATCTATCTATCTACCTACCTACCTATCTGTATCTATCATTCTACATACCTACCTATCTCTATCTATCTATCTATCTACCTACCTACCTATCTGTATTTAAATATCTACCTACCTACCTATCTGTATCTATCTATCTACCTACCTACCTATCTGTATCTATCAATCTACCTACCTACCTATCTCTATCTATCTATCTACCTACCTACTTATCTCTATCTATCTACCTACCTACCTATCTGTATTTATCTATCTATCTACATACCTATCTGTATCTATCTACCTACCTACCTATCTCTATCTATCTATCTACCTACCTACCTATCTTTATCTATCTATCTACCTACCTACCTATCTGTATCTATCTATCTACCTACCTACCTATCTGTATCTATCAATCTACCTACCTACCTATCTCTATCTATCTATCTACCTACCTACCTATCTCTATCTATCTACCTACCTACCTACCTATCTGTATTTATCTATCTACCTACCTACCTATCTGTATCTATCTATCTACCTACCTACCTATCTGTATCTATCTATCTACCTACCTACCTATCTGTATCTATCTATCTACCTACCTACCTATCTGTATCTATCTACCTACCTACCTATCTGTATCTATCAATCTACCTACCTTCCTATCTGTAGCTATCTACCTACCTACCTATCTGTATCTATCAATCTACCTACCTACCTATCTGTATCTATCAATCTACTTACCTACCTATCTGTATCTATCATTCTACATACCTACCTATCTCTATCTATCTATCTACTTACCTACCTATCTGTATTTATCTATCTACCTACCTACCTATCTGTATCTATCTACCTACCTACCTACCTATCTGTATCTATCAATCTACCTACCTACCTATCTCTATCTATCTATTTACCTACCTACCTATCTCTATCTATCTACCTACCTACCTACCTATCTGTATTTATCTATCTATCTACCTACCTATCTGTATCTATCTACCTACCTACCTATCTCTATCTATCTACCTACCTACCTATCTGTATCTATCTATCTACCTACCTACCTATCTGTATCTATCAATCTACCTACCTACCTATCTGTATCTATCAATCTACTTACCTACCTATCTGTATCTATCATTCTACATACCTACCTATCTCTATCTATCTACCTACCTACCTATCAGTATCTATCAATCCACCTACCTACCTATCTCTATCTATCTATTTACCTACCTACCTATCTCTATCTATCTAACTACCAGCTACCTATCTGTATTTATCTATCTATCTACCTACCTATCTGTATCTATCTACCTACCTACCTATCTCTATCTATCTACCTACCTACCTATCTGTATCTATCTATCTACCTACCTACCTATCTATATCTATCAATCTACCTACCTACCTATCTGTATCTATCAATCTACTTACCTACCTATCTGTATCTATCATTCTACATACCTACCTATCTCTATCTATCTATCTACCTACCTACCTATCTGTATTTAAATATCTACCTACCTACCTATCTGTATCTATCTATCTACCTACCTACCTATCTGTATCTATCAATCTACCTACCTACCTATCTCTATCTATCTATCTACCTACCTACTTATCTCTATCTATCTACCTACCTACCTACCTATCTGTATTTATCTATCTATCTACCTACATATCTGTATCTATCTACCTACCTACCTATCTCTATCTATCTATCTACCTACCTACCTATCTGTATCTATCTATCTACCTACCTACGTATCTGTATCTATCTATCTACCTACCTACCTATCTGTATCTATCAATCTACCTACCTACCTATCTCTATCTATCTATCTACCTACCTACCTATCTCTATCTATCTACCTACCTACCTACCTATCTGTATTTATCTATCTACCTACCTACCTATCTCTATCTATCTATCTACCTACCTACCTATCTGTATCTATCTATCTACCTACCTACCTATCTGTATCTATCAATCTACCTACCTACCTATCTGTAGCTATCTACCTACCTACCTATCTGTATCTATCAATCTACCTACCTACCTATCTGTAGCTATCTACCTACCTACCTATCTCTATCTATCTATCTACCTACCTACCTATCTGTATCTATCATTCTACATACCTACCTATCTCTATCTATCTATCTACCTACCTACCTATATGTATTTAAATATCTACCTACCTACCTATCTGTATCTATCTATCTACCTACCTACCTATCTGTATCTATCAATCTACCTACCTACCTATCTCTATCTATCTATCTACCTACCTACTTATCTCTATCTATCTACCTACCTACCTACCTATCTGTATTTATCTATCTATCTACCTACCTATCTGTATCTATCTACCTACCTACCTATCTCTATCTATCTATCTACCTACCTACCTATCTGTATCTATCTATATACCTACCTACCTATCTGTATCTATCTATCTACCTACCTACCTATCTGTATCTATCAATCTACCTACCTACCTATCTCTATCTATCTATCTACCTACCTACCTATCTCTATCTATCTACCTACCTACCTACCTATCTGTATTTATCTATCTACCTACCTACCTATCTCTATCTATCTATCTACCTACCTACCTACCTATCTGTATCTATCAATCTACATACCTACTTATCTCTATCTATCTATCTACCTACCTACCTATCTGTATTTATCTATCTACCTACCTACCTATCTGTATCTATCAATCTACCTACCTACCTATGTCTATCTATCTACCTACCTACCTATCTCTATCTATCTATCTACCTACCTACCTATCTGTATCTATCTATCTACCTACCTACCTATCTGTATCTATCAATCTACCTACCTACCTATGTCTATCTATCTACCTACCTACCTATCTCTATCTATCTATCTATCTACCTACCTACCTATCTGTATCTATCTATCTACCTACCTACCTATCTGTATCTATCAATCTACCTACCTACCTATCTGTATCTATCAATCTACTTACCTACCTATCTGTATCTATCAATCTACTTACCTACCTATCTGTATCTATTTATCTACCTACCTACCTATCTGTATTTATCTATCTACCTACCTACCTATCTGTATCTATCTATCTACCTACCTACCTATCTGTATCTATCAATCTACCTACCTACCTATCTGTATCTATCTATCTACCTACCTACCTATCTGTATCTATCTATCTACCTACCTACCTATCTGTATCTATCTATCTACCTACCTACCTATCTCTATCTATCTACCTACCTACCTACCTATCTGTATTTATCTATCTATCTACCTACCTATCTGTATCTATCTACCTACCTACCTATCTCTATCTATCTATCTACCTACCTATCTCTATCTATCTATTTACCTACATACCTATCTGTATTTATCTATCTACCTACCTACCTTTCTCTATCTATCTATCTACCTACCTACCTATCTGTATCTATCTATCTATCTACCTACCTACCTATCTGTATCTATCAATCTACCTACCTACCTATGTCTATCTATCTACCTACCTACCTATCTCTATCTACCTATCTATCTATCTATCTACCTACCTACCTATCTCTATCTATCTACCTACCTACCTACCTATCTGTATTTATCTATCTATCTACCTACCTATCTGTATCTATCTACCTACCTACCTATCTCTATCTATCTATCTACCTACCTACCTATCTGTATCTATCTATCTACCTACCTACCTATCTGTATCTATCAATCTACCTACCTACCTATCTGTATCTATCAATCTACTTACCTACCTATCTGTATCTATCATTCTACATACCTACCTATCTCTATCTATCTATCTACCTACCTACCTATCTGTATTTATCTATCTACCTACCTACCTATCTGTATCTATCTATCTACCTACCTACCTATCTGTATCTATCAATCTACCTAGCTACCTATCTCTATCTATCTATCTACCTACCTACCTATCACTATCTATCTACCTACCTACCTACCTATCTGTATTTATCTATCTATCTACCTACCTATCTGTATCTATCTACCTACCTACCTATGTCTATCTATCTATCTACCTACCTACCTTTCTCTATCTATCTATCTACCTACCTACCTATCTGTATCTATCTATCTACCTACCTACCTATCTGTATCTATCAATCTACCTACCTACCTATGTCTATCTATCTACCTACCTACCTATCTCTATCTATCTATCTACCTACCTACCTATCTGTATCTATCAATCTACATACCTACTTATCTCCATCTATCTATCTACCTACCTACCTATCTGTATTTATCTATCTACATAGCTACCTATCTGTATCTATCTATCTACCTACCTACCTATCTGTATCTATCAATCTACCTACCTACCTATCTCTATGTATCTATCTACCTACCTACCTATCTCTATCTATCTACCTACCTACCTACCTATCTGTATTTATCTATCTATCTACCTACCTATCTGTATCTATCTACCTACCTACCTATCTCTATCTATCTATCTATCTACCTACCTACCTATCTCTATCTATCTATCTACCTACCTAACTATCTGTATTTATCTACCTACCTACCTACCTTTCTCTATCTATCTATCTACCTACCTACCTATCTGTATCTATCTATCTACCTACCTACCTATCTGTATCTATCAATCTACCTACCTATCTGTATCTATCAATCTACATACCTACCTATCTCTATCTATCTATCTACCTACCTACCTATCTCTATCTATCTACCTACCTATCTACCTATCTGTATTTATCTATCTATCTACCTACCTATCTGTATCTATCTACCTACCTACCTATCTCTATCTATCTATCTACCTACCTACCTATCTGTATCTATCAATCTACCTACCTACCTATCTGTATCTATCAATCTACTTACCTACCTTTCTGTATCTATCATTCTACATACCTACCTATCTCTATCTATCTATCTACCTACCTACCTATCTGTATTTATCTATCTACCTACCTACCTATCTGTATCTATCTATCTACCTACCTACCTATCTGTATCTATCAATCTACCTACCTACCTATCTCTATCTATCTATCTGCCTACCTACCTATCACTATCTATCTACCTACCTACCTACCTATCTGTATTTATCTATCTATCTACCTACCTATCTGTATCTATCTACCTACCTACCTATGTCTATCTATCTATCTACCTACCTACCTTTCTCTATCTATCTATCTACCTACCTACCTATCTGTATCTATCTATCTACCTACCTACCTATCTGTATCTATCAATCTACCTACCTACCTATGTCTATCTATCTACCTACCTACCTATCTCTATCTATCTATCTACCTACCTACCTATCTGTATCTATCAATCTACATACCTACTTATCTCTATCTATCTGTCTACCTACCTACCTATCTGTATTTATCTATCTACCTACCTACCTATCTGTATCTATCTATCTACCTACCTACCTATCTGTATCTATCAATCTACCTACCTACCTATCTCTATGTATCTATCTACCTACCTACCTATCTCTATCTATCTACCTACCTACCTACCTATCTGTATTTATCTATCTATCTACCTACCTATCTGTATCTATCTACCTACCTACCTATCTCTATCTATCTATCTATCTACCTACCTACCTATCTCTATCTATCTATCTACCTACCTAACTATCTGTATTTATCTACCTACCTACCTACCTTTCTCTATCTATCTATCTACCTACCTACCTATCTGTATCTATCTATCTACCTACCTACCTATCTGTATCTATCTATCTACCTACCTATCTGTATCTATCAATCTACATACCTACCTATCTCTATCTATCTATCTACCTACCTACCTATCTGTATTTATCTATCTACCTACCTACCTATCTGTATCTATCTATCTACCTACCTACCTATCTGTATCTATCAATCTACCTACCTACCTATCTCTATCTATCTATCTACCTACCTACCTATCACTATCTATCTACCTACCTACCTACCTATCTGTATTTATCTATCTATCTACCTACCTATCTGTATCTATCTACCTACCTACCTATGTCTATCTATCTATCTACCTACCTACCTTTCTCTATCTATCTATCTACCTACCTACCTATCTGTATCTATCTATCTACCTACCTACCTATCTGTATCTATCAATCTACCTACCTACCTATGTCTATCTATCTACCTACCTACCTATCTCTATCTATCTATCTACCTACCTACCTATCTGTATCTATCAATCTACATACCTACTTATCTCTATCTATGTATCTACCTACCTACCTATCTGTATTTATCTATCTACCTACCTACCTATCTGTATCTATCTATCTACCTACCTACCTATCTGTATCTATCAATCTACCTACCTACCTATCTCTATGTATCTATCTACCTACCTACCTATCTCTATCTATCTACCTACCTACCTACCTATCTGTATTTATCTATCTATCTACCTACCTATCTGTATCTATCTACCTACCTACCTATCTCTATCTATCTATCTATCTACCTACCTACCTATCTCTATCTATCTATCTACCTACCTAACTATCTGTATTTATCTACCTACCTACCTACCTACCTTTCTCTATCTATCTATCTACCTACCTACCTATCTGTATCTATCTATCTACCTACCTACCTATCTGTATCTATCAATCTACCTACCTATCTGTATCTATCAATCTACATACCTACCTATATCTATCTATCTATCTACCTACCTACCTATCTCTATCTATCTACCTACCTATCTACCTATCTGTATTTATCTATCTATCTACCTACCTATCTGTATCTATCTATCTACCTACCTACCTATCTGTATCTATCAATCTACCTACCTACCTATCTGTATCTATCAATCTACTTACCTACCTATCTGTATCTATCTATCTACCTACCTACCTATCTGTATTTATCTATCTACCTACCTACCTATCTGTATCTATCTATCTACCTACCTACCTATCTGTATCTATCAATCTACCTACCTACCTATCTGTATCTATCTATCTACCTACCTACCTATCTGTATCTATCTATCTACCTACCTACCTATCTGTATCTATCTATCTACCTACCTACCTATCTCTATCTATCTACCTACCTACCTACCTATCTGTATTTATCTATCTATCTACCTACCTATCTGTATCTATCTACCTACCTACCTATCTCTATCTATCTATCTACCTACCTATCTCTATCTATCTATTTACCTACCTACCTATCTGTATTTATCTATCTACCTACCTACCTTTCTCTATCTATCTATCTACCTACCTACCTATCTGTATCTATCAATCTACCTACCTACCTATGTCTATCTATCTACCTACCTACCTATCTCTATCTACCTATCTATCTATCTATCTACCTACCTACCTATCTCTATATATCTACCTACCTACCTACCTATCTGTATTTATCTATCTATCTACCTACCTATCTGTATCTATCTACCTACCTACCTATCTCTATCTATCTATCTACCTACCTACCTATCTGTATCTATCTATCTACCTACCTACCTATCTGTATCTATCAATCTACCTACCTACCTATCTGTATCTATCAATCTACTTACCTACCTATCTGTATCTATCATTCTACATACCTACCTATCTCTATCTATCTATCTACCTACCTACCTATCTGTATTTATCTATCTACCTACCTACCTATCTGTATCTATCTATCTACCTACCTACCTATCTGTATCTATCAATCTACCTACCTACCTATCTCTATCTATCTATCTACCTACCTACCTATCACTATCTATCTACCTACCTACCTACCTATCTGTATTTATCTATCTATCTACCTACCTATCTGTATCTATCTACCTACCTACCTATGTCTATCTATCTATCTACCTACCTACCTTTCTCTATCTATCTATCTACCTACCTACCTATCTGTATCTATCTATCTACCTACCTACCTATCTGTATCTATCAATCTACCTACCTACCTATGTCTATCTATCTACCTACCTACCTATCTCTATCTATCTATCTACCTACCTACCTATCTGTATCTATCAATCTACATACCTACTTATCTCTATCTATCTATCTACCTACCTACCTATCTGTATTTATCTATCTACCTACCTACCTATCTGTATCTATCTATCTACCTACCTACCTATCTGTATCTATCAATCTACCTACCTACCTATCTCTATGTATCTATCTACCTACCTACCTATCTCTATCTATCTACCTACCTACCTACCTATCTGTATTTATCTATCTATCTACCTACCTATCTGTATCTATCTACCTACCTATCTATCTCTATCTATCTATCTATCTACCTACCTACCTATCTCTATCTATCTATCTACCTACCTAACTATCTGTATTTATCTACCTACCTACCTACCTTTCTCTATCTATGTATCTACCTACCTACCTATCTGTATCTATCTATCTACCTACCTACCTATCTGTATCTATCAATCTACCTACCTATCTGTATCTATCAATCTACATACCTACCTATCTCTATCTATCTATCTACCTACCTACCTATCTCTATCTATCTACCTACCTATCTACCTATCTGTATTTATCTATCTATCTACCTACCTATCTGTATCTATCTACCTACCTACCTATCTCTATCTATCTATCTACCTACCTACCTATCTGTATCTATCAATCTACCTACCTACCTATCTGTATCTATCAATCTACTTACCTACCTTTCTGTATCTATCATTCTACATACCTACCTATCTCTATCTATCTATCTACCTACCTACCTATCTGTATTTATCTATCTACCTACCTACCTATCTGTATCTATCTATCTACCTACCTACCTATCTGTATCTATCAATCTACCTACCTACCTATCTCTATCTATCTATCTACCTACCTACCTATCACTATCTATCTACCTACCTACCTACCTATCTGTATTTATCTATCTATCTACCTACCTATCTGTATCTATCTACCTACCTACCTATGTCTATCTATCTATCTACCTACCTACCTTTCTCTATCTATCTATCTACCTACCTACCTATCTGTATCTATCTATCTACCTACCTACCTATCTGTATCTATCAATCTACCTACCTACCTATGTCTATCTATCTACCTACCTACCTATCTCTATCTATCTATCTACCTACCTACCTATCTGTATCTATCAATCTACATACCTACTTATCTCTATCTATCTATCTACCTACCTACCTATCTGTATTTATCTATCTACCTACCTACCTATCTGTATCTATCTATCTACCTACCTACCTATCTGTATCTATCAATCTACCTACCTACCTATCTCTATGTATCTATCTACCTACCTACCTATCTCTATCTATCTACCTACCTACCTACCTATCTGTATTTATCTATCTATCTACCTACCTATCTGTATCTATCTACCTACCTACCTATCTCTATCTATCTATCTATCTACCTACCTATCTCTATCTATCTATCTACCTACCTAACTATCTGTATTTATCTACCTACCTACCTACCTTTCTCTATCTATCTATCTACCTACCTACCTATCTGTATCTATCTATCTACCTACCTACCTATCTGTATCTATCAATCTACCTACCTATCTGTATCTATCAATCTACATACCTACCTATCTCTATCTATCTATCTACCTACCTACCTATCTGTATTTATCTATCTACCTACCTACCTATCTGTATCTATCTATCTACCTACCTACCTATCTGTATCTATCAATCTACCTACCTACCTATCTCTATCTATCTATCTACCTACCTACCTATCACTATCTATCTACCTACCTACCTACCTATCTGTATTTATCTATCTATCTACCTACCTATCTGTATCTATCTACCTACCTACCTATGTCTATCTATCTATCTACCTAC
The DNA here is from genome assembly GCA_039797435.1 of Crotalus adamanteus. Classification (NCBI taxonomy): domain Eukaryota; kingdom Metazoa; phylum Chordata; class Lepidosauria; order Squamata; family Viperidae; genus Crotalus; species Crotalus adamanteus. Next base: position 10,039,895 of record CM077929.1, on the reverse strand, counting down.
CTACCTTTCTCTATCTATCTATCTACTTACCTACCTATCTGTATCTATCTATCTACCTACCTACCTATCTGTATCTATCAATCTACCTACCTACCTATGTCTATCTATCTACCTACCTACCTATCTCTATCTATCTATCTACCTACCTACCTATCTGTATCTATCAATCTACATACCTACTTATCTCTATCTATGTATCTACCTACCTACCTATCTGTATTTATCTATCTACCTACCTACCTATCTGTATCTATCTATCTACCTACCTACCTATCTGTATCTATCAATCTACCTACCTACCTATCTCTATGTATCTATCTACCTACCTACCTATCTCTATCTATCTACCTACCTACCTACCTATCTGTATTTATCTATCTATCTACCTACCTATCTGTATCTATCTACCTACCTACCTATCTCTATCTATCTATCTATCTACCTGCCTACCTATCTCTATCTATCTATCTACCTACCTAACTATCTGTATTTATCTACCTACCTACCTACCTTTCTCTATCTATCTATCTACCTACCTACCTATCTCTATCTATCTATCTACCTACCTACCTATCTCTATCTATCTACCTACCTACCTACCTATCTGTATTTATCTATCTACCTACCTATCTCTATCTATCTGTCTACCTACCTACCTATCTGTATATATCTATCTACCTACCTACCTATCTGTATCTATCAATCTACCTACCTACCTATCTGTATCTATCAATCTACCTACCTACCTATCTCTATCTATCTATCTACCTACCTACCTATCTCTATCTATCTACCTACCTACCTACCTATCTGTATTTATCTATCTACCTACCTATCTCTATCTATCTGTCTACCTACCTACCTATCTGTATATATCTATCTACCTACCTACCTATCTGTATCTATCAATCTACCTACCTACCTATCTGTATCTATCAATCTACCTACCTACCTATCTCTATCTATCTATCTACCTACCTACCTATCTCTATCTATCTACCTACCTACCTACCTATCTGTATTTATCTATCTACCTACCTATCTCTATCTATCTGTCTACCTACCTACCTATCTGTATATATCTATCTACCTACCTACCTATCTGTATCTATCAATCTACCTACCTACCTATCTGTATCTATCAATCTACCTACCTACCTATCTCTATCTATCTATCTACCTACCTACCTATCTCTATCTATCTACCTACCTACCTACCTATCTGTATTTATCTATATATCTACCTACCTATCTGTATCTGTCTACCTATCTACCTATCTCTATCTATCTACCTACCTACCTATCTCTATCTATCTATCTACCTACCTACCTATCTGTATTTATCTATCTACTTACCTACCTTTCTCTATCTATCTATCTACCTACCTACCTTTCTGTATCTATCTATCTACCTACCTACCTATCTGTATCTATCAATCTACCTACCTACCTATCTGTATCTATCAATCTACCTACCTACCTATCTGTATCTATCAATCTACTTACCTACCTTTCTGTATCTATCATTCTACATACCTACCTATCTCTATCTATCTATCTACCTACCTACCTATCTGTATTTATCTATCTACCTACCTACCTATCTGTATCTATCTATCTACCTACCTACCTATCTGTATCTATCAATCTACCTACCTACCTATCTCTATCTATCTATCTACCTACCTACCTATCACTATCTATCTACCTACCTACCTACCTATCTGTATTTATCTATCTATCTACCTACCTATCTGTATCTATCTACCTACCTACCTATGTCTATCTATCTATCTACCTACCTACCTTTCTCTATCTATCTATCTACCTACCTACCTATCTGTATCTATCTATCTACCTACCTACCTATCTGTATCTATCAATCTACCTACCTACCTATGTCTATCTATCTACCTACCTACCTATCTCTATCTATCTATCTACCTACCTACCTATCTGTATCTATCAATCTACATACCTACTTATCTCTATCTATCTATCTACCTACCTACCTATCTGTATTTATCTATCTACCTACCTACCTATCTGTATCTATCTATCTACCTACCTACCTATCTGTATCTATCAATCTACCTACCTACCTATCTCTATGTATCTATCTACCTACCTACCTATCTCTATCTATCTACCTACCTACCTACCTATCTGTATTTATCTATCTATCTACCTACCTATCTGTATCTATCTACCTACCTACCTATCTCTATCTATCTATCTATCTACCTACCTATCTCTATCTATCTATCTACCTACCTAACTATCTGTATTTATCTACCTACCTACCTACCTTTCTCTATCTATCTATCTACCTACCTACCTATCTGTATCTATCTATCTACCTACCTACCTATCTGTATCTATCAATCTACCTACCTATCTGTATCTATCAATCTACATACCTACCTATCTCTATCTATCTATCTACCTACCTACCTATCTGTATTTATCTATCTACCTACCTACCTATCTGTATCTATCTATCTACCTACCTACCTATCTGTATCTATCAATCTACCTACCTACCTATCTCTATCTATCTATCTACCTACCTACCTATCACTATCTATCTACCTACCTACCTACCTATCTGTATTTATCTATCTATCTACCTACCTATCTGTATCTATCTACCTACCTACCTATGTCTATCTATCTATCTACCTACCTACCTTTCTCTATCTATCTATCTACTTACCTACCTATCTGTATCTATCTATCTACCTACCTACCTATCTGTATCTATCAATCTACCTACCTACCTATGTCTATCTATCTACCTACCTACCTATCTCTATCTATCTATCTACCTACCTACCTATCTGTATCTATCAATCTACATACCTACTTATCTCTATCTATGTATCTACCTACCTACCTATCTGTATTTATCTATCTACCTACCTACCTATCTGTATCTATCTATCTACCTACCTACCTATCTGTATCTATCAATCTACCTACCTACCTATCTCTATGTATCTATCTACCTACCTACCTATCTCTATCTATCTACCTACCTACCTACCTATCTGTATTTATCTATCTATCTACCTACCTATCTGTATCTATCTACCTACCTACCTATCTCTATCTATCTATCTATCTACCTGCCTACCTATCTCTATCTATCTATCTACCTACCTAACTATCTGTATTTATCTACCTACCTACCTACCTTTCTCTATCTATCTATCTACCTACCTACCTATCTCTATCTATCTATCTACCTACCTACCTATCTCTATCTATCTACCTACCTACCTACCTATCTGTATTTATCTATCTACCTACCTATCTCTATCTATCTGTCTACCTACCTACCTATCTGTATATATCTATCTACCTACCTACCTATCTGTATCTATCAATCTACCTACCTACCTATCTGTATCTATCAATCTACCTACCTACCTATCTCTATCTATCTATCTACCTACCTACCTATCTCTATCTATCTACCTACCTACCTACCTATCTGTATTTATCTATCTACCTACCTATCTCTATCTATCTGTCTACCTACCTACCTATCTGTATATATCTATCTACCTACCTACCTATCTGTATCTATCAATCTACCTACCTACCTATCTGTATCTATCAATCTACCTACCTACCTATCTCTATCTATCTATCTACCTACCTACCTACCTATCTCTATCTATCTACCTACCTACCTACCTATCTGTATTTATCTATCTACCTACCTATCTCTATCTATCTGTCTACCTACCTACCTATCTGTATATATCTATCTACCTACCTACCTATCTGTATCTATCAATCTACCTACCTACCTATCTGTATCTATCAATCTACCTACCTACCTATCTCTATCTATCTATCTACCTACCTACCTATCTCTATCTATCTACCTACCTACCTACCTATCTGTATTTATCTATATATCTACCTACCTATCTGTATCTGTCTACCTACCTACCTATCTCTATCTATCTACCTACCTACCTATCTCTATCTATCTATCTACCTACCTACCTATCTGTATTTATCTATCTACTTACCTACCTTTCTCTATCTATCTATCTACCTACCTACCTTTCTGTATCTATCTATCTACCTACCTACCTATCTGTATCTATCAATCTACCTACCTACCTATCTGTATCTATCAATCTACCTACCTACCTATCTGTATCTATCAATCTACTTACCTACCTATCTGTATCAATCATTCTACATACCTACCTATCTCTATCTATCTATCTACCTACCTACCTATCTGTATTTATCTATCTACCTACCTACCTATCTCTATCAATCTATCTACCTACCTACCTATCTCTATCTATCTACCTAACTACCTACCTATCTGTATTTATCTATCTATCTACTTACCTATCTGTATCTACCTACCTACCTACCTATCTCTATCTATCTACCTACCTACCTATCTGTATTTATCTATCTACCTACCTACCTATCTCTATCTATCTATCTACCTACCTACCTATCTGTATCTATCAATCTACCTACCTACCTATCTGTATCTATCTACCTACCTACCTATCTGTATATATCAATCTACCAACCTACCTATCTGTATCTATCAATCTACTTACCTACCTATCTGTATCTATCATTCTACATACCTACCTATCTCTATCTATCTATCTACCTACCTACCTATCTGTATTTATCTATCTACCTACCTACCTATCTGTATCTATCTATCTAACTACCTACCTATCTGTATCTATCAATCTACCTACCTACCTATCTCTATCTATCTATCTACCCACCTACCTATCTCTATCTATCTACCTACCTACCTACCTATTTGTATTTATCTATCTATCTACCTACCTATCTGAATCTATCTACCTACCTACCTATCTCTATTTATCTATCTACCTACCTACCTATCTGTATCTATCAATCTACCTACCTACCTATCTGTATCTATCAATCTACTTACCTACCTATCTGTATCTATCATTCTACATACCTACCTATCTCTATCTATCTATCTACCTATCTACCTATCTGTATTTATCTATCTACCTACCTACCTTTCTCTATCTATCTATCTACCTACCTACCTATCTGTATCTATCTATCTACCTACCTACCTATCTGTATCTATCAATCTACCTACCTACCTATCTCTATCTATCTATCTGCCTACCTACCTATCACTATCTATCTACCTACCTACCTACCTATCTGTATTTATCTATCTATCTACCTACCTATCTGTATCTATCTACCTACCTACCTATGTCTATCTATCTATCTACCTACCTACCTTTCTCTATCTATCTATCTACCTACCTACCTATCTGTATCTATCTATCTACCTACCTACCTATCTGTATCTATCAATCTACCTACCTACCTATGTCTATCTATCTACCTACCTACCTATCTCTATCTATCTATCTACCTACCTACCTATCTGTATCTATCAATCTACATACCTACTTATCTCTATCTATCTGTCTACCTACCTACCTATCTGTATTTATCTATCTACCTACCTACCTATCTGTATCTATCTATCTACCTACCTACCTATCTGTATCTATCAATCTACCTACCTACCTATCTCTATGTATCTATCTACCTACCTACCTATCTCTATCTATCTACCTACCTACCTACCTATCTGTATTTATCTATCTATCTACCTACCTATCTGTATCTATCTACCTACCTACCTATCTCTATCTATCTATCTATCTACCTACCTACCTATCTCTATCTATCTATCTACCTACCTAACTATCTGTATTTATCTACCTACCTACCTACCTTTCTCTATCTATCTATCTACCTACCTACCTATCTGTATCTATCTATCTACCTACCTACCTATCTGTATCTATCTATCTACCTACCTATCTGTATCTATCAATCTACATACCTACCTATCTCTATCTATCTATCTACCTACCTACCTATCTGTATTTATCTATCTACCTACCTACCTATCTGTATCTATCTATCTACCTACCTACCTATCTGTATCTATCAATCTACCTACCTACCTATCTCTATCTATCTATCTACCTACCTACCTATCACTATCTATCTACCTACCTACCTACCTATCTGTATTTATCTATCTATCTACCTACCTATCTGTATCTATCTACCTACCTACCTATGTCTATCTATCTATCTACCTACCTACCTTTCTCTATCTATCTATCTACCTACCTACCTATCTGTATCTATCTATCTACCTACCTACCTATCTGTATCTATCAATCTACCTACCTACCTATGTCTATCTATCTACCTACCTACCTATCTCTATCTATCTATCTACCTACCTACCTATCTGTATCTATCAATCTACATACCTACTTATCTCTATCTATGTATCTACCTACCTACCTATCTGTATTTATCTATCTACCTACCTACCTATCTGTATCTATCTATCTACCTACCTACCTATCTGTATCTATCAATCTACCTACCTACCTATCTCTATGTATCTATCTACCTACCTACCTATCTCTATCTATCTACCTACCTACCTACCTATCTGTATTTATCTATCTATCTACCTACCTATCTGTATCTATCTACCTACCTACCTATCTCTATCTATCTATCTATCTACCTACCTACCTATCTCTATCTATCTATCTACCTACCTAACTATCTGTATTTATCTACCTACCTACCTACCTACCTTTCTCTATCTATCTATCTACCTACCTACCTATCTGTATCTATCTATCTACCTACCTACCTATCTGTATCTATCAATCTACCTACCTATCTGTATCTATCAATCTACATACCTACCTATATCTATCTATCTATCTACCTACCTACCTATCTCTATCTATCTACCTACCTATCTACCTATCTGTATTTATCTATCTATCTACCTACCTATCTGTATCTATCTATCTACCTACCTACCTATCTGTATCTATCAATCTACCTACCTACCTATCTGTATCTATCAATCTACTTACCTACCTATCTGTATCTATCTATCTACCTACCTACCTATCTGTATTTATCTATCTACCTACCTACCTATCTGTATCTATCTATCTACCTACCTACCTATCTGTATCTATCAATCTACCTACCTACCTATCTGTATCTATCTATCTACCTACCTACCTATCTGTATCTATCTATCTACCTACCTACCTATCTCTATCTATCTACCTACCTACCTACCTATCTGTATTTATCTATCTATCTACCTACCTATCTGTATCTATCTACCTACCTACCTATCTCTATCTATCTATCTACCTACCTATCTCTATCTATCTATTTACCTACCTACCTATCTGTATTTATCTATCTACCTACCTACCTTTCTCTATCTATCTATCTACCTACCTACCTATCTGTATCTATCTATCTACCTACCTACCTATCTGTATCTATCAATCTACCTACCTACCTATGTCTATCTATCTACCTACCTACCTATCTCTATCTACCTATCTATCTATCTATCTACCTACCTACCTATCTCTATCTATCTACCTACCTACCTACCTATCTGTATTTATCTATCTATCTACCTACCTATCTGTATCTATCTACCTACCTACCTATCTCTATCTATCTATCTACCTACCTACCTATCTGTATCTATCTATCTACCTACCTACCTATCTGTATCTATCAATCTACCTACCTACCTATCTGTATCTATCAATCTACTTACCTACCTATCTGTATCTATCATTCTACATACCTACCTATCTCTATCTATCTATCTACCTACCTACCTATCTGTATTTATCTATCTACCTACCTACCTATCTGTATCTATCTATCTACCTACCTACCTATCTGTATCTATCAATCTACCTACCTACCTATCTCTATCTATCTATCTACCTACCTACCTATCACTATCTATCTACCTACCTACCTACCTATCTGTATTTATCTATCTATCTACCTACCTATCTGTATCTATCTACCTACCTACCTATGTCTATCTATCTATCTACCTACCTACCTTTCTCTATCTATCTATCTACCTACCTACCTATCTGTATCTATCTATCTACCTACCTACCTATCTGTATCTATCAATCTACCTACCTACCTATGTCTATCTATCTACCTACCTACCTATCTCTATCTATCTATCTACCTACCTACCTATCTGTATCTATCAATCTACATACCTACTTATCTCTATCTATCTATCTACCTACCTACCTATCTGTATTTATCTATCTACCTACCTACCTATCTGTATCTATCTATCTACCTACCTACCTATCTGTATCTATCAATCTACCTACCTACCTATCTCTATGTATCTATCTACCTACCTACCTATCTCTATCTATCTACCTACCTACCTACCTATCTGTATTTATCTATCTATCTACCTACCTATCTGTATCTATCTACCTACCTATCTATCTCTATCTATCTATCTATCTACCTACCTACCTATCTCTATCTATCTATCTACCTACCTAACTATCTGTATTTATCTACCTACCTACCTACCTTTCTCTATCTATGTATCTACCTACCTACCTATCTGTATCTATCTATCTACCTACCTACCTATCTGTATCTATCAATCTACCTACCTATCTGTATCTATCAATCTACATACCTACCTATCTCTATCTATCTATCTACCTACCTACCTATCTCTATCTATCTACCTACCTATCTACCTATCTGTATTTATCTATCTATCTACCTACCTATCTGTATCTATCTACCTACCTACCTATCTCTATCTATCTATCTACCTACCTACCTATCTGTATCTATCAATCTACCTACCTACCTATCTGTATCTATCAATCTACTTACCTACCTTTCTGTATCTATCATTCTACATACCTACCTATCTCTATCTATCTATCTACCTACCTACCTATCTGTATTTATCTATCTACCTACCTACCTATCTGTATCTATCTATCTACCTACCTACCTATCTGTATCTATCAATCTACCTACCTACCTATCTCTATCTATCTATCTACCTACCTACCTATCACTATCTATCTACCTACCTACCTACCTATCTGTATTTATCTATCTATCTACCTACCTATCTGTATCTATCTACCTACCTACCTTTCTCTATCTATCTACCTACCTACCTATCTGTATCTATCTATCTACCTACCTACCTATCTGTATCTATCAATCTACCTACCTACCTATGTCTATCTATCTACCTACCTACCTATCTCTATCTATCTATCTACCTACCTACCTATCTGTATCTATCAATCTACATACCTACTTATCTCTATCTATCTATCTACCTACCTACCTATCTGTATTTATCTATCTACCTACCTACCTATCTGTATCTATCTATCTACCTACCTACCTATCTGTATCTATCAATCTACCTACCTACCTATCTCTATGTATCTATCTACCTACCTACCTATCTCTATCTATCTACCTACCTACCTACCTATCTGTATTTATCTATCTATCTACCTACCTATCTGTATCTATCTACCTACCTACCTATCTCTATCTATCTATCTATCTACCTACCTATCTCTATCTATCTATCTACCTACCTAACTATCTGTATTTATCTACCTACCTACCTACCTTTCTCTATCTATCTATCTACCTACCTACCTATCTGTATCTATCTATCTACCTACCTACCTATCTGTATCTATCAATCTACCTACCTATCTGTATCTATCAATCTACATACCTACCTATCTCTATCTATCTATCTACCTACCTACCTATCTGTATTTATCTATCTACCTACCTACCTATCTGTATCTATCTATCTACCTACCTACCTATCTGTATCTATCAATCTACCTACCTACCTATCTGTATCTATCTACCTACCTACCTATCTGTATATATCAATCTACCAACCTACCTATCTGTATCTATC